>CM054128.1:52396942-52946942 GCA_028751855.1 Ambrosia trifida
TGTACGATTAGTTAACAACCCACCTTACATGTATAACGCTATAGGTTGACACGCCGCCCCCTTTATGGGTAATGATAAGATGAAGTCTTTTGTGTTATCGAGTGTTGTTGCCGTTTGTATGGTTCTACGTGCATATGCCTATAACATGATGATTCGAGTAGACTTTTCTATACTATGTACTTAGACTCAAACTAGTATGCTCACCAATTCTTTATGTGCTGATAGATATTTTATACATGTTGCAGGAAATGTTTAATGCAGGTTTATCAAGAAAACTACTTAGGATTGGACTAGAAACTCGCAACTAGTTTAATTTTCTATGTTTTGATGTTATACTTTCTTTTTCATGAAACAATTTGTATTTCGTGCTTCTACTCCATTCTTTTGGTCTTTAAAATTTACCTTCCTATTTGTGGATGTCACACCACGCCAATGGCGGAAACACGTGGCGCAACGCTCGAAAGCATATCAAAGTCAAGATTAACACAAACTATATTTAATTAGAAAAGATCAATTTATTAGAATGTCGAAGATGAGTATCTCGTTCCATTATTGCACAATGCATTACATAAAACGATAAACATTAAGTTTCAATGTGGGGGTATTTCCGTTTATGTTCCAACCCGATGGTAACAATGAATGTAACCCCGACCAGTATCCGACATTCCGAATTCCACCGCACTAGCCCCATATCTATTCAGCACTTAGTTACCTGAAAGATATGTTTAAAAAGACGTCAATATATAAAATATTGGTGAGTTCACAGGTTTTAGTTACGTAACAATAACATTTTCACAACCATCGACTCGACTCACTTTACCGCATAATTATTTTCCCATTTAAATAATTATACTAGGATCTTGTCGATCGATATCTCATGTTTATAACATGTGCGAAACCTGCACAACTTGTGGCCTTTGTAAGGAGTAGCTAGCTCCTACAAACTATAATGATGAGCAATCCCTTGAGCCCCATAACCAAACCAAGACTAATAATAATGCCCCGCTCCAAGTCGTTACTCGGTTTTCCCACGACTTAAGTTCAGAATATATGCACCCCAGGCATAACCTAATGCATAATCGACGCTATCGATTAGGGGTGGGCCTTGTCAGGCACCAATAGTACTATCCAAATATTCTTTCGGTTTCATTTCCCTGAATTAATGATTACGGAAGAGAGGACTCAACCCCGAGTGGCGATCACTGCTCAAGTACTCATCATACCACTTATCACATTTAAACCTTTGAAAACATTTCAACATGTGACAACGCTTGACAACATATCTTTCCCCCAGTTAAAACAGTAAAATGGGGCCGTGAAACTCACCTGAAACACTGTCTGGCTTACTAGGCAGATAGCAAGGAGGGTCTCGCACCTACAAACGTCCTAGACGTATAAGTCACTATTCCTATAGTGCATGTGCCTTGGCAAGTTGTACACCCAACTCCCGACCACAAGTTATTCCAAATCCCGTTTAATTGAGCGCGTATCCTAGGTTTCGTTGGCGTTACATTACCCTTTGTGTTACAAGTTATATATTACTGTTGTTAATATTTCCTTAACTTGTATCTTATTATCATCGACTCGACGTCACTTAACATATAATTATTTTCCCATTTAAATAATTATACTTAAGATCGTATCGCTCGATATAATATATATTTCGACCCTCGACCCGACTCACTTTGCTGCACATTTGTTTTCCCATTTAAACAAATATACTAAGATCTTGTCGTTCGATTGTATATTCTTAACGCCCGATTCAACTCACCATACCGTGTATTTATTTTCCCATTCAAATAAATATACTAGGATCTCGTTGATTCGGCATACACATATATATATATCTTTGTCTTTTCGTCGCGGCTTCCCTTCCCACATATCTACTTTCCCATTAAGTAGATATACTAGAATTTTGCCGAGACGAGCGTACATATATATAAATGTGCAATTTTCCTTGTTAAGCATATACGTTTGTTTAACGTCTTATTTGTTTATGTCATGTGTTTCTCCCACGAATAATTCCTTAACACTTAGGAAAGTGTTTACTAGTTTTCACCCATAATGTATATATATATTTTACTCCTTAAAATATATATTTTTCTTATCTTGCCGCAATGGCATTTTTCTCATGATTCGTCCGTGTACGGTTTGTTAACGCGTCTTAGTTCGATACCTTAACTCGATTAGTCAATTTTCCAAGTCTTTCCCAACATGTGTTTTATAGAAATATTATCCACATTTCTAACCCATGTTACTTGGAAGGTTTGTATTTTAGCCCAACTTGTTAACTTAGATACAAAAATGCTTCCAATACTTTTATATTCCCATTTATATAAAAGTATTCATTTTTGTATAAGTTTCTCAAGTTTGATTAACATTTCTATAAAATCTCTATTTTATAAAAATCCTTATTTTAAAACCCTTTGTATTTTTATAACTTTCAAAAATACACTTTTATACAAAATACCCAAGTATTTCTACTAGTATTTACAAAAATCATCCTTAGACTTTATTACTTACATTTTTGACACCGAACTTTCCATACTTGTATTTTTGGACTAATAGTTTCTAAAATATCCATTTTAGTCCTCTAACTTTCAAAGTTACAACTTTAGTCCCTTAACTTCCAAAAGTTGCATTTTTCCACTCTAGCTTCCAAAGTTAACATTTTTCACTCAAAATAGTAAACTTTGAAGATTCAACTTTTTATTGGTAAGTTATTTTTGTATCAAAACACTTATGTTAGTCTTGTATTTCATGTGGAAGACTACTTATGTGTGTGTTTTATGTATTTGTCCATTTTAACAAAATATCATTCATCTAAGTAAGCTAACTTAGATTTTCCATCATCTTCATTCATGAACTTCTAACATGTTTTACCACATATTACACCATGTATGATCATAATAAGATGATTTAAAGTTACTCTTAACATATTCAAGTTTATTCTACAATTTTAACCAAAACATCATCCTACTTAGTTTTAGATGCAAACTTTACCCATTTTCAAGATTAATACATCATCATTATCAAATCCATGGTTTATTTTCATATCTTTAATCTTCCATTTTACTCATGTAAAACCTATTAAAGATTATGTTCAAAACCACCTTTTAAACCCTTCATGTACAACTTGCTTCTAAGAACACATACATGAATAATAATAATCAAAAACAAGATTAAGAAGCTTACTACTAGCACAAGGCTAGGGAAGACAAAACCTTTGATTTTGAGAGGGGTTTAGTGTGTTCTTCCTTAGTGGTTAAGCTCCAAGCTTGAAACACACAATAGGGGTTTGGATGATGGATTGTTGTAAGTGTTTTGAAGATGTAGAAACTTGAAAGAAGGGTGTGTGTGGGTGTGAAGCAACTCACGGCATCAAGGAGAAGAAAAAGGAAAAGGAAAGTTTGAATGTGTAAGTCTCTAACACATGTTCATATATAATTATCACATGTAATCTTCCAATATCTTTCTTAGATTGTATGTGATCTTGCTAAAGATTTAGGAGATTTGTGTTGTACCATAGTGATCTTGGAAGATTATAATTGAGGGTGTTTGGCCGTGAGAATTAGGAGAGAGAGAGAGGTGGCTTGTGAATCTTGCTAAATCTTTGTAATCTTTATATAATCTTTCCATGGATTGCACATGAGATCTTTATGTAATATCTTCTTACAAGCATGTGCACTAGATAATGATATGATTTGTCTTGGTCTTGGATTATATGGCCATAGGGCCGAAATCCTTTATGAAAAAGCAATCAAGTTGATCATGCTTTGTACTTGCAAATCTTACACATTATCTTTACCATGCATGCTTGTTAATATAGGTTTTTATAGGTTATTATTATGTCACAAAGAAAGGAGATAATGTGGCCATTTAGGCCGGCCCCTTTGGTGGCTTAGGTGGGGTCCACAACTCCAAATATTTACCCAATATTTGTTATGTTTAATCCCCCGTCGTTCGGGTGTCGTTCGGGTATTTTTCGGGTTTTAATCACGCGTTATTCGGACATTAAAAATACCTTTAATAACCCTTAAATATAGTCTAATTTAAGCGTTGATTGGTTATTTAGGCTTTTGCCGGGTGAAATTATGAGTTATACGCGTATCGGGTGCGGTACGCGCATTTTATTCGTTACCGGGAGATTTGTACAAGACGTTTTCATTTATGGTTTTGGAGTTCCAAAACTCATTATATCTTATGAAAATACCCTTTATTTTATATCCTGGGTGTCCGGGATCCGTTTCGTTTATTTAATTATTACCGGGTAATTGCCAACGTCCATACCGGATAGCTTATTCGCACATGATCCAATCATGTTTTACCATTAAACGTATGCATTCCTATGCACTATTCGGAAATTGCTATCTCCTAAGGCCTTGATAATTAAATCACACATAATTGCATTTAATTACGTTAATCATATATTAATTAATTTGTACGGAATTACCTTATTTTTGCCGGTTGTTACAGTGGATTACTCTACACTCGAAGACGCTCGTATAAGACAAACGAAAGGAAATCACCGAAATAGACGTGAAACCCTCACTTTGGTGATAACTTTCAATCCGCGTAAATTCTTTGTGTTTTGAAACTACACCAAGATAGGAGTGATATCCTCACTTTGGTGGAAATTTCACAATTCTCGTTCTAGTGGACACTTACCAATTGAAGGCTATAATTAATTTTCTTACCACGTTGGACAAAGTGTACAAACCACACTAAAAAAAACGACCTCGCTAAGATAGGAGTGAAATCCACAACTTAGCGACTAGCTTCAATCCTTGATATTTTTTTTTTCAATCTCACCAAGGTCTCAAATTTACTAATGACAAAAAACATGTAGTAACTGGAAGGGTGAATACCGTTAACCGAAAGTTTCGGCGAGAGTATTTCCACCTATTAGGCCAAAGCATGTTTTCAAACTCAAAGGTAAATTCGAATCACTTTGGTTAGTCTTAGTTCCGTTCCGGAACACTCCAATTGCTTGTTTAAAACAAGCCTCTCATTTTATGTTAATATTACTTACAATGTTGTTTTCATGCTATGTTTTCACTATGTATATGCGATTTATTTCACTCGCATACAATCTCAAGACTCGCATTCACAATCTACTCTCGCGATCTCCAAACAATACTAAAAATCGCAACCAACATAAATCAAAACTCCTTTATGTTAACTAAGTGCACCATACTGGCTTATACATACGTGTTATTGTATTTGAATAATGTGAAACTTGCATACTATACGTGTAACTTGAACTTACATACTAAGTTTATGAGAACAACTTGAGCTTATGTATTTTGCTTATCTAAATTTGCATCAATTTCACCAATCTAATCTTACCCACAAGCTTTTCATTGTTAACCAAAATTCTAGTAACTTATTTTCTAAATTCAAAAGTCACTTTGTTTAAAAACGCTTATACAAATATTCTTATGTATGATTCTCGTAGATGTCTTCCCGTCTCAACAGCATCAATCTTAACCAACTGGCGAGTCTTATTGCCCAAGAACTAGTCAAGATTCTTCCTAACCTAGTGACACCAACAAACCCAATTCCAAACCCCGATGATACCATCCAAAACAACATAAACCATGTAGATACTAAACCTTCTACCCATACCCTCACTAAACAAACGAAAAAGGATAACCGAAAATGCAAAAAGCTCAAACGAAACCACACTTCGACAATTCCTAAGACTCCGAAACCCAACAAAAAGCAGTACCGTGGAACCTATCCGCTATGCAACAGTTGTAAATTCCACCATCTCACTCACTCACCATGCCGCATATGCGCCAACTGTGGTGCATATGGTCATTTAGCCAAAACATGTCGCCACACCACTAAACCACGACCCGAACAACCTACTAGTACTACCTTATTCACTAAAGCCAATGGATGGATATGCTCCGAGTGCAACGACCCAACCCATGAACTCAACCAATGCCCAAGACTTGCCACGGTGATCTACGATGCTGGAAGACCCACTCACCACACTAAAGAAGATTGTTTTTTCTTTTCTTTTAAAAAAAATGAGAATTTCTTTATGTAATGTTTTCAAGAAATTGTTCGGATGTGAAATTTTCTTTTATGAATTATGAAATACCATCGTTATCTTAGGTTCTAATCATACTTTATCGGCAAAATTCAAACATCGCAAAACCCTTTTCTCCTCACGCACAACCTTTTTCAAACTTTTGAACAAATTTCTTCCTACTATTCCTAAGAGGATGCCTATTCTTCTATAAAATCCTCACTTTCAACCTTCAAACCACTAACAAATGTGTGTTAAGTCGGTATAACAAACGAGATTTTAAATGGTAAAAGTGTTTACAACAAATTTTGCTTTCAGGACGTCCAATGTCATCCATAACAAAACATTTTTTTTTTTTTGCAAACAGGACTTGTGAGCAAAAGACACGCTAAATCAGACAACCTACTTCTTTATAATCCCAAAAGTTTTTTTTTTTAAATCGTATTACGAGTCAAAATATTCACCAACGCCAAACTAAAATTCTCAATAAACTATTTTCCTCGCTTAATAAAATGGATTTTTTTTTTCATAAATCAAACGTCCATCTTCGGTAAGAGTTTTACACTAAATCTTCCTAAATTCAATTAAATCTGTTTTCTTTAACATCCAACGGACTAAATTCTTCTACCATCAAACTTGACCCTTAGTCTTGAAAAGCTAGATTGCTCGCGTACCCATAAAACTCAATTTGTAATAAACCCGAGTTCTATGTTGCCCACAGTCAAAAGATTTTACGCGTTTTCATTAGGAATCCAATTGTCCATTCTTTTGTTTGATTTTATACATCCGAACGTAACAACATATGTACAAGTCTACACCATTATGTCATGAAACCATACATCTACACCCAAAACGCATACGGTTAACAACATTAAAAAAACTTGCTTAATGCCTTTTCACATTATGTGTTTGCATGTCACGTTGCTTGCTATGTTTACAACATCAAAACTGTTTAATGCCTTAGCCTAATGTCTTTTCCTTTGTGTATAAGTATTTTGTGTCCACTAGCGACCCACTCATAACTAAGACAAATTATGTGGACCATACGACAATTGGACTAATTACGGGTGCACACGTAATTACAAAAATTGGGCGCATGGAAAACATAATGAGTCCCAGTGTGTGTAACCTATCATGACTTGAATAACAACACGGATGAGGTATGATAACGGCATGGTGGATACGCCGCCGGTACATCCTATACATAAATGTCTTGTCATACTATCAAAAGTAGAGTTATTCGTGCCATGAGAAGTTTTGGGTGTCGAGTTAAAATTTTGGCCAACACTTACGTTATTTATCTTTTGCGATACCATTTATGTTATAGTTTACTAGTTTAATTACGCTTGCATCATTTACCTTTTATGCATATCATAACCTTGTTTTGAACCACACTCTCTACTATGCAACATCATCCTTACTATGGATAATTTATACTTGTAATCTCCATCAACTTCATTTCTTTCCTTTTGCCTTTCCTTGCTTAATCAGCAATCCCATCATTATCAAAAATCTCGTTCTAAGTCCCGTAACCTCTGTCCTTAATCCCCTAGAAACATTGATGCATTTAAAACAAGATTTGTCCCTCACTTTCATATATTTTCTTGACTACTTATATACTGGATTTCAAAAACTAAATGACAGCTATTTATTTCACCAAGAATCTGTTTCAACTAGTCAAATTTCCTGTTTATTTTAGTCGCCTTCTAAAAAAAAATTTCTGGTAAAATTTTTGACCTTGTGCAAACCAAATATCTATTACTAAATACTACTCATCCCGCATCTAGTCATTCATTGTGCTCACATATTTACTATTCCACTCAATTACCCAAGGACATTTTTTTTACAAGCCAAAATTTCTACTACTTCCTCTGTGTTATACAGTATATTTACTTACCTTCCCAAAAAAAAATTGTTGCTACTTCATGTATATCTATATCTATACTATCTTATAAAGCATTTGACAAGGACTTCTTAAAATTTAAGAGGTACAAGTTAATTTTCTTATGATACAACATACAATGCACATAATAACTACATTCTAAGGGTAAATTAGTCTTTAAAGCATCATATTTAATAATCTAAATGAAATCAAGAGTCATATTTATGATAGGTCATGACATTTATTTCTACAAAACATATTAAATACAAAACATGTAAAAAAGAATTTTCATAATGCTACATGTTTTATTATAATCTTTTATATACAATTAGTTACTTTATAAAAAATTAGTTAATCTATTATTATTCATAACAATGTTACTAAACTTTTAGGTATTTGAGTTGTTTGGGAAATATCTTCTGCATGAATAACTTGGCATATTGAGAGCAAAATCGAGCTTATCCTACTAAACAACGTAAAGTTTATCTTGTGTTAGAAGAAAGTGAAAGGAGAAGTTCCTTTATTGGTGCTATTTTTATATACGTTTCAATGTAAGCTTCGTTTAAAACAAAATTGCGTGTGATAATGTACAAGTCATCTAAGCAGAGGCGGACAAGTCTTTAAAGTGTTTTTTTAGTTTTTTATTTCTCTTTTTATGTGAATTTGTTACGGTTTCGACTTAGTAGCTTTTTCTATGATGGTTTTTAACTTTTTATTTTTTTAATATGGCAAGTTAACTCGCCGCCATGCATGTGCGTGATTTAACGTTTTTTCATCTATTTGTTGTCCAGTTTAACTGTCCCGCCGTAACGCGCGGGTTTCTCACTAGTATTATACAGTATATTTACTTACCTTCCAAAAAAATTCTTACTATTTTGTATATGATATATCGTATATTTACTATTCTTCCCAACATTTGTTACATTAACCCCATACAGAAACCTACTTATACGTACCCTTTTTCTTTCACTATTAAAAAAAAAAGACGTAGTTGGTTAAACTTACAAATTCTACGTACCATCCACCCACCTTCTAAAAATGCTTATTTGCATATTTATTTACAAATACATATTTGAGACGTTAAAGTCCGGTTAAGTGAAATTAACCAGCTAATCGAACCTAAACTATAAAGAGAAAAAATTCTACGTACGACATTGGGTTAAAATTTTAAAAGTACTTTTCTTACGAGCATAATTATCACACAGTGACTAGATACAGTATTTGACAAACATAATAAACTAACAAGTGTTTGTTCTTATTAAACCCATATCAAACCACTTACCTATATAATAATATAAACACATACTTTCAAGTTTCTATCTTACTAGCTTATTATTAATCTTTGGAAGGTTTGTGGTTACACCCTACCGTACCAACTCTCTTGACCCCTCTTGTGCTACGTATTTATCCACACTAGAAAGGGGAAATCCCGTGTCCAAAACCCACGCTTACCTCATAAGCGAAGTGGTTATGACATAAACCTATCAAATGGATTCACATTCCTAACTTTATACCATCCGAATCATCTAGGATGATTTTGTGCTTGGTCTAACTTAATCTCATGACTATCCAGATTGCCCTAAAGGCAATTTGTGCTTGGTTTGCCTAAAAGGCTTGCATGATTCTCTTGAACCTATAATCTAAACTTGGACCTAAGACCCTCTAATTCTTAATTCTAGTTAATCGAAGCTAAAGCTTAATCTTCCAAGACTTACTTTTTGGAACTCTATCAAAACACACCCAGAGGTGAGTTCATACTTGTCCCCCTTTTATTCTTTATTCTTTGGGGCTCAACATGTATCACTATCAAAACTTAAATGATTTCATACTCTTAAAAACTATTATGCTCAATCTAAATGCTATTATGCTATGCCATGCTAGAATTCAAAGTCTTACATACAAATGTACGATTAGTTAACAACCCACCTTACATGTATAGCGCTATAGGTTGACACGCCGCCCCCTTTATGGGTCATGATAAGATGAAGTCTTTTGTGTTATCGAGTGTTGTTGCCGTTTGTATGGTTCTACTACGTGCATATGCCTATAACATGATGATTCGAGTAGACTTTTCTATACTATGTACTTAGACTCAAACTAGTATGCTCACCAATGTTTTATGTGTTGACGGATATTTTATACATGTTGCAGGAAATGTTTAATGCAGGTTTATCAAGAAAACTACTTAGGATTGGACTAGAAACTCGCAACTAGTTTAATTTTCTATGTTTTGATGTTATACTTTCTTTTTCATGAAACAATTTGTATTTCGTTATCTTTTAGACAATGATTATGCTATGAATGAAATTTTATCTTTAAATTATATTGTCACGAATTCTAGTGTCATGAAGTCTTTGAACAATCTATCCCAAGTCTCGCCCCGATGTATTCCGCCATCGGTTGGGGTGTGACATTGGAGGTCGTTTGATATTTTTAAAACGTAATTTAAAACAGTAGTTGCAATCTGTCAAAAACATTATTTTAACAAATCTAATCTTTCTAACAAACCTCCTATTATTCTTTCAATTATCCTAATCGTATAAGAACTCTAGACCCTTCATATGAACCTAAAACAACACTTCTTATTACTTTAGGGCGTTATTACTAAACGTTTGCACGCTCAAGAAAACGCACGAACTCATTAAGCACCTAAGGTGAGTTTACATATCCCCACTCTTTTACATTTTTTCAATGTTTTTTGGGGTGAAACATGTTATACTTTATTCTTTAAACTTATGCAATTCAACTATGTGTTTTGTGTGATTCTTTGTGCTACGTGTCTTAAACTTGCTAAGTAAACTCAACTAATACTTGCATAATCATTAACTTTGATCAAGCCAACAGTAACAATGATAGATCTATTGGATTGACAACCCCACCTAGATTCGTTGACCATGTCTATGGGGAGCGCGGGTGATTGGAACTGAAACTCAAACTTAGGTGAACCATGTCTATGGGATGGACCTTTACACTTTGTCAACATAGGGTTGATTATACCCCAGTTTGCTGTAGTTTTGTTTTCACATGTATGCCCTAGTTATTACATATTGACACAAAATTGTATGCTTACACTTTTTGATACTATACTTCGTTTTATCAAAAACTTATGTATTCTCACCAATTATTTATAGTTGACCCCTTCCATTTTCCAAATTTAACATGTTTCAGGTATTCAGTTGCTTGGAAGTTTTAGCATTTGCTTGTGGATCACATAGGAGTTGAAGCCTTAGATTCAATTTAATTAAACTTGTTATTGTCATTCGAACTTATTTGATTTGTATGTAATGTTTGTAATTTAATTAATTAATCTATTGAAACATTTATTAGTCACCATGAGCTATTGAACAATCGTCACTACGTGGCACCCTGATGTTTCCGCCATCGGTTGGGGTGTTACAATTATGAAAGTGATGAAACCTTGATCTCATTCCTTGACTTTTCAAATATTTATAATACAAAAGTCATATCTCCTAATATGGAGGAGATATTGTTACAATGAATACATTTACAATTTACTAAATATATAAAACATATTATTACACCCCCGCAGTTGAAACGTCGGGAGGACCGATGCTGAGACTGGAGCAAAAGTCTTCGAAGAGCACGCGAGGGAGACCTTTAGTAAATATATCTGCAATCTGATGTCGAGAAGGGACATGTAAAACCCGAATATGTCCCCGTTGCACCTGTTCACGAACAAAATGAATGTCGAGTTCAATGTGTTTGGTGCGTTGGTGTTGCACCGGGTTGCCGGAGAGATAGACAGCACTAACATTATCACAGTAGACCAGAGTGGCGCGAGATAACGGGAGGTGCAACTCAAGTAAAAGGTTACGAATCCAGCAAACATCTGCGACTACATTAGCAACGCCGCGATATTCAGCTTCAGCACTGGATCTGGAGATGGTCGACTAGCGTTTGGAGGACCAGGAGATGAGATTATCACCAAAGTAGACACAATAGCCGGACGTAGAGCGGCGGGTGTCAGGACAGCCGGCGCAATCCGCGTCCGTATATGCAATCAGCGAGTGCAGTGAAGCAGGACCTAGATGAAGCCCATGATCAGAAGTACCCTGCAGATAACGGATAATACGCTTCAGTGCATTCCAATGATCCTGCCGAGGGTCATGCATGTGCATACAAATCTGTTGAACTGCATAAGAGATGTCAGGACGAGTAAAAGTAAAATACTGTAATGCTCCAGCAAGGCTTCTATAAGACGATGGATCATCATGAGGTGGGCTGGAAGTCGCAGACAACTTGGACTGAGTGTCGACCGGAGTGGCAACCGGTTTGCAGGAGTCCATAGCAGCCCGATGAATAATGTCTTTAACGTAAGCCTGTTGGGATAAAAACATGTGATCACCATCCCGAGACACCTGAATGCCTAAAAAATAAGATAAGGGACCCAAATCTTTCATTGCAAATTCTCTAGATAATGTATTTGATAACCGGTCGCGCAGGGCCTTGGTGGACGTAGTGAGAATAATGTCGTCCACATAAATCAGCATATAAGCAATATCGGCCCCATGATGATAAATAAATAGAGAGTTGTCCGATTTACTTTGCCTAAACCCATGTGCAGATAAGCAATATCGGCCCCATGATGATAAATCTGTGAAGCGCTGGTACCAGGCCCTGGGTGCCTGCTTAAGGCCATATAATGACTTTTGTAGGCGGCATACGTGATCCGGAAAATCTTTGTGTCGAAACCCCATGGGTTGGTGCATGTAAACAGTCTCTTCCAAGTTGCCATGGAGGAACGCATTTGTAACGTCCAACTGATGGATAGGCCAAGATTTGGAGAGAGCTAAAGTAAGAACCAGCCGAATAGTAGAGGGCTTGACTACCGGACTGAATGTTTCGCCACAGTCAATACCTGTTTCTTGTTTACGCCCATCACATACCAACCGAGCTTTGTAACGCTCCAAGCTTCCATCCGACCTGATTTATGTTTAAATAACCACAAACATCGTATAACATTCATATCAGGGGTCCTAGGTACAAGCTCCCAGGTCTTGTTTTTAATTAGTGCACTAAACTCATTGGACATGGCGTTGTACCATTCCGGTGTGGACAAGGCAACCTGGGGGTTCTTTGAAATAGGGACAATGGTGGAAGTGTGGAGGTTAAATTGGTGCTTGGATTTATGGATGTCGCTCATGGAGCGAGTATGAATGGTACGAGGTTGGGGAGGGGGCTGTGGTATGGGTTCGGGCGCGACAGGAATGGTCGGAGCAGAGGAGTCCAAGGAGTTGGGAGAGTGGGTGATTGGGTCAGGTGATGAGTGTGTATTTGAGTATTGAGGGTGGGCCGAGGTAGATGGGGTGTGAGGTAAGTGAGAAGTAGGGGAAGTTTGTGGGCCAGTGGGAGTTGGGCTGGAAGATGTTGGATCATTGGATGGTGAAGGCGGAGAGTTGAGTGGGCCGGTGGAGGGAATTGAGTTTGAGGTAACAGATGGTGTAGTAGAATTATTAGCGGAGGTATTAGGCTGAGTGGGGTCAGAGGGCGAGGGAGTGGAAGGAGGTTTGTTTTGTAGATAATCCCAAACCAAGGGAAGGATGGTTGGGTTGAGGAAATCATATGAGGGTGTTTTGGTGGGAGATTGTATGGCATAAGGGAAGATGGATTCTTCAAAGTGTACGTGGCGAGAGATGATGAGTTGGTGGGTGGTGAGGTCTAAGCATTTGTAACCCCTATGATTGTCGGGGTATCCAAGAAAGACACAAGGATGAGAGCAGAAGTTGAGTTTGTAAATTTTGGTGGAGGGTGTGAGAGGGTAACAAAGGCAACCAAAAATACGAAGATGTTCGTATTCCGGGGTTCAATTGTATAGGAGGGTAGTTGGGGATTTGAAGTTGTGAAGTTTACTGGGTAGGATATTGAGTTGAGGAGATAAGTGGCGGTGTCAAGTGCATGGTGCCACATGTTGGGTGGTAGGGAAGCCTGAGCAAGGAAGGTGCGGATCATGTTGTTAATGGTGCGGATTTTGCGTTCCGCCTTGCCATTTTGAGAAGAGG
This sequence comes from Ambrosia trifida, assembly GCA_028751855.1. Lineage (NCBI taxonomy): Eukaryota > Viridiplantae > Streptophyta > Magnoliopsida > Asterales > Asteraceae > Ambrosia > Ambrosia trifida. Next base: position 52,410,885 of record CM054128.1, read on the forward strand.
TATAGGGACAGGAAAACCGAAATTGCATGCCGTTATGATTACAAAAATTATAAAAATGCTGGTTTGCATATTCTTTGCCATTGTCACATTGAAATTGTTTGATTTTACGTTCAAATTAGGTATGAATTAAGTTATGGAGTTTGGCGAAGGTTTCAAACACTTGTGATTTAGTGGAGAGTGGAAAGGTCCATAAAAAATTAGTAAAATCATCCAAAAACAATATATAATATTTGTGGCCACCCGTACTAAGTATGGGAGAGGTCCATAAATCGCTGTGAACAATGTCAAATGCAAGACGAGTAAAATTAACTGAATCATAAAAAGGCAATCTAACACTTTTGCCGAAAATGCAAGATTGACAAAGTGTTTTATTCTGTTTTCCATAATCAACAAAAGATGATAATTTCAAGGGGAAATGGAATCTAATAATCCTAACTTTGGGGGGTTGGAAGGCAGCAGTCCCAACTTGCAACTTGTACCACAGCAGTCCCAACTTGTCAACTATTTAACTTGGTTGGTCCCAGACTAACCTCAGTTATGTTTTCCAGTTAAGTGCCACGTAGGCAGCCCACGTGGCAGTCCTACGTGGCAAAAAGTGCTTATCTGTTAAAAAAAAAAGGTGGGGCCATGTCCATGTGTTTTAATCAGATTTTTTTAAAAAAAAAAAAACAAAAAGGTGGGACCCACAAACAAATCTCTCACCATAATAATCCATCTTTCTTCAATCAAAATCCATCTTCCCCAAAAATCACTCATCAACTCTTAAGAACCCTAAAACCCTAAATTGATGAACCCTAAACTCACCTTTCTTCCACCTTTAAACTCACCCCATATTCTTCCCCATCTCCTTCTCTCTCTAAAAAAACTCCTCTCCCCTCTCTCTCTCTCCTAATCTAGAAACAATCAAAGGCTTACATCAATCTGATCTCCATATTAACCTAAAAACAAAAAACAGAAACTGAAATTGAAATTAATAATTAATAATTAATAATGAGGATAATAATGTAGAGAACCAGAACCTTTCATGCAGAGGCGTAACAGGAGGTCCTTTATTAACAGTAATTTCAGCATCACTAACAACGCCAACAATCAACTGATCTCCTAACGCACGTGCTTGTCGTAGAGCGTTACAGTGACCGTAATGCATCATCTCCGTCACGTAAACGACGAGCAGAGGCGACGGAACCTTTTCGTTGACCCGACCTCTGAGACGAAGGCAGTAAAGAAGTCTCTGTCCAGGGTTTCAGAAATTAGAGAAGAGATGATGTGTAGCCCTGTATTGAGAAAGAAGTCTTTGTCCAGGGTTATAATCAAAGGCAGAGGATGATTAGGGTTAGGGTTCAGATCTGGAGAGGTGACGAGGGATTATTGTTGATGGTGGTTGTGGTTCAGTCGGGTCAAGGAGACGGGGGTCACGAGGTCGGGTCAACAGAGGAGGAGGAGGAGGGAGGGTGGTGGTGGTGTTTGTGGTGGTGGTGGTGGGTGTCGTCGGAGATGGTGGTGGTGGGAGTCGTCGGAGATGGTGGTGGTGGACAGTGGTGGCAAGTGGTGGCAGGTGGTTGTTGTGGTGAAGATGTAGGGGTATATATATATATATATATATATATATATATAAATTCTTTTTTATTATTATTTAAAGATTTTTTTAAATAATTAATAGATTTTTTTTTAATTGAAAAACAAGTGGGACCCACGTTTTTTTGCCAACTGGACAGATTTTGCCACGTAGGACTGCCACGTGGGCTGCCCACGTGGCATTTAACAGAAAAAGTTAACTGAGGTTAGTCTGGGACCAACCAAGTTAAATAGTTGACAAGTTGGGACTGCTGTGGTACAAGTTGCAAGTTGGGACTGCTGCCTTCCAACCCCCCAAAGTTGGGATTATTAGATTCCATTTCCCCTAATTTCAAAGATTGTAACACATTGTTTCCAGGATGACCCAAACGTTGATGCCAGCGATCTTGAGAAACTGCAACAAAAGATGATGGTTGAGAGGTCTTGAGAGGGAGAGGTGCAGTCAGAGGATAAAGATCGCCGATACTATTGCATCGTAGGATAGGAGCCCGAGTTTTGAGATCCTTCACAAGAAAGCCAAATGGGTCAAATTCAATAGAAACTAAGTTGTCCCTCGTAAGACGACGGACAGAGATTAGTTTTTTAATGATATTGGGGGCAAAAAGGACATTGTTAAGTTTAAGGGGTGGGTATGGTGGGGGTAGGACCTGGTTGCCTTGGGCCACTACAGGGATGGACATGCCATTACCAACAATAATAAATTTATTAGTGCAAGAATTAAAATTAGACGGGGAGTATATACCTTGGGCATTGGCCGAATGAGAGGAGGCACCAGTATCCATCACGCCATGATCCGGTTGATTAAGAGCTAAGGAGTACAGAGCTTGCTCAATATCAGTGGGAGAGTATTCAGTGTGGTGTGCTTGGTCGGGGCGAGGTCCAAGAATTCCTTGGGAGTTTTGATTGGTGGGCCTGGAAGGGTATGGGCAGGGTGGCTGGGCTGACTTGTTGCTGTTCAGAAGGGAAGCCCACTGGGCCGAAGTCCAACTGCTGGGAAATACTATATAGGGGTGAGTCTGATTAGGCTGTGAGTTATGGGGCTGTCTGGACTGTTGTGAAGTAGGCCTGCCACGAGATTTTCCATGGTTATTCCTGGGCCGAGAGGATGAGGCATTGGGCTGAGGATTGGAGGCTTGTTGGGTGGACTGTTTTGGCTGGGTATAGGCTGTGGCAGCAAGAGCCGATGCTGCTGATTGAGATGCACGCGTAACTTGGCGTTTCTTTTTATTTTCCTCCATGGTGAGGCGAGAGCGGACCTCACTGAAGGGCGGAAGCGGGTCGCGATTCTGAAGTACCGTAGAGATACTATCGTATTGTTCAGTAAGACCGGTTAGAACCTTAAGGACAAGGAGCCGGTTTTCAATGGGAGACCCGACCCCAGCCAACTGATCCGCTAAATGTTTAGCGTGATCACAATACTCAGACATGGATGAAAAGTTGTCAAGGCAAAGGTTTGCGAATTCTTGACCGAGGAAAATGGCGCGGGTGTTTTGATTATCGGTGAATTCGTGTTCTACCGCAGTCCAGGCATCGAAGGCAATCTGCCCATGCTGCAGAATAATGCGAAGCAGGGGTTGGGATAAGGTAGCATAGATCCACTACTTAACCAAGGCATCTAGGCGAGACCAGAGTTGGTCCGCAGCGAGGGCGGCGGCCTCTGCCTTGGCCACGGCAGCCGGATCCGAAGCAGAAGGGGGTAGGGGAGGAGTGGTCAGTTTGGGAGAGAGGTGAGAGGAGACTTCATAGGCTTGACAATGGACTTGAAAGAGGGTTTGCCAAGTGGTAAAATAAGGGGAGTCTTTTTCAAGCACAATGGGTATATGAGCTTTGATATTGGTCACTGTTAAGGCTGGGTGAAGGGATTGGGAAGCCATTGGAGAAGAAAATAGGTAGACGGCAAGAGGGAAAAGAAGACAGAGGTTATGCGGCAAAGGTAGGATCGAAGGTTTGTGTTTTAGGGTTGATACCATGAAAGTGATGAAACCTTGATCTCATTCCTTGACTTTTCAAATATTTATAATACAAAAGTCATATCTCCTAATATGGAGGAGATATTGTTACAACGAATACATTTACAATTTACTAAATATATAAAACATATTATTAAATTACATCGTTCCAAACTGCCCAAAACGCGATTCCAACCCGAAGTGACTCCAACAAAAACAAGTAATGACTTTTGTTAGACCTATATTGATACCGGTTCAAATTCTAACATCTAGTGGTTGGTGTAAAATTGTAAATAATCTAAATCTAATTATGCAATATTAATCATTATTACCACAAGCCCATAACATGGCCCAAGTGTTAAAAATGATTTGGCTGTTGCCATTTGGCAGTATTCATAAACCTCAGGGCTTAGCCCTCCAAGTGGAAGCACATCCTTCATTTAGTTGATCTTTTTGAAGACAAAAACTTCAGTCCTTTTCAAGCCAGTTGTTTTTTTACCTTTAAATAAAACATCATGGTTTTCGTGTCAATACGAGTTTTCATTTTTCATTTATTTTTATACAAATTGGATTTTAAAATATAAGTTTTCATTTAACTCCTAACAGGTTATCCGTGTTACCATTAATCACCAAATTATTTCTCAGTTCTTGTTTTAATTTTTTAGAGAATGTACCAGTCAAAGCCCTTGAAAAGCTTCAATATTACAAAATTACCACGTTCATACATCATGGTATTGAATCTATCTATATATATAAAAGAAAACATATATGTTGACGTGGCGTGCAATGGAGGCCTCAACCTTCCATTAAGAGTGCCACGTGGCATCATAATTGAAAAATTTTAGTGTTTTTGAGTCATTTTCTTTTTTAATTAAAAAAAAGATAAACATAAAACTCTAAATTAAATTGAGTTATTTTAGGAAAAAAAAAATTAAAAATAAATTTAAAATTTTCTCTCTCATGTATCCTCCCATAATTTTTAAACGTTTATATCTTTTATATACGAGATTTTTTTAAGAAAAAAATTACACCAAATTAACGAGCGTTTTATTATCTTTCCAACGAGTACCATAGTCCTATATAAAAAACGGAGAAAAATCGACTATTTTTTGTGGGGTTTCGTTCATACAGGAAAAAAAACACACAAAGTGTTCATGTTATTCATTAATCATGTTTTTTCTTTTAAACCAGGTTCTTATCTACGATGTTAAAAATCAACCCAATCGCCATGTTATCATTGGAATTTTACTGAGTATACTTCATCAAGAGAAGTTAGGAGAAAGAATCGCGCAACACTGCAACACATGGTGTCACCTTATAGCAAGGTTATTTTGTTATTTATCTAATTACAAGAGTAATAATTATTACTATTAGTATTAGTATTAGTATTAGTATTAGTATTAGTATTATTAGAATGGTTATATTTTTCAACCCCGGGACGTTCCCGGAAAGAATTGATAGTTGCTGACGTGGCGTTTAATGGTGGCCTCAACCATCTCTTGATTATGCCACGTGGCATAATGAGATGCAATGATTACAACTTCCAACTTAAGTGTTTGTTTAGTTGATTAGGTAGAATGTGAGAAATTAGAGAGATGTGATGAGTTTTTTAATAGTTGCAGCTTACATAAGTGATTCTTTAGATGATTACTGATTAGGTTTTAGATTAGGGAATATGAGTTATTACTGATTAGAATACTATGAACATGCAATGATTGAGAGATTTTGTGGTTAGTTAACTTGAGCCATTTGCAATAGGTTATCACGTAAAATTAAATTTTTCAACCCCGGAACCCTCCCGGGGTAATCAGCTAGTTATTGATAATGGTAATTAAATTTTAATAAGCTAAATTATTACATATTTCGTTATCCTTTAAACTATAATTCAGTGTTTAATGTTTTAAACAGTTCAAAATATTAAGCTTTGTTGAGCATTTTATATTTTGATATCAGCTTTATTAAAAACCAATTGACAAAATATTATACGTGTATCTTCATATTTATATTACAAATTATTAGAAAACTAAATTATATTAAATGAAATTTTATAAAAACAAAATATTCAGTTTTCAGGAGTGAGAATCATAGGGTATACATATTAGTTTTCTAATAATTTTTACACTTTTTTCTCGCTTGCATGCTATCTTGATGTCATTTTTACAATTATGGAATGAAATCCAGGGTTAATGTTTAAACATATTAGTTTTAAAAATACTCCACTTTGCTGATTTTACGTACAATATTTGTATCGATCAAGGTTGAATTTCATGCATCTAAATACTTTTTTTTTTTTTTTTTTTTTTGAACGGCAAATTTCACTCCTTATGGGACTTGAACCCATGACCTCCCCTTAGGTGTATCTAAATACTTTATAACTATGCTTTAGCTTAGTGTACCAAAGTTGATTCTTGATTTCTTCATATTAATACATACATTAAACATTTAAACTTTTAATTCATTAACTTATTTATATATGATTAATAGATTATAGTATTAATTAGTAAACATACACAAACAAAATCACATTACAAACTCAATTACTAGTTTACTAAGGTGTTGTTTGTTTTTTCTGTAGAAAAAAGTCTGTAGTCTGCGGACCACATCTGCAGACATCTGCAGGAGAAGAGGTGGACCAAAGGTCTGCAGTCTGCAAGAAGAAGACTGTTTGTTTGTTAACGTCTGCAGGATGCTGAAATAAACTGAAATTTAAATAAACAGATTTTTTACAGCAGTATGTTAGTGGATCGTGGTGGTGGATGTGGTGGTAGACGGTGGTGGTGGTGGACCGTGGTGGTGGTGGACGGTGGCGGGTGAGGGTGGTGGTGGACCGTGGACGGTGGTGATGGACGGCGGTGCTGGATGGTAGTGGTGGTGGACGACGGTGGTGGTGGACGGTGGTGGTGGGTGGTGGTTGACGGTGGTGAACGGTGGTGGTGGTGGGTGGTGGTTGACGGTGGACGGTGGTGGTGGTGGGTGGTGGACGGTGGTGGTGGTGGTGGTGGGTGGTGGTGGGTGAGGAGAAGAGAATAGGAGAAGACCTTAGAAGACTTTGGAACAAGTCTGCACCAAAAAGAGGTCAGGAAGAACTTTTTGAGTGAAAGACCTTCTAAAAAACAAACAATTTGCAGACTCCAAACATCTGCATGCGTCTGCGCGACGCAGACAAAAGAGGTCAGAAGTGCTTCTGAATAAAAAACAAACAGCACCTAAGTCTTCTTTTGACATGTACGTATGGATTGAGTCTAGCCAGTTTTAGCCTAGGCTCAAAACTCAATGAGCTAATTCGGCTTAGGACCATTTTATCAAGATAAAAATCAAACTTGAAACTTGACTCGAATAAACTTTAAATCGGCATGAAATTGAAAACAAGTGTTGCCAAAGAAGAAGAATGGTGGTACTTGGTAGATGACTAAATGTTGATCGCCACATGCCATAATTTTGAGATTAAAAGGATCGAGAGAGAAAATTAACAAATACGAAGGATTCTATATATAAACCGTTCCACCATGGTAACATTTGCATTTTGACGTGAACATAACAATTTCATCATCTATGTGACAAAACACATTTACTCCATCAAATACACCGTCTAAAACATATTCAATTATGAAGCAATCACAAGTGATCAATGGTGGCCGGTACCCCACCACCAATTAAAACACTTAACCTCCGCCTCAAACAATCATATTGTAGGTAAGAGACAACAACTAAATGACAGATTACAAAAGTGATTCGAACAAGCTACCAAGCAAGCTCACCTTGGCTTGAAATTTATACAAAGCTAACTCGACCCTAACTACCCAAATATAATCCAACCAATTTCAACCAAGTTTCACCCCGACCCACAACCTATTCATAAAACCTTAATAAGTGATAGTACCATCAATATCGACAAACTTGAGGGACTATTCCCCTAACTTTTGTTTGGATAAATAAATACACACACATTAGACCATATAAAAAACACACACTTTGAAGTCTTTGACAATATATAAAAAAAACGTCCATCATTAATAATATCATACGTTATCCTTCGATGTCTCCGCTGTAAATCCTCACCGAAAAAAATAAAAAAAACATGTTCACAAAGCAAAAGAGACCATGCCGGAAACTTGACCGGAAAAACGCCTTCAAGAACGTCGATTACGACGCATCAACATCCTCATCATCCTCTTCTTCCTCACTCTTCGATAACAAATCATCTCACAGAGCTCAATCACTCGACAGTTCTCTGTTCCACAACCAAATCAGTCACCGGGTCGAAGGAACCGCCGGCGAGGTTGAGTCAATTTTCCGGTCTTTGGGTCTCTCCGGTCCAGAAGATTTAGCTATTCCGGTTGCCGATTGGGAGGCCCACAAAGCCTGCTCTGTTGCTTCGTGTACAAAGTTCCTTTCTCTTACCCCGGTTCGTGATGACGTCACCAGGGATGTATTGGCTGGTGATGACGTCAGCAGGACTGAACTGTTTCGTTGTTTTATCACTCCGGCGAATGACTCGTCGGAGAATCTTAAGTCTACGGTCAGGGCTGGTGATGACGTCAGCAGGGATGGTTCGGGTGGCTGTGGGTTGGTCAAAGATGACGTCAGCAGGATTGAATTGCCTCGTTGTTTTACTCCGGTGAGTGAGCTGTCGGGGAACCCTGAGTCTCCGGCCAGGGTTGGTGATGACGTCAGAAGGGTCGGTGATGACGTCAGCAGGGATGGGGTTAATGTTAAAGGTGATAGTAAGAGGAGAAGTAGGATAAAGGGGGTACGGCCGCCACCGGTGGTTGCGCGGCTGCCGGTGGTGTTACCGGTGGTTGTGGGTGATATTGGGTCGAATTGGGATTTTATTCGTGGGTTTGATTCGGCGAATGAGCATACGGGTCGGGTTGATGGGGGCAATGGGGTTGTTGAAGATGAGGAAGTGAGGAATGGTGTAAGAGAGACTAGTGGTGTTGAGTATGAGTATTTGGTTTTGTCGAATGGGTCGGTTCGGTGTAGTGTTAAGAACTGGCAGAAGGGGGATTTTCTTGGCAGTGGGTCGTTTGGAACTGTTTATGAAGGGTTCAATGAGTAAGTCATGTTTGCAGCCTTACAAGAACTATTATCATCTGTTATTATGTGCTTTTGTATGATTGTTTTGTTTGCCTCTTTTAGCTTCATTTTATGTCATATTACAGTAAAAATAAAACTTTTTGGGGCTGGGGTTCTCGGCAGGGGTTTGTATGGGTCGGTTTGGTTGTCATATTGGTCAGTTATGGTATGCTTAACAGAAACCGAATCATTAGTTATTCCCTTGCCTCAAAACCAAACCGTTAGTCTTGTTGGTTTTCGGGTATGTTTAGATCGGATTTGTCGGTTATTGGTTATTTTCCTCAACACTAGAGGTACAGTTTGCCCTCATCACACCCTTCCCATATCCTACCGATAGCTCTGCTATGAGTGGATTATACCGGGTACGTTCGTTTGTTTTTTGTTACAAAACGGACAAGCATCATTTTTATGGCAAAAAGATGAAGACCCAATCCACAGGCGTTGACTCTGATTCGTTTTTGTTTGGGAAATTGTTTGATTGTATCCACTTTGTATTCTTATTTGCATATATGGGTTCTGTTTGCTGTTCCTATAGTTTTTACTTAATTGTATAAAGTTATGGTATGCAAAAACATCATTTTTATGGCCAAAAGATGAAGCTCGAATCCACAGGCTTTGAATCGAATTCGTTTTCATTTTCGTTTTGGTTTGTTTGGGAAATTATAGAGCTTTTTGATTTGATCGCCCTTGTATGTTTGTTTGCAGATACGGGTTCTTTTTTGCTGTGAAGGAGGTTTCTTTGCTCGATCAAGGGAGCCAAGGAAAGCAGAGCATTCTTCAACTCGAACAGGTGATTAATATGCTGCTTTTGTCATCAAGTCGTGTTTTCGATTCACATAAAGTTGATTTCATATGTTTTTTGTTATTTCAGGAGATATCTTTACTAAGTCAATTTCAACACGATAACATAGTTCGGTATCTTGGGACAGATAAGGTATGGATCTTGTTTCTGTGCAGAAAGATCCTACATTTAGTTATATTGTATTTAGAGGCAATACATATGCACACATAATTGTTTTTTTTATATGCCGATAAGAGAATAATGAAATCATGTTTCAGGACGACGGCAAGCTGTATATCTTCCTTGAGCTTGTGCCCAAAGGTTCATTAGCAAATCTCTATCATAAGTATCGTTTACGGGACTCCCAAGTTTCCACATACACAAGGCAGATTTTGAGCGGTTTGAGTTATCTCCATGACCGAAATGTGGTTCACAGGTAAATTCAATGCTCACCTTGGTTTTAGAAAAGCGTGTGTCATGCACGTCTGTGTTAAAATTGGTGTATGTAGGAAGTTGATATGTAAAAACAACCAAAGGTTTGAAGAGATTATGAATGGTTTACTTGATGAAATAGCTATTAGTAAAATAGATGCAGCTTTTGGTTGTACATTAAGCTCTCACCTCACGCCTCAGCTTTCAGTGGTCTTGTTATGGAGTGTTGTGTGATTGATTCATTCATATTATTCTTTCAGGGATATCAAATGTGCTAATATATTGGTTGATGTGAGCGGCTCTGTGAAGCTTGCAGATTTTGGGTTGGCAAAGGTAGCTAGCTGCAGCCTGCAGATGGTTTCTTTTTCGTTTACAATCTAAAAAAACTAACTACATTTGTATCAACAGGCAACCAAGTTAAACGACATCAAATCTTGCAAGGGGACTCCATATTGGATGGCACCCGAGGTTAGTGCAATCACCTAGTCTATCTTCAATGCATACAGTCTTGAATCTCCTAAAAAGTGTGCGCCATTTTGACCCGTTACCCAACCCCCTACGTTTTTAGTTTTTTGTCAAATGATTTGTGAGTGTATTTTATGATAGATATGTGCCCTCAAGACAGTTATTTGATGTATCCTTAGGTTGTAAATAATAAGAACAAGGGGTATGGACCTGCAGCTGATATTTGGAGCCTTGGTTGCACTGTGTTGGAGATGCTAACAGGTCGAGTTCCATACTCCCACTTGGAAGGGGTACGCATATATTTCTTGTTTAATTTCTATATTATCGTTCCAAAATAACTAAATCTATCTAACCCGTGAAAAGTTGATGTTCATAAGTTGCAAATATTTAACTCGCACGCACACAAACCTACATTGCCCCGTTCAGTAGGGAACTAAATTTATGTGAAGATAAATACTTGTACATAATGTCGGTTATATATAGTGGAAGAGAGAGCGAGAGACGGTTGTCGTCACATAACTGTCCTTGTATCATAGTAAGTACAAGTGTTTATGTGGTTATCGTAGTTCCTACTTGGAGGGTGTTTGGGATTGAGTTTCAAAACAACTTATTGACTTATTGGCTTTTCCAAGAAGCCTATAAGTCAATAAGTTGTTTGCGTAACCCAAAAGCACTTTCTGTTTTGGCTTTTGGCTTTTAAGGGTGGAAAAACTGTTTTTGAAAAGTTAGAAATCCTGCCTTTTGGCTTTTGACTTTTGGAAAAAAATTACAAATTTACCACCCATACAACCAATATTCACAATAAGTTAAGCGAAACACTTAAAAAAAACAATTTACTTACTTTTTGACGTTTCTCATCCCAAAAGCTAATCCAAACACTTTTTTTAAAACTCCTTTTTAAAAAGTCATAAGCCAATAAGCACTTTTGACCAAAAGCACTTTTACATTTCCAAACTCAATCCCAAACACCCTCTTAAAGTTGCTCTCTCTCTCTCTCTCTCGGCCCCATGTGTGTGTAGGGGTGGTTTTAAATGATAACCACTATGCGCGTTTTCACCTCTACACTATTTGTAGAACCATTAAACATAGCCGAGGCGTCGGGTTAAAATATTGCTTCCACTGGTTTCTTGCTATATAACCTCTTAGTGGCCACCTGCCCAACGCAACTTACCTGATCCCGTTGGTTACAATAAAAAGAACCATTAAATACAGTGTAATCACACTGTAACTAAATATTTTGTAGTTCTCATTTGAACCCACCATTGTGTTTGTGTCCCCTTGCTATATGTTTAAAAAAATATAATCTTACGTTTGCGAAATGTATGTTTTACCAGTTTTGATACTAAGTTGTTCTAACGACGGCCTACCTTTTGGTTTGATAGATGCAAGCATTATTCAGAATTGGCAATGGTGAACTCCCTTCTATTCCTAAAACATTGTCGGTAGAGGCCCGTGATTTCATACTTAACTGCTTACAAGTTAACCCGAATGACCGGCCTACTGCTGCCCAACTATTGAACCACCCATTCATGCAGACACCGGTCTCCATGAACTCAAGCCCTGTTTCTCCACTATGTGGTAGCATACGCAGTCTTAACGGAAGAAGCCCATGACAATGATGATGTAAAGTGACTCGCCATTCGTTACCAATTGTGGCTCATTGGTATTTTTGTAGTCATAGGTAGATCAATGTTGTAAGATTAACTGTAAATAGCTGTATTTTCTACATTGAGCTAGCTTTTTTTGTAGTTTTTCATGGTGGCATAACATGATGAAGATGTTTATGTTACATTTTGAAGATAAATAAAGATAGCATACACAAATGATAGATGAAAATTTGAATGAACATGCACCTGTTTTGTCACTCTTAATTAGAGGTATGATTTGTTAATTAGGAGGATATTTCGCAGATTTTAGTTAGAATAAAACGAAGATGATCTCTTTGTTCCTGGAAACTCATTAGTACAATAACGTTAGCAAAACATATCTATCTATACATATAATAAACCAAAGCCATTTTAATGACATGACACTCAAAGAGGGTATTCTCTTCATTGAGTGTGTCATGTGTCATCCCATGTGGCAAGGGTTTTATTTTAAGAAAATAATAATTTAAAATTTAAAAACAAAATTAGATTTTTATCTCTGATGTTTTCTCCCATAACTTTTATACGTTAATATCTTTTATATACGAGATTTTTTAAAGAAAAAAATTATACCAAATTAACGAGCGTTTTATTATCTTTCCAACGGGTACCATAGTGCTATATAAAAAACGGAGAAAAAAACGACTATTTTTTTTGTGTGGTCCATACAGGAAAAAAACACAAAGTGTTCAGGTTATTCATTAATCATGTATAGGCAAGTCATTAGTTATGTTCAAACCAGTAAATATGATTTTTATTTACAACATGTGTTAGCATTGAAGTTGTACATTGTTTTAGGTTATGTTTTAATATTAGAGTTATATAGTGTTTAAGGTTATGCACTAACATTGAAGATACATTGTTAATTGTTTTAGGTTAAGTGCTACCCGAAGTTTTCCTACATGTAACTGTAAAACGCATCAGTCTATTTCAGATGTAAAATTGATATTTCAAATTAGATTTCTCAACCCAGGACGCTCCCGGGATATATTAGTTTAAAACAAAATTGTGGGTTTGGGTCGGGCCTAGGATTAGGTGATACCCGACCCAATTACCCTTTTTTTATATTAGAATATGATAATTTATGGTAGAGATTTGTTTAAAATAATAATAATATTCATTAATCATATATTAGCAAGTCATTAATTATGTTGTCATATTAGATATTTTATTATGTCATATTAGATATTTCAACCCGGGACGCTCTCCAACAGGTAATTGCTATGTTTTCTTTTTCTACCATATTCTGAAATAGCTCAAATCTTATTGTATGCAGTTAAAAACCTTTGACTGAATGTATTGGTGCTAAACAATCTTTGTCCCCTTGAAGTGCTTGGGTTCTTAATATTCTGTTTTAGGTGTTGATGTTGTAAGGTGAAATGGATCTTTTGGTATATTTTTTTTTTAAAAGTATCTAATGTAAGTTGATAGATAGATGTCATTTTTATAGTTTAGATACTTCTAATTTTATTCACTTTACTTATATTTTCAACCTGGGACGCTCCCGGTGTATAAGCTAGTTATATATATAACAATTCTGATTGAATGATAGCGAAATTCGCTACAGTAACAACAAAATAAAAACCATGTTTACAATAATTACGAGAGTGCCATTTCATATACTTTATTATTAAAAAACGTCAACCGTCAGCTTTCTTATAAATCACTGCTATAGTTTTTTTTCACTCTTCCTTCGTCTATAAAAAAACCTTCGGTTTTAAAGTAATTACGAAAATGCCATCGCATAGTTTTATTAATAAAACCATAATAAAAAGCCTTTAGTTTCGAGGTAATAACGAAAATGCAATCGCGGTACTTTTATTACTAAATCCTCTTTTTCAAGCGGTGGTTCGTTGCAATCGTGATGACAACGACGTCGTCGGCTGCTGGCCAGGATCGTATATGTTTTTTTTTATCAATTGTTTTCTGGCGGTTTAGGCGTTTTGCTCGCTGCAACGCGCACCGGCGTACTGACGGAACAATACGACTCTCAACGTTGTGTTATCCGATTAGCAGACCCTCGCAATACCGTTGGTGTAACTTCGCTGTTCGTCGGAAAAATCTACAGGTTTTAATGATTCAGCGCCGGTTATGTTTCTACGCCGCGCTAAGCGCGGCGCGTAATTTACTAGTTATAAATAAATATGAGAGTTAATTGCCAAAATGGCCCATGAGGTTTGGCCCAAATTGCTTGTTTGGTCACAAAATTAATTTTTTTTTGCCAAAATCACCCCTCACAAATCGAAAATTGTCAAAATAATCCATATTTAACTGAGTTTTTAACTGAGTATTGAAAGTCAGTTAAGTCTCAGGGGCAATTTCGTCCTTTATGTCCTCAAGGGCCAAAATGGTAATTAATGGAAAGTTATAAAAAAATAAAATTCAAAAACGTTTTTTTTTTCGAACACGTTTTTTTTCAAACACATTTTTTTCGAACTCGTTTTTTTTAACACGTTTTTTCGAACACTTTTTTTTTCGACCACGTTTTTTTTCGAACACGTTTTTTTTTCGAACTCGTTTTTTTCGAATACGTTTTTTTTTCAAACTCGTTTTTTTTCAAACACGTTTTTTTTCGCGCTCGTTTTTTTTTCGGAACACGTTTTTTTTTTTTTTTCAAACACAAAAGATGGTGCATTGGATTCATTAGCTTTGCGTCAGGAATTAGACGTTTTTTTTCTAACACCATTTCGGTTAATAAAACCAGTGTCAGAATTAGACGTTTGTTACAAATAAACTGTCCACAATAGCATGCTACATATAAGCTGTTCTTAAATTTATACATTGAACCACCAAAAAGACCTCCATATACCTCTTTTACAATTACATAGTCAAATAATTTTGAATAAAAAGTTACCGCAGATGTGGTAACTTTTTTATACATTATTCACTTAATTAGATAAAATACACAGTTTGAAACGTAGATGTGAAGTATGGTGGAAATCATGGAACTTAAAACATGTTTGATGTGGTAGAAAAGGATACATTTGTTTCTATTAAGTGATGGGAGTTGAAAACATTTACAGGCGAATGAGGCTCTATTAGGATGTTACAATTTCATCATATGGTAAAAGAAGTATCTATACCATGCATGCCTTTTTTGACATGTCAAAATCTCAAGAGAATCAAGATGCTCACCGGACAGGAAAGTTGCAAGCTACCATGTTTCTCGATTGGACTTTATGCAAAAAATGCACCCAATGCACCATCCTTTGTTTTTGAAAAAAAAAACATGTTTGAAATAAAAAATGTGTTCGATAAAAAACGAGTTCGAAAAAAAACGTGTTCGAAAAAAAACGTGTTTGAAAAAAAAAACGTGTTTGAAAAAAAAACGTGTTCGAAAAAAAAATGAATACGAAAAAAAACGTGTTTGAAAAAAAAACGTGTTCGAAAAAAAAACATGTTCGAAAAAAAAACAAATTCGAAAAAAAAACGTATTCGAAAAAACGTTTTTGAATTTTATTTTTTTATAACTTTCCATTAATTGCCATTTTGGCCCCTGATGACATAAAGGACGAAATTGCCCCTGAGACTTAACTGACTTTCAATACTCAGTTAAAAACTCAGTTAAATATGGACCATTTTGGCAATTTTTGATCTGTAAGGGGTGATTTTGACAAAAAAAATTAATTTTGTGACTAAACAAGCAATTTAGACCAAACCTTAGAGGCCATTTTGACAATTAACTCTAAATATGATATATAACAAGGTAAGAGGCTTCAAACCATCATCTTCAAAGTTCAAACCACATTCTTTAAAGGCCGAAGCCACCAATATCAAATGGTACACGAGTAGATGGTTTTAGTTATTTATCTAAGGATGCATCTGTAATGAGTGACACAAGGTAAACAAGAAAACATTGTTTGTAACAAAAAAAGGTGGTTTTCTGGTCCCACTCAATTGGTTTATAATGTATTACAGCTCAACAATTTTCTAGTTTATCTATGTTTACATTTACATTACTTCATTCATATTACTATATTATGATTGGTAACAAAACATATTATATTTACTTCAAGTCGGTAGCATAGAGTTGATCATGTGGCAAATAGGAATTTTGTTGAGAGGGTGATGTGCTAAAAGTAGTTTAATAAAAATAACTAAATTAAACCTAAAACTAGACACCTAGTAATACTCTAGACTCTATAAAACTAAACTACTGACAGGCAAGTGAACCTATCGACTCTAGTATAGCTAAAGTAAGTCCGGATATCGAACCCACGAGACTCTAATGCAAAACGAAAACTAGACTCGATTACTTTTCCTAAATACTGATTAAATTAATTTATTATTTTAAATGGGGGTTTTACTGAAAAATAAATTGCAATAAAATAAAGGTTAACTAAAATTTACTAAAGTGAACTAGAGACACGAACTTAGCTGAGCCGAATTCAGATGATGACAAGACACTACCTAGACCAGACTCCTAACTATGCCTGATAAGGTTCTATGGTTATGGAACTGAATTGGAACCGGGATCTTAAAATACTAAACATCAAGAATAAACTAGACACCCTCGACCCTTCTCAAGGGGAAACCCTATAATATTTTTGTGCTGTTAAACTACCGGTTGGAGTACAAACCCTCACAGGTTATCTAACTCTTATGATCGAGTACCCGCTAGACAATCTACCTCACAGCGCGAAAGCCTCAGTACACTAGGTGTAAGGGGTAATTATTGAAGCCTAGATCTAACTTGATATGCAAGAGTTGAAAGGGCAACTAGGCAGATCTTCTCACAAAGCCTCTAACCTAGCAATTTAACAACCTAGACATACCAACAAGCCCTCACCTCACAGCTATTGAACTTGGAAGAATACCTAAAATCTTCTAACCACCAAATATCACTCCTATGGTAAATTCGCGACTATTGACCATAAACTAGTTGCTACACAAAGTCTGCAACCTAACTAGCACTCATACATGAAAGACATTCACAAAAGTGCAAGTGGAGTGAATAAGTGACAATTAAAGAATAATAGATACGCACATACACCAGATCTAGAGAAATCAAAATCTTTACTGAATCATAAATCCAAAACACGTTCCAAAAACCATAGAAATCGCAAATCAAAACATAGTATTTGTCTTAGTCTAGGTAGCTATAAGAGTTTTAGCCACAAATCATCTTGAAAAGAGAAACAAAGACAATTAAAAATTCAGCAATCATTTTCAAGAATAAAGATAATAAAGGAACGAAGAAACCGAATGATTGACACCCGAATACTTGCTCTCTGGCTTAGAACCTTTGATCCCTGGCTTGCCTCTATAATAATATTTTTTGCTCCGGCTCCTCGAAAATAATAATGTCTCTGCCTCCAATTAATTAGCGGCTCCAATCCATTATATTCTGTGCGCCGATTTCTTGATGTCCCTTATAAATAATATTTCGCTACTTCCCCTGTTTTCCAAGTATTGTATTGGGCTTCGGCCCCGACTAAAGTGACAAAGTCACATTCATTTCATTCTTATTATTAGTATCTATCTATATATATAAAAGAAAACGTATATGCTGACGTGTCGTGCAATGGAGGCCTCAACCTCCCCTTGAGAGTGCCACGTGGCATTATAATTGAAAGATTTTAGTGTTTTTGAATTATTTCCTTTTTTAATTAAAAAAAGATAAACATAAAACCCTAAATTCTCAATTACTAAAATTAAATTGAGTTATTTTAGGAAAAAAAGAATTTAAAAATAAATTTAAAATTTTCTCTCTCATGTTTCTTCCCATAATTTTTAAACGTTTATATCTTTTATATACGGGATTTTTTAAAGAAAAAAATTACACCAAATTAACGAGCGTTTTATTATCTTTCCAACGAGTACCATAGTGCTATATAAAAAACGGAGAAAAAATCGACTATTTTTTGTGGGGTTTCGTTTATACAGGAAAAAAAACACACAAAGTGTTCATGTTATTCATTAATCATGTTTTTTCTTTTAAACTAGGTTCTTATCTACGATGTTGAAAATCAGCCCAATCGCCATGTTATCATTTGAATTTTACTAGGTATACTTCATCAAGAGAAGTTAAGAGAAAGAATCGCGCAACACTGCAACATATGATTTCACCTTATAGCAAGGTTATTTTTTTATTTATTTAATTACAAGAGTAATAATTATTACTATTAGCATAGTATTATTAGAATGGTTATATTTTTCAACCCCGGGACGCTTCTGGGAAGAATTGATAGTTGCTGACGTGACGTTCAATGGTGGCATCAACCATCTCTTGATTATGCCACGTGGCATAATGAGATGCAATGGTTACAACTTTAAACTTAAGTGTTTGTTTAGTTGATTAGGTTAAGAATTATAAGAGCCATTAGAATGTGAGAAATTAGAGAGATGTAATGAGTTTTTGAATAGTTGTAGCTTGCATAACTGATTATTTAGATGATTACTGATTAGATTTTAGATTAGAGAATATGAATTATTACTTATTAGAATACTATGAAAATGCAATGATTGAGAGATTTTGTGGTTAGTTAACTTAAGCCATTTGTAATAGGTTATCACGTAAAATTCGATTTTTCAACCCCGGGACCCTCCGGGGTAATCAGCTAGTTATTAGATATACTATTACTAGCTTATACCCCGGGAGTGTCCCGGGTTGAGAAATCTAAGTAAAATGAATAAAATTAGAAGTACCTAGTTATAAAAATGACATCTATATAGCAATTACCTGTTGGAGAGCGTATCGGGTTGAAATATCTAATATGACATAATAAAATATCTAATATGACAACATAATTAATGATTTGTCAATATATGATTAATGATGATTATTATTATTATTATTATTATTATTATTATTATTATTATTATTATTATTATTATTATAAACAAATCTCTGCCATAAGTTATCATATTCTTATATAAAAAAAGGTAATTGGGCCGGGTATCACCCAATCCTAGGGCCGAACTAAACCCACATTTTTTTTAAACGAATTCCAAACCTGACACAATACCTGTCGGGTTACAAAAAATAGTCGTTTTTTTCTCCGTTTTTTATATAGCACTATGGTACTTGTTGGAAAGATAATAAAACGCTCGTTAATTTGGTGCAATTTTTTTCTTTATAAAATCTCGTATATGAAAGATATTAAAGTTTAAAAGTTATGAAAGGAAACATGGAAGAGAAAATAATAAAGTTTTAATATTTAAATTTAGTAGATTAGGTATTTAATAGATTATGTTAAATAATATTTAAACCATATTTATTTCTTTTTTTAATTGGTCTAGAGTTGCCACATCACATCCTATGTGGCTTCTCTCAAAAGAGAGATTGCATAATATTATGACATGTCATCAAAATGGCTTTGGTTTATTATATGTATAGATTATTATATATAGTATTATAGCTCTGTGCTTTTGACTCGGGTGTTCTTGATTTGACCAAATTTGTTCGTTTACGCTTCAACGTTCATGAACACCTACAAAATATAAAATAAATACATAAGTAAAAAAAATGACACAAAACTAATAAAAATCTATAAAAGACCTATACTAAATAAAATAAACCGGTACAAGCCTAAAACTAATAAAAGTACTATTTAAACGACTCGAAAACTATACAAATTTTACACTGGAAATGGATGTATTTTACAATACATCAGAGGGTGAGCGTAAACTAGTGGATAGACAAAACCAGTTATTCTAGTGACCTTATAAAGAGTATACCTTAAGTATATCACCAACTGTATGTTATAACTTATAACATTTAGGCTCCTGGGTGTGGGGACGGGAGAAGAGCCCTCCACGTAGGAAAACTTGTCAAAGGAGGCAAATATCAAGAAATGAGACATGGAAGGGAAAGTGGTGTTTGGGACATGAGATGTGGAGACATGGACCTCCAATTGGTCCAGTCATTAAATATTAAATGAGTTTGTTTGTGATTGGTTCGTCTCTCATGTTCTTTTGGAGTCGGGAGGGACGAGGACATATAAGGGGGGCGGTGTGAGAAACAAACGATTTCTCCACTTCTTTAAGAACATTTGTGCAGACTTTTAGTAGCTCCAAAGATGAGCTGCATCTTGAAAACGTGTTGAATGCTCTGATTGCTAAGGGTAGAGCGGTTTTCTTGATGAAAAGAACCATATCGTGGGATTTTAGTTGGACTAACGGTGGCTCAGATTTGTACTCAAATACTAGAAAAGCAGAAGCCCAAAGGTGGTCCGAGTTCAAGACCGGGTTTCCTGTCTTTCTTATGCCGTGAATAGTTGTTTTGGCTGTGTGTAAACCGCCCTTTAGCTTTGCAAAAACTTGAGTTATCGGGTGGAACAAAATATAGCATCCAGGGTGTCGATTTGCTCTCTTAACAAGCCCCAATTTGACCAACACATGGGCTGCATCTTCTTCACTTTTAGAAGTTTGACACGAGAGAAACCCTGAACAACAAAACAAAGTCATGCTTGCACACCTGGCCCATTTCTTGAACGGGTTGGCGGAACCTGTTATGCTGCTTGCACCTAGTGAATCATAGCACCCCAAACCGGGATGTGCAAAAGTAGTCACAAACCGGAATATGAAAAAGTTTAGAGAGTGTCTCATTCCGAGACATATGCTTTTGAGAAAAGAGTAATGAAATTCACCTGATAAAGATGCTTGTGTTCTAGTGAAGCCGAATTACGTAGCTAATATTGTCTGGACAGTACTTGCCCTATGATTATTGAGGATTGTGATACCCCGCAAATTCAGGTTCTCACTTTAACTAAACTCTAGTTACGTTCCTTGCATTATACTTAACTAGGGTTAACTAGATATGACACACGTGCATTGTTGTGAGTTAATATCGGGTACATGATTAGTGAACCTCGGACGTTGGTGAATAACGAACTTATGTGTCTCTGTGATATTTGATGAACTTATGTGAAAACCATACGTAATTATGTGAACCTAAACCGAATACGTTAATAAAAATCACTAAAAGTGGAGTATGAGGTTGATTAGGGTCTTAACGCATGGGATTGCCCTTGTTACGGTCCGAAATAACGAAAACGTCAAAGGATAACGCGTCGGGTGACGAAACAAGACACGCACGAGGGCATCGGGCCTGTGAGCGGCCGCTCACAGGGCCCGAGCGGCCGCTCGCACGTGTCTGACGGGTCTAAACCGCCTTAAACTCCTATTTAAGCATCCTTAACCCCCATGCAACCCCTAAACTCAACCCTAATCGCCCCCATACTGCCCCACATGAAATATTAACCCTAAAGCTCCTGCTAAGGCTCAAGATCATCAATTGGGAAGCTCCAAAGGCGCGCGGTTGATCGAATCGAAGAGCCAAGGGTATAATCTTTGATTCCTTACACTTTTATCTTGTGTTTTTGTTATAAAAATCATGTAACAAAGTTTGTCCAGGTCTGAAAGTTTTTAATAATCATTAAAACATGAAGTTTTTGAAGATTAAACGGATCAAACATAATAATAAACGATTAGTAACATCATAGGATACTTGTTGCGCAAGTTATTGATGTTTTGGTCTTTAAAGTTGTGATCTTTGCATGTTTAGTAGTAGAATCTGATCATAATAAGTATTAGGGATGTTTGGTAATGATGATTGATGTTTGTTAATTGTTTTTATGCACACGGTAGTCGATTAAAGTATGATTTAGGCGAAACTAAAATCTGGACAGAATGATTAGACGAACTTGTAGGGGCTGTAACATGACCTGAACATAACGATTTTGGTATTTTCTTTGCATGATCGAGTCACACTTGGTCTTAGCTTTTCATAATGTGTAAAATCAAGTATTTTGGACGTCGGATGAGTCGTTTTTGGAATTTTCATTGAAAATAGGTCAGGTCAGAATTTCGGGTATCAAACTGAGTCAACTTGGAAACATCATAACTCAAGTTTTATTAAGAGTTGGATTGTGAAATTTTTACAGAAGGTTAATATTGGAGTAATATGATTTTTCCAAGTGGATTCATCCCGTTTGGATGAATACACAATTTTTGGGAAATTATCTATCAAACTGACCTGTTAGGAAGGTTTTCTGAACATAGCTGAATTAGACGAATTTTAATTATTTTTGTGTTTGGATTTAAGACAAAAACAAAAATACGTATTGTTTAGTGAATCCCAAAGAAAATTCAGTAAAAATTTGGGAGGTTAACTCACTGATTTGCTATTTTAAATAAATTCGTTTTGATGGCGCACAATCTGTCCTGAAAACACAGATTGTGTATTATGTGCTTATGTGATTAGTTGAGGTCTTAAGTGGTATGGACTTGACATGTAACTGAAGTACACTTGTTTGAGACGCATACGGAATGTAGAAACTAAATTTAACCAGTACATTCACCAACGAGTCTGTAGGGTTTACTATTGCATGTAGAATCACTAGGCGTCACATACATACTTTTGAACGTTTAAAACGCCTTGGACAAACGAGTTATATGGTGTAATGATATTACGCCTATACTCACTTGGTGACACTTATATTAGGGTGTCGGTGGCATACTTTACTTGCGGTTCGGATTTCTTTTGCTTGCACTTTAAGGTGAGTTTCATTATTCTTTTCTCAAAAGCATGCGTCTCGGGTTTGAGACAACTTACAAAACGTTTTCTAGTCCGGTTTGGGACTACTTTTACATCTCGGGTTATGAGATGCTTTGACTCCTTGCGTGGGTCGGGTTTTGACTCCTTGTGTGGGTCGGGTTTTACGATTCCTTGTGTGGATCGGGTTTTCGGTCAGTTTAAAACTTATTGGTCCTTTGTAATCTAAACACTCTATCATTTAAAGTCCTTGCATATTATTGGGTTAATCGTTGGAGGCGAGCGGGGTATTAGTTGATAGCGCTATTAGGTTGATGTAGCAACCTCATGTCTGAGGTGCTTAAGGCACGAGCATGAACTTCTGACCACAATTTCCGACTGGTGTTGATAGACGTCAGTCATTGAGGCAAATAACTATTTTCCTGAAGGTTTCCCAATAATCTTGTTTAGTTACATTGAGTGGGCTAGCTACCCCTGACACACTTAAACTGACAACTCTTTAACTTTTTGGGTCTGGAGGACCTACTTTATTACTTGGTTACGTGGTTTTGGAAACCAGTGCATTTTATACGTGTTTGCTTTACTTTGTGAACTCACCAACTTTATGTTGACATACGATTTACATGCTTTTGCAGGTAGTTAGCTTCCGGTGCCAGGATTAGAAAGCATTGTACACTTCACTGCATTGGGGTCTTGGGCATACACATAAATTACATATTATGCTTTTACATTTTCTTTCATATGGCTTTAATTTGGGCGCGTTGTTTTGCGCACGGTTTTCAAAAGGTTTTAAATTTGGTTTACGCTTCCGCAGCATAACTAGACTTGGTTTTTGAAAACGAACTAAATGGTTTGGGCATTTAGAATTCGTTCATGTGACTTGTGGCTATGGGATCCTGGTTTGTCATGCGCCTCGCGGTATAAACCCCGCAGTGGAAATTTGAGGGTGTGACAAGGATATTGTAAGTTGTGGGCTTTTGTTTATCATACAAGTGAGACTCCCATTATTGTGAACCATGTTATCTAACGTGGTTGGTGTTTTAGGCATGGGGGGTCGTATTGTATATCATGAAGTGGACCCATGTGGGCCTCATGTAGGGTAATGGGCCGCACATTGTCCCTACTTCCTTGTGTATGATTGTTTTATTGTAAAACGAGTGTTTTCCCGTGAGTTAAGCCTTTAATATGTTTGAAAATGACCAACGTGTGTTTAATCTGGACTTAACATGTGTTAGGGATGTGTAGCCGATAATGGATTGCTGTGCACATCTTGCTAAGGACTAAACTAGCTTTGTTATGGCGTTTACGACTCATCACAGGACAATGCTAGAGCATGGTTTTGTGTTTAGAAGTCGGCTACACTTTGATTAATAGTTTTCATGACTTAAACATGTTTCTATCTCATATAAGTAGATCAATGTGTTTTATCTTGGTTTGTGAATCTTGAACTAGGCCGATTACTAACACCTTACTAGGAGCAATGATTATGGTTGAAACTCGGATCATGGGTTCACAACAGGGCTGTGTATTAATGTGTAAAGGTGGTTAGTACTTACCTCAATACTTAGTGACAAAGTGCGACCCTTAGGACTTCTTGGTGGCCTTCCTTGGACTCGACGGTTTGGACTTGGGTGGAGAGGGTAGTAGCCGAAGCTAGGGGGAGGTTGTGGATAGGTGTGGTTCGGCCTCAAGAGAGCCGAGAGAGAATGAAAGGTGTGAGGTGTGGTTTCAAGTGTTTCAAGGTGCTCCTATTTATAGTGGATTGAAGGGGTGTGGACAAAAACAAATGAGGCAAGCTCAACATTCTTGATTGAAGTTCTTGATCATAATTCCTTTCACAACTTGATGTATAGCCAATTTGTATTAGTGTGTAGTGAAAGTATGGTAAGTTAACACTCCTTGGTTTTGCTTCATTCTTTGTCCTACTCATGCTTATGCTTGTTCTCCTTGATTTGAGTTCGGCTGAAACATATATGGAGGAAAAGGACTTCTCTTGAGTGTGTAGTTTGTCTTGTACATAGGATAGTGATGTTTCCTTTTGTCCTCCTTGGTTCCGATTGGTGTAGGATAGTTTTAGGAAAGTTCCAAATGTGAAAAGGTAGCTATCCTTAGTTGTTCATACTAATAAGGTGTAACCTTAGGTTGATCATAGGTGAAAGGGACTTGTGGGTGTCTTGGGTTGTGTACTCGGCCGCAAAAAGGACAAGGAGAGGATAATCCATCTTTGGGTTACTATCCCTTATGTTGATGGTCTAGGCAAAGTAGTTTTATGCTAGTTTGGTGATAGATTGAGGCATTCTTTGAAAGGGACAAGAGAGTGTGTGGTGTGTGGTTATTTCGGCCGAAACAGGAGGACAAACAAGGGGATTTTTAATTAAGGTAATGATCATCATGTAAGGAGGTGTAGTGCTTAATAACTCCATACCTTTTAAGTGTATTGTTTGGACAATCTATTGAAAAGGACCCATGAGACTCTTGTTTTTAAGGTGGTGGCCGAAAGAATGCATAAGATTAGTTCCATTTGTTTAGCTTGTTGATTAAGGATAGTATGTAGGTATGTGTGGTTGTATTGTCGTGTGTGTATACATTCAATTGCTAGTAGTTAGTGTTGGATGAGTTCGTATGATCCCATGATGTATTTTTTAATGTCTTGATGACGACATTAACATGTATTTTGTGAATCATATATTATCATACGTTCATTAAATGATAACCCATAGGTACGTATACATCTTCGTGTGTGCACGTGTGACTTACCTACTTAACCTTAGCTAAGTAGAATGCAAAGAATCTAAGTGCAAGTAACTAGAGTTTGGTTATGGTAAGAACCTGAAATTGCGGGGTATCACACACTGCCACATCATTTCACTGATTTAGTTCATTGAAACACTTTTTTGGAGGCAACTAGGGGTGCAAACGAGCCGAGCAGCTCGTGAGCTACTCGAGCTCGGCTCGGAAAAAAGCTCGAAACGAGCGGAGCTTGAGCCTAAAACAAGGCTCATTTATTTATCGAGCTCGAGCTCGAGGCTGGCATGTGATCGTTAGGCTTGTTGAGCCTTATCGAGCATAGTGTAATATTAAATTTTTTTAATATTTAATAATATTTACCACTCATTTAAAGTTGTTTAGTAAACGAGCCCCGAGCTTCACTTATCGAGATCACGAGCCTAAATGAACTATTATTTATATTATTTTTATTTAACATATTAACTAATAAATACTAAACGAGCCCGAGCCGAGCTCGAGCTTGAGCAATTACAAACGAGCCGAGCCCGAGCTCAAGCTCTTATAACTTAATCGAGCTTGAGGTTGAGCCTGATTGAGCTCGGGCTCAACTCGGCTCGTTTGAACCCTAGAGGCAACACTCCATTGATTTTTTTTTAATTTCACTAAACTTTTTTTTATTTCACACGATTTAAAGTTTAAATATTAATTACTTTTACTATTATAACCGTCCATAACCAAACGTCAGTGAATTCAAATTTGGAAACCGTTAATCGAATTTAATAGCATTGACACCGTTCCACCAAAACGGCCAGTAAATTAAATTTGAACCGTTCGAATTTTTTTGTATATAAACATAGCAAACGGTGGGGTTAAAACACACTTTTACCATCGTATAAACAAACATACACACTCGAAGATGACTCGTTGGACCTCTGAAGAAGAAATGCCTTGGTGATCTGCTACAAAGAGGGTGGCAACGGTGTTACCATGTTGGTAATGGGTACCCGTAAACAATTCGGGTGACGCCCCATCCCCTTAATAATGTTTAAGACATGTCAGATTAGAACCCGCTCTTAAGTCACTATGTTCCAGAGTTTCATTAAAGGAAGGAATCGGAAAGAAAGTGAAGGAATTGAAGGGAAGATGAAAAATAAGTGTGTTCTAGAGTTTCATTAAAAGAAAGGAGTGGAAAGAATGGGAGGAAGTTGAAGGAAAATTATTGCTTAAAATCTTCCTTTCAAAATGGAAGGAAATGGAAGGAGGGGAAAATTATCAATTAAAATGTTTTGTTATTTACTATTTTATCCTTCCATTTAATCTAATATTACACCCAACAAGGGTATTATTGTAAAATTAAAATTTTCTTTTCTCTTCCTTTCAACTCGGGAACACATAAAATTTTTATTTTCATTTCCTTTTCTTCGAACTCGGGAACACAAAATAAAGTTATATATTTTTTTTCCTTCCCATTCTTTTCTGTCCTAAATCTCCTTTCTCTTCTTTTCTTTCCGATAGAAAACTCGGGAACACAACGTTAAGTCTTAAAATATTTTAAAGCTCCATCCCTTTCCATTATTCCCCCAATTCCAAATTTCTGAAGCGGGAAACAAACCCAAACCCAAACCCTCACCGGAAATCTAACCTAACAAGCATGAGGGGCCCCACCGGTCGCCGCCCACAAACCACCACTCCAACACCCCTAGACCCATGGCAATTCCCCGCCATCTCCCGCCGTGACTCCGACGCCAGTTTCTGCAGCAGCCGTCCTTCCTCCGCCCACTCCACCGGCCCTAACCACCACCGTCCCAACCCTACCACGGACCGCTCCTACCAACTCCACGCCATCTCCACCATCAACTCCTACCTCTCCACCTCCCCTCTCCAAATCACCTTCAAACTCAAACCCTTACCTTCCAACAAAGACATTCTCGAAACCCTTAAATACATTCTCACTCGCCTCGATTATCCCATTAATAATAATAATAAGTTTGAGGATGATTTGTTTACCGTTTTAAAGTGTTTGAATTGTCCGGTTAAGATTAATAAGTCTGCGTTGAAGGCGCCTGGGACGCCTCACTCGTTTCCTAGCGTCTTGGCTGTGCTTCATTGGCTTGTGCAGCTTGCTATGTTTAATGAGCATCTTGCGGGTTCGGGTTCGGGTTTGGGATTTGGTGATAGTATGTTTGAGTATAGTTTGAAGTGTTATTTGCATTATATTGGGGGTGATGACGATGCGGTTGAACAGGAGGATGAAGAGTTTATAGGGAAGTTACAGCAGGTATTATTATTATTATTGTTAACTTGGTTTGTTTATGGGGTAGGATCAACTACAATACGATCTTCATTTAGGAAACATAGGAATTGGGTCAAACTAACTGCGATTCACCTAGTTCAAGCGGCTCTAGAATCGGCTCTTTGAACCCTATTAAAAATATATAGGGTTTAACTTTTAGGATTTAGGGCTTAGTTTTGGGGTTTACGGTTTAGGGTTTAGTGTTTAGCCTTTAGTGTTTGTAGTTTACATTTTAGGGTAAAGGAGTCAGGGTTCGACGAGCCGGTTCCAACGCTGCTGTAACAAGCTCAATCGGAGTTCGTTTGACCCGTTTTCTTAGGTTTATTAGATAAACCACAGAATGTATAGTATGGGAAATGCACAAAAAATTATATAACAAACTCTGCCTTGCGTACCAAAAGCGGTGTGCTTGGAGCTTTGCGCCTACGGCTAGGTTTTAGACCCTAATCACCCTATCGCTATTTGTGTGTCTTGTGCTTTTTTAAAACCAAGGTCACGCCTCACTAAATAAGTAAGTAAACGATAATGCTTTTTGGCTCATTGGAATTCATGAACCTTGATAACAGGAGAAAAATGCGATGTTGGAGAATGTAAATGCGTTATCAGAAAATGCTAAGGAATTGGAGGCCAAATTGGAGGCTATGAAGGCTGGGCCGTCGCTGAAGGAAGCAAAGGAGGAGGAAAAGAGTATGTTGGAAAAAGATATGACGAAGTTTAACGATCTGATCGAGCAATTGAAGGTTCATGAGGTGAATGTGGAGAAGCAAATGGAAGAAAAAGAGAAGGAATTGAGGATAAAAGTGGAGGAGAGGAATAGGATTTGTGCGGAGAATGAGGAGTTGAAGAAGAAGGTGGAAGAGCAGGCTATTAATATGCGGGATGCGGAGAGGATGAAAAGGGAGTTGCAGTCAGTGGAGAGAGATATAAGAGATGCTGAGGATGAGAGGACCAAATGGGAAGAGAAGTGTTGGGATCTGAATGCTGTTATTGGGACAAAGTTTAAGGAGCTCGAGGCACTTCAGACCGAATGTAACCATGCTATCCGAAGGTACCTTATGTGTGTTTGTTATTATCTATGACCTGTTTTTTTTATAACTACCTGTGATAATTTTATAGGAATACTTATACTGTAAATCCAAGTATTTTTTTATACTGGTTTATGATTGATTCTGTTACATGACATGAAACCATTATCAATGTAATTCTTGAATTTTTTAGGTTAAAACTAGGAAACGATATTCAGTACGAGTTGAATGCAAATGGTACAACACCTGCTGAGGTGCTTGGAATGGATTATAAATCAAGATTGGTTCCTGTACTCAGCTCCTTGCGTGAAGAAGTAAAGAGAAGCTCAATGGAAAATCTGGAAACTTTGATGTCACTTCAGCAACTATCCCGTGACATTGCTGCAAAGATTGATGCAAAAAGGAATCGTATTAGTGTACTTCAATCACGAATTGAGGAGGTAAGTCAGTCCCAAGTCCTGACTACTTCTATCTATTTTCATATTCTCTGTCCTGCATTGTGGGATTACTACGTTTTGTTGTTAGTATTATTCACAGTATTTCAGCAGTTGCATATTGTAAAAGTTTCCAACATCATTCGCATAAGATCATTTAATATTTATTGAATTAAATTGGTAGTGAAACAAAACACAATGGTTCAGTTGGTCATCTCTTGAGAGGTTGGTTGTCAGCTGCCCTTCTTTAAACTCAAGAAACTAATATTCTTCTGTATATAGGGGCCCATGCCCGACCCACTAATAAACTAAGTCTTAAAACGTTCACTTCACATTGGTACCACCGATCATGAATATGTAATCATTTTCAAACTAACAGAGTAACAGTAACAAAATTTCTACTATATTGTAGTCCTTAAATTTAGCTTTTTCATGTTTGAAAACTCAACATGTGAGGTACAACATTGTTTAGATTTGATGCTGGAAATCCATCGTTTATACTTTATGATTACTAAGTGCCAAATGTAGTTTTTGCATAAAACAAAAGGTTTGCTATGCAGTTATTAGTTTGTGCAATGTACCTTGACCGAGCTCAACGAATTGGTTACTTGGTTCCAAATCTAAGTTCTAACCTTGGTTCAAAAAAGCTCACCTCATGTACTTCTGAGTCAAACTTGGTCAAAATTAGGGTCCACAGGAGGTTTATTTGTAAAAACAACCCAAGGGAGGTAGAAAGTATGTAGGGTTTGCTTGATAAATAGGCTTGTTTGGCTGTACATAGATGTACGCCTAGGCTTGTGGGGACAAAACGTCTTGGAGAGCCTTGCACTTTTTTAAACCAAGATTGTAAGTTTGTAACTACTAAATCTAGAATCCTGCTTTTTGGTAAATAGATAGCTTAACCCAGCCAGTCAGTTCTTATTGTTGTTTAAAGTTTGATGCTATGCTGATTATTTGATCAGGTGGAAAATCAGTTAAACTCTATACAGAATGAAACACAAGCTCACATCTCCAGGTGTGCAATGGAGGCCAGGCAGTTAGTTAACGACTTTGAAGTCGAGTCTCGCAAAGTTGAACTTGTTGAAAAAGAAGCTCATGAATTTGTTGAGGTAACATTTTCCATCAGTTCAATTTTAAAGCAAATTTGATCATTGTTCTTGACCAAACAACACATGCAAAATTAGTCGTGGTGGTAAAATGGGCTGTCAGGTTGGATAAATTTTGAATTTAAATAGTGACTTTGCCAAATATATATGGTAGTATTTCAACAATTATCTAATCTTTTATTGTGTAAAATGTTTTACATGTTTTTAATAAACTCTTCCATTATTTGCTTGTGGTCGATTCTGGGTAAATTCGTAAAATTTCTATTTTGTCATTTATTTTCAAAAAAAACTCAATTATGACGATTTTTTCAAGGAAAAAAAAAATACTTTTTCTAACATGCAAATACCCTATATTTCCAACCATGCAAGATAAAATGTAAATAAATATGTGCATTTTTTGAGATATGATATGTTAGTTATTATTAGTGATTGTTTATATCCTGATACAAGTAACTAATTTATATGTGTGTATTTGTGAAGAGTTCAAAGGCGAAGTTACAGGAAACAGTGAAACAATGTGAAGAAGAAGTTGAGATGTGTGCACACGAGCTGTTAGCATTGATTGATTCAGTGTCGAAGTACAAAGAGTTTACGGTTTGTAAAATATCAGAGTGGAATGATGCAATTTCAGAAACGGCTGCTGCTGTTGCACAAATTCACAAGGACGCGTTAAAATCCTCTCTTGGGATGTAGTTTATGATATTAGCATGTCGTATTTATATGCTTTTCTAAAATTGTGCTGTGGTTGGGTTTCCTCATGACATGGTTAACGTTGATGTATGGGTGTAAGCAAGTCTTAGGTTTTATTAACTCGAACTCAAGCTTGATTTTATGCAAAATTACGTGTGCTAGCTCCCAAACATTTGCTATTGTCCAAACCTATTTTATTTTAAATTTCGTTATTACCAACATGATATCTGTTGGTATGTTCTTTGAAAATACCAAGTCAAAGTAGTTGGATGATGGCTCGGTTTAAACTAAAACTTCACTGTTTACTCGTTAATCTTTCTCTTGCTTGTCCCATGGCAATGCACCACACCATCGTTGTTAAATCCCTTTATCACCGCCGCTAAACCTTCATGTTTCATATGGTTATTTTGTTTCACTATTGGTATAGGTTGATTCACATGGTAAAACTAAAATATATACGAGTAATGGACGATTTCAGGCATTTTCAACAGATAGAATACATAAAATACATATCCATGCAAACTTGTTAATGGGAATGCACCTACAGTCCTACACAACTTCATAACACATTGAACACAAAAAAACTCACAATACTCTGTATAATGACCTGATTTACTCAATAATGAGTTATTTGGGCTTTTAAGGTAATGCTATTTTTGTTTAATATTTTATTATAAAAACAATTTTAGTATTGATTTGTTGACAATTGTTTTACTTTATAAGAAATGTGTCTAAAAATCCCAACAATTTAGTCATAAACAAATCTTTTATGCCTATTAGCCTTACTTGGGGTCGTTCCCTCTTAGGTTAAAGGGTGTGGATATGGTAGAGTGAGGCATGGCCATGCCACGTGGGATGTGATCTCCATGATACATTGTCCCCTTTGAGGCCACGCGTGGCAACTGTGACGGCGCTCACTTTCTCAACGCCCCAAATGCATTAATGATAATTAAGGGTGGGGTGATGTGAAGGGTCATCTAAACACCCTATAGGGTCGTGATGGAGGATGGTGGTGGAGAAGACGAGGTGGAGGGTGGTTATGGGGTTGCGGCTCGTGACTACACCGTATAACATTAATAATGTGGGAAACCGTATTAACACTTGTTGACCGTGTGTATATATAAACATTTTTTGAACGGTTAGTCGGTTACTCACCAAAATTAAATTTTTGACGGTTTGATAGCTACAGTAAAAAATGGTTTTGAATGCAAGTCAATCATCCCCTGCCATTCTGCCACCGTTGGCTTGTCATGGTTTCAGAATTATCTATATATATTAATTCAAAGACACTTCAACAGTGTCTTTGTTTTAATATATATATTGGCCACTAACTTTTACGTTAACTTTAATTCTGTCACTAACTTTTAGGTTAACTTTATTTTCTTCTAATTTGACCACCAAACTTAGACCAACAAACTTTTAGCCTTTAGGATTTAAAACTTTAGCCACTAACTTTTAGCTTAACTTTATTTTCTTCCAATTTGATCATCTTATATATATATATATTGGCCACTAACTTTTACGTTAACTTTATTTTCTTCTAATTTGACCACCAA
Source organism: Ambrosia trifida (assembly GCA_028751855.1). Lineage (NCBI taxonomy): Eukaryota > Viridiplantae > Streptophyta > Magnoliopsida > Asterales > Asteraceae > Ambrosia > Ambrosia trifida. The sequence continues at coordinate 52,443,138 of CM054128.1, forward strand.
ACTTAGACGAACAAACTTTTAGCTTTTAGGATTTAAAACTTTGACCACTAACTTTTAACTTAACTTTATTTTCTTCCAATTTGACCACCAAACTTTTAGGTTTTGGGATTTCAAACTTTGACCACCAAACTTTTTGCTTTTAGGATTTCAAACTTTGACCACTCAACTTTTTTAAACTTGCATTGCACTTTGGCCAAAATTTTAGCTTTTAGCCGCAAGTATTTTTTTGAAGCTCACGCAAGAATAATAGTCACTTAATATTATCTTTTATGTCCACGAAACCCTCCACGCAACAGGAGCTCCCACAGCGACGCGGTATCTTTAACATCCGCCAAACACTCAGCGCAACAGGAGCTCCTGCCGCGTTTCGCACAACAGCCGCACCCGCGGCGAAGCGCGGGTAACTAATACCTAGTTCAAACTATTTTTGACCGCTTTTGAAAAATAAATAAGCGAAATGATGTGCCAGTGAAAAATGGTAGAAATTAGTTAAGTGAAAAAAAATATTGTGGAGAGTCATCTTAAAAATATTAAAAAATAGTACTTGAAGTTGTAGTGCCGTATCGACGCTCCCTAAAAGCGCGCGTGGATCCACCATACCCACCTTCTCACGTTTGTCATTGCAATCGAATATCCTTTTCCTCTTCTTAATAATAAATCCTATATTTATATTCACTTTCTCGATCTCTCCGGTTACAATCAACAATTTTCAGGTAACATTATTATTATTTTTTTATATAAAAGTATCTGTTTGAATCTTAGATTTAGGTTTGTTAGATTTCACTGATACGTTATTTGCTATAATTTTTGTTTTCAAATAGAACAAATTATGCTTCGTCTTTAAATGAATTGTTATAATCTGTTCGGATTTTGATTGGTCTCTACTGGATCTAGATTCCGTTTGAACTTCAATTTGTGTGGTTAATTTTTACTGAATTTAGGTTTTATGTGAATAATTTAATTTGAATTTAATTGACCTAGGGTTTTGATTTTCTAATTGACAATTGAAATCTGTTTCGATATATTTGCATCATTCTAATAAGAAGCATATCTGCATTAACAAAAATTGATAATTTGATGCATTTTCTTTGGTTTACGTTTTAATTAGTTAGTAGTTGATGTTATTCGTTGTTACTCACTCTATGAGGCTTGGTAGTCATTGATGTATATGATTATGAGAAAAGCTTGTAGTCGTTTTAAGGTCCGGTGTTGTTGTTTTGGCTCGTGTTTCAGCAAGAAAAGGGGTGTTTAGATGTCCGTATTAAGATTCGTCATGTGATATTGAATAATCTGAATTAGATAATCACAGTGTCTGATGTGCCTTTGCTAATTGTAGTTGTAATAATAAAGTTAAGTCATGTTAGAGTGATAGAGTAATTCTTGTTTTTGATAAACTATGGCGGTATTCTCCAGTTTTAAGTGAAAAGAAAAGAAAGGATATTTTTTTATAGAAAAACTGAATGGAGTTAATGTTCTTGACTTGGAGGGGAAGTAAAGAAAAACTAACAATTTTACAATGATTTCCTTTATGTGTATATATTTGGTACTTGTATGGTTTATTTACTCATTTCCTAAACTTGCTCTCCAAAAATAGAAGGAAAGTTGTGGATGGAAAACTCATTATGCCATCACCCCCTTTCCTTCACATCTTCCCCTAAAAAAAACTCGAGAACACAGTGTAAAATCTAATTTGACAAAAAATGACAGTACTTTGAAAAAGTAGAGACACTTTGTGAAATTTACATTTAAGTCTCTTTATTTAGGTTAAAAGATAAGTTATTTTTATTCCGCACTTGGGTACTAAGTTTTGTTGTAACGTTGAAACACGTTATTGCGATTTTAAGTCACATTAATTTGACACCCCTTGATGCTATAATTATACTTTATGTTAACGAGCCAGTTTGTTAGAACCTTGTAATGATGATTACTTAGTTGTTTTTTTCTCTTTAAATCAATTTAGATAAGGTTCCAAGCCTGTCCAAAGTATTTTCTGTTCCATGTCCTTTTATGTCTTTTTTTTAGCAAATAATTATGCATGTCCACATAAATGTTTATGCATTTGCATATTTTACATCTTCTTACAACTACTTCTATACTTGATGCTGGCTTTCAAGAAATATATATATAACTTTGGCTATGTGCCTATGCGTGTATATTAATGTTTGTTTAGGGTAATTTTAGGGGATGTTTGGAACTTTGGATGCACATTTTGAAAGATAATGTGTGATTGTGTGATATATCATTACTTATAATCAGATTTAGTAAAATGAGTTGTAGATAGTGATTGGATGCATTTTTTTGCCCTTTGAAGTTAATAGTCTATTCATGAGCTGCTTCAAGTGTTTGACAAATTCTTATTGCTCAAGAAAAGAATACATAAAATGACCAAATATGAGATTTTAGTGAAAACGGGTAGACACGTCTTGTTAGATGCGAGTTTAAGAGAAGATTATTGTTATTATTATTGTTGTTGTAGTGGCGTATTTTGTAATCATGTTTAGCACATTAATTCATTATAAATCTAGGAAAAATGGATAAATTGGTGTTCGTGGGTCTGCTCAACCTGTTTTAGCGTGCACTAATTTACAACTTGTTTCAACGCATTATTCGGGCCGCCTTACCTGTCCAATTTGTCACTTTTAGTTCTCACAATTCTAGTTCCATAAAAACTTGAATTATTTATTTGAAGTCTTATAATGTATCTGTTAATGTCAGGCTTATCATCAAAATGGCAAAAGGCATCAGGGGAAGACGTAGAATTTCTTCACGACGCTACAGACCAAACCCATACCCAAAGCTGACTTGTGGGCTCAACGGCCAGAAGGAAAGGAAGTCCACGACGGTCAAGCCCATGAAAGATTGGGAAGACATTACCTGTTCTGTATGCATGGAATATCCTCATAATGCTGTTCTTCTCCTATGCTCTTCTCATGATAAAGGCTGCCGTCCGTATATGTGTGGGACCAGCTCTCGCTACTCCAATTGCCTTGACCAATACAAAAATGCCTACATAAAAGTAAAATCACCACAATATCCTCAATCTTTGCAAGCAAACGGCGGTCATGATTTTGACCAGATTTCGGGTTGGCCCGTTGAGAAATGTGGAGAACTGACCCAGCTTGCGTGTCCGCTCTGCAGAGGTCAAGTCAAAGGGTGGACTGTGGTGGAGTCGGCCCGGGAATATTTCAACACTAAGAAACGAAGTTGCGTGCATGATAAGTGTTCTTTTGTCGGAGTATACAAAGAGTTGAAGAAACATGTGAGATCAGAGCATCTCTCGGTTAACCCGCGTGAAGTGGACCCGGATCAAGAACAGAAATGGAGACGGCTTGAACGTGATCGAGAGCGTGATGATGTCATCAGCACCATCACGTCCTCCATGCCCGGTTCAATGGTCTTCGGCGACTATGTCATCGAAGGGAACTCGTACGGGCTACAATCCGACGACGAGGCGGGTTTTGATGCCGGCATCGATGGTAACTTTGTCTTTGACCTTTTATTGCTTCACGCATTTGGCGCAGGAGGAAACACAGGCGGTTTTGGAGGGATTAGAAGGCGGGATCATCACGACGATGATGGGAATAGTAACGACGATGGCAATGATGACAACGGGATGTCATTGGTTAGCCGTTTGCGGCGCAATGCGGAAAGGCGAAGGCGGAACCGTAACAGGCTGTTCAATAGAGGTCAAACATAGATGTAGAAAAAGAAGGCTAATGTAAAGAAAGGGAATCAGGTGTAGTTATTATTTTTAGGAAGCATAAAAGGGAGAAGTGTGTATTGCTTCCCAGTCATCTGTCAACAATGTATGCACATTTGTTTCTTAGGAGGGAGCTCTGACAGAAGAACGCAGTTTTTTATTTATTTTTAATTTAACTTTCTGTTGTTGACCGCATGGGTTCGTGTTGACTAAAAACTTCTGGTTTCTGTATGTAATTTACTGATTCCCTGGACCTGTTTATGTTCCTTAAATTTATGAATCAGAAAACATTCTTATTTCAGATTCATGCTTGTGGGTACAGTCTTGTTTACATGATGTCTTGTTGAATTCATTCATCTTCACTGTACATTTTGAGAGTAGCTTTAATAATAGGTCCTTGTTGTTATGGACTTATGGTATAGCGTCACTGACCTGTCTTGACCGGGGTGTGTGATATCCTTAGGCTGTGTTGTGCAGGGGTGAAAGGTGAAAAAAAAAGTGTTGCCACGTAGACGTCACGTGTGTAGAGGTGGTTTCACCTTTCACCTAGACGTGTTACGGAGAAGTGAAACGTGAGAGTGAGTTGTATAAATTTGACTGATCAATTGAGTATGTGACCTGCTGGCTGCTAGGAGCTCCACCTTCAAAGGGCCGCACCCCTTTCACCACTGGTCCGTAATTGTGTTGACGTCAATGTGGCTTGTTTCCATGTCCAATTTGCAAGAACATAACGCATAGTCTTATCTTTATATTAACTGGGTGTCCATGTCACCTATCATTGAGGTCAAGTGTTTCATCTTGTTATAAAGTCAAGGTTAACATTTGTGAATCTGTGTGCACTATATCTTGATTTTTTTTTTTTTGAACGGCAAACGTTACATCTCATAGGGGTGTAAACGAGCCGAGTCGAGCCCGAGTCTGACTGGGCTCGAGCTCGGCTCGTTATGGTTTTATGAAGCTCGAGCTCGAGCTCGGCTCGGTTCGAGCCTACAATCTTAAGCTCGAGCTCGGCTCGCTAGCAAAATCAAAAGCTCGAGCTCAGCTCGGCTCGAGGTGTTTGAGAACAATCTCAAACGAGCTCAAAGCTCGGCTCGAGATCGCAAAAGCTCGGCTCGCAAGTGTTATTAAATGGGCCTATGAAATAAGGACTTGGGCTTTGGAGATGTGGGCTATAAATTATAAGAGATATATAAATAACTTATAATTATGTTTGGGCTCGTTTAGGCTCGCGAGCCCAATCGAGCTTTGTATCTAGGGCTCGAGCTCGGGCTCGATAACTAAACGAGCCATATTTCAGGCTCGAGCTCGAGCTCGTTAAGGCTCGGCTCGTTCGAGCTTTTTACCGAGCCGATTCCGGGTAGCTCTCGAGCCGCTACGTGTCATTTACACCCCTAACATCTCCTATATATTACACCAATAAATTTAAATTACAACACCCTTACCAAGGATTGAACCTTGGATCTCCCATCTAAGAGACATATGTCTCTACCAAATGGGCTAGCCCCACATTGCCATATCTATCTCTCAATTACCAAATATCTTCTTTTTTTTTTTTTTTTCAAAAAAATTACTATCTTGAATATTTGGCTCCTGAACAATGGCATATGCTATTGAGATCTATTCAATGCTATTCATAAAGATACCATTAAAGGTTTCTTTTAATAAATAAATAGTACTAGATTCATATGCAAGCATGACTTGTTATATTCTCAAATCTCAATTTTGTTATGAAATCCTTTATTACATTCATAAAAACAATAATAAATAAGTTCAAGGGGAATAAAATAAAAATGTATCAGTTTAAACTAAAAAAAATGATGAATAAAATAAATATCCACTTATTTACAAAGAACTAATTACACGGTTAGTCACCATGGTATCTCCATATTACGGATTTGATAAATATATTTGAAACTAGACCTGACAATTTTAACCCATCTAGTTGAGTTTGGGTTGTTTGGGGTTTAAAATTTGACTTTGTTAGTTAAAATGGGTTTAGTATAATTTTCAAGAGGGTTAGGATGGGTAATTTTAATTGTAGGAAATAAGTAAATGAGTCAGGATGTGTATGTCAAAAAAACAAATGGGTCAGGATCGGTATTTTTAGATAACCATATATAAATCTTAATTAAAACTCACCCAACATCAAAAGCGTTGATGCCTCATAGAAATCAATGTCATTAAAAACAAAAAATTATATCTTTTGCATTTGTTGATCACCCCAGTCGGTTCGAAACCATTCGAGTCATTAACGGACGACTATGTCGAAAAAACACGGGTCGTTAACGAGACCGATCTCATTGAAACGATTCGAGTCGTTAGCGGGCTTGACCGAGTACAAACGGTCTGGGTTGTTAACCGGCCCGTTCGAGTCGAAATGGTCTGGTCGTTGACGGGCCCGGTCGGGTCAAAATGGTCCGTTTTGCTAAAGGGATCGGTCAGGCCGAAACGGTCCGAGTCGCTAACGGGCCCGGTCGGGTCGAAACAGTACAGGTCGCTAAGGGACGGGTCAGGTTGAAACGGTCTGGGTCGTTACCGTGCCCGGTCAGGTTGAAACGGTCCGGGTCGTTACCGGGCTCGGACGAGTCAAAACGGTCCGGGTCGCTACCGGGCCCGGCCGGGTCAAAACGGTCCGGGTCGTTACAGCATGTGTCAGGTTGAAACTGTCTGGGTCGTTACCGCGCTCGGTCGGGTCGAAACGGTCTGGGTCGCAACCGGGCCCGGCCGGGTCGAATAAATCCGGGTCGCTGCAAGACGGGTCAGGTTGAAACGGTCTGGGTCGTTACCGGGCCCGGTCGGGTCGAAACGGTCCGGGTCGCTACCGGGCCCGACCGGGTCAAAACGGTCCGGGTCGTTACGGCATGTGTCAGGTTGAAACGGTCTGGGTCGTTACCGCGCTCGGTCGGGTCGAAACGGTCCGGGTCGCAACCGGGCCCGACCGGGTCGAATAAATCCGGGTCGCTGCGGGACGGGTTAGGTCGAAACGGTCTGGGTCGTTACCGGGCCCGGTCGGGTCGAAACGGTCCGGGTCGCTACCGGGCCTAGCCGGGTCGAAACGGTTCCGGTCGCTAACGGTCCTGATCGGGTCAAAACGGCCCGCGCCCTTACTGGGCCTGTTTGGGACGAAACTTTCCCGGTCATTAAAGGGCCATTTGGGTCAAAACGGTCCCGTTCGTTAACGAGCCCGATCAGGTTGAAACGGCCCGGGTCGTTGACGGGCCGGGGGGTCAAAATGGTCTAGGTCATTAACGGTCCGGTCGTGTCGAAACGATCCGGGTCGCTAACAGGCCCTAGTCGGGTCAAAGTGGTTCGGGTCCCTAACGAACCTAGTCGTTGACGAGCCCGATCGGGTCGAAAGAGTCCGGATCGCTAACGTGCCCGGTCGGGTCGAAACGGTTCCGGTCGCTAACGGGTCCGGTCGGGTCAAAACGGTCCTGGTTGCTAACGGGTCCGGTCAGGTCGAAACAGTCCGTGTCGCTACCGGGCCGGCCGGGTCGTAACCATCCGGGTGGTTAACTAGCCCTATAGGGTCGAACCGGACCTGTTTGAAATGAAATATTTCGGAACCCTTAAAAATTTATTTTTAAGTTTATTTTTGTTTTTTTTATTTTAAATTTGTTTTTTTTACTTTTTTTATTTTATTTACTTTTTTTATTTTTTATTTTACTTTTTAAATTTTTAATTGTTATTTTAAATTATTTTTTTTAAAATTAATCTATTTTGATGTGAACTTATCATAATCCAAACCATCCAGACCCAAACTCATCCTGACCCAATCCATCCTAACCTATTTTTTTAATCTACTCAGCTTGACCCAAACCCATCATAACCCAAACCCATCCTGACCCATCAACCGAACCAACCTACCCATTTTGCCACCCATATTTGAAACTACTCAATTGGTCCCAAGTCATAAATAAACGTAACATGGTTAGTCCATATCCATAAATGAGGTTGTGTTTTTTTTATGCTAAACTCGTCTATAGTCCGGGACCAATCATGTTACATTTATGCAAGGTGATCATTTGTGTAGGTTTCAATAAATATGTATCAAATTCGTAATATGAACATACCACAAAGACTAACTCTATTATTATTATTATTATTATTATTATTATTATTATTATTATTATTATTATTGCAAATTACATGTGTTAACAAAAAAAATTATTGATTTATAAAAATAATATATTGTTTATTGTTACTTTTTATATAGTTTTCCAAATAGCTCAATCAAATTCAGCATGTTTGTAAGCTGTAAACGAGGGGAGGCAAGCCCAAGTAAAACTAATGAGTTGTTTGGTAGCTTATTATTGATTCTATTAAGAGTTTACCTCTGAATCAGTCTAATGAAGATAGAGATGCACAAAAAAACGGTTTCGGATCCGACTAGGAACTAGTTTCGCTTCCTACACGATGGTAGGAGGAACCAGTTCAAACCCTATTGTACCTGATAGTAACTACCCGATTTCATTTTCGGGTCGTACCACGGTTCCTATCCAACTCGATTCCTACTTGCACCGAGCCATCTCAGTGTTGTCCGACGTAAGACATACGTCTCAGTGGGGCCACATGTCGGGGTTTCTTTTGGTTTCAAGTACCAAAACAACTTCTTCATTGTTAAAGAGGTGGTGTAATGAAAAATAAACATTCTATACAGTTTATACTAAACTTGGATGGTAAATAATTAGTTCCTAACGGCTTTATTACCGTTAGGATTAGATTCTAATGACTCCTTTTTGAATTTCTCACTCCAAAGATAATACAATACCCGAACCGGTTTTACTAGGTACTACAATACACCCCTTATACCCAGGTCCAGTTCCTACCCGGTTCATAGCATAACCGGTCTCATTTTATACCCGATTGGGCCATATCCGGTTCCTACCGGTTTCTGGTATGACCCATTACCTGGTTTGGGCACCTTAGATGCAAGGATATCTAATTCAATTAAAGATTATTTTATCATTTATTTGAATTATATTTTCTTAGTTTATGTTTTTGTTTCGTAGTTGAATTATGTTTCATACTCTATAAATTAGAGTATATGGTTTATTGTAGTTTTTTATTATTGACTAGGTTAGAGACCCGTGGGTACCCACGGTGCAAACCAAATAAAAAATAAAAAAAGTATTAAAATAATACTTGTATTATTGAAGTTGTATGTACATAACGTCAATGAAGATAAGTAAAAAAAATGCATCAAAATGTTATAAAATTATTCATAAAGCTTGAAATACTTCTTTGTACACAACATTTAATGTTTTGTTCGTCAGTTCGCCATCTTCATCCAGTATAACTATCTTCAATCCATCTCGACTTTTGACCCTTGATAGCGCAACATACAACTGCCCGTATGAAAAAAACTGGATCCTTAAAATACAACCCAACTCTGGATAAGGATTGTCATTGACTCTTGTTTATTGTCATTGCGAAAGAAATAGCAAGTGGGAATTGTCTTCTGTGAAATTTAAAAGGAATTTTCTTATCCGAAGGGGATAAAGTAATTCTTGGAATAAACGTTCGCATTCCAATGTTACATCCTGAAATGATTTTCGCTTCAATTACACGTTTTCCCATTTTAACAACTTGTAACCTTGTCCCATTACACAAACCGCTTTTCTGTTCAATGTTTCTGAGTAACATTACGGGGACACCAACTTTCAAAACCAAACGATGATTTGGTATTCCAGGAAACTTAAGACCATTCAGCACATCAGGAGAAACTAATCTTTCATCAACCTGTATGTTAACATCTTCGGACTGACAAACACTATCTGAACTTAGATACTCAAATTCCTCACCAGGAAACATTGAAAGTAATCTATCATTAATTTCTTGAACAACTTCATTCTTCAGTGCCAAAATAGCTCGATCTTGAAAATAATTCAAAATGTGGATGTTATCCAAAAGTGACAGATACACAAAGGATATCAAATCAGAAACATGATCCGAAGATTGAGAAATAAGTAAGTCATCAGGTATCTCAATAACATCCTGACCATCACTTATTGTATCTACCTTTCCTTCTCCTATATCTAGAAGCCAAGCTGCAAACTTTTTAGTTTCCTCAATATCGGACTTGCAGCTTCCTGAAAGCAACCTCATATTTTTTTGTTAATTCTAAAACAACGCATTTGTGCCAAATGTATGATGAACTTAAAGAGGCATTAACAATGTCATGCCTAGTTCCATTTGGTACAACTGGTAGAATTTGTCTAAAGTCACCCCCAAACACAACAACCTTTCCACCAAATAACAAATCAGACGAGTCATCATCATGAACACCAAATACATCTTTTAAACATCGATCTAGTGCTTCAAAAGCATGTTTATGAGTCATGGGTGCTTCATCCCAGATAATCAAATTGGTTTTTTAAGCAATTGTGCAACATTACTATTAGGTTGTATGTAGCACATAGAATCTTCAGTTAGGTTTATAGGAATACGAAACCTGGAATGTGCTGCCCTACTACCTGTCAATAGCAAAGATGCAATACCACTCGAAGCAACATTCAAAACAATCTTTCTTTTAGATCTTATGGATGAAGATAGTGTCTTCCATAGGAACGTTTTACCCGTACCACCGTAACCATAAACAAAAAAAAACTCTTCCTTTCTTCTCCTCAATAGATTTCATTACACAGTTATAAATATTTTTCTGTTCATCTGTTAAAGAAGCGAACTGAGTATCAAATTCTTCAACCAAACTGTTTGTGTCATATCCCAACTCCTCACAAATAAGACGATTGTCTAATGATGATACAAAGTCATTCTTAGGATATGGCATACATACGAAATGTCGTAGACTGGAACTATTACGCAATAAGAACTTCTCAATATCAAGTAAAACTAAATTCTTAATTTCATCTTCTGAAAGGATCAAATCTAAAAAAATAAAAATAAAATAAATGTGTTAGACTGAAATATATAATATAATTAACATATAAACTGAATAATTGAATATGTGGAACCATCAAAATACTATAATTTAGATGCCTAATAATTATTACTCATTACTATTTACTATACGTAAAAAAAATTGTGGAAAATATAAAGTAATAATATATAAAAAAAATTGAAAAACCTGGACAATTTGAATCTATTGTTCTCTGGCGTAAAATGTCATCAGACAAATATTTCCATGTTTCCTCCCAGACAATGTCAGGTCTTGACAAACTGTTGGACGCTAACAGAGTTGCAAATAAGTTCCTTAGATAAGGGCCAGAACCTGCAAAAGAGTCCCATAGCATAGCATGTATCCCTAAAAGAGGAATTTACTTCTCCATCAACTTTAAGAATATCTTCAAATGATGTTAGTCCTTTAACCTTATTCAAAAGAATTCTCAAAAAATAAGCTTCACCAACAGAAGCAGGAACTGAATGAATTCGACCAATTGACTTTATTCTTTGCATAGGCTCCCATTTTCTCTCTTGTGCTTTCCAAACATATTGTGAAGGGAATTGGATGTAAGGTAGTTGCCTTGCATTGTCATCAATTTTGTTGCATTCCATCCAACCCAAAAACATAAATGAAGCACAAGAGGGTCTGTTGAGAACATCGTTAATGTCCTGCATAACATCGAAAACAATTCTTTGTTCACCGGGTAGATGAAAAGGTAATCTCATTACAGGAGGTGTCCTGTAATGAATATTATATGAGAATATTCTCCATGAAGCCTCACACGTAGAAATATAACGACAGTCATAAAATCCTTTCACTTCATCAACCACTCCCTCTTCACCCGGTACTTTCATGCTTTCCACAAAATTAACAGTAACTCTATCTGGACCCTTGTTAATGTATTTAAATAAATACTTAATGGATCCAGCTTGGTTACACCATTCAACATTGATATGTGCCTGGTATCTTTTAAGAAGAGCCTTGTTATATGGAACGACATATCTGTTATCTAATTGCTCACCCGACTTTTCTACAAACGAACCATTATCTCTCCGTCTATACACTGCGTAACCATCAATATCGATAGATGTTTCATTCTGGAAATTCTTTGGAAAGTTTTTTGAACATTTGTCATTGACCATACACGGACAACTCATGTTCAAAGGTCCACAAGGACCATGAATAATAAATTCACATACAAGTTCATACAATTTTGGCTCTTCATCTTTATTTGGTATCTCAGCTGAAATGAACTTGTCAATATGGTCAACTGTTGGAAGCTTATAACCAACGACCATAAATAAACAGATGTGTGCATGTGGTAATCCACATTTTTGAAACTCAACCGTGTATACAACTGCAAAGTATTGGGAGCAAACAAAAGAAAATAAGTTACAAAGGTTAAAAACAAAATTAAACAATGTTGTAATAAAATTAACTTCATGTATTCGTAGCAGCTTCAACAGTTCCAAATAAGTGTTTATCTTTCAGGTCTTTAATGATCGAATCAAGTTTAATTTTAAACAACCTGCATAAAATGTATGGCCTATCTTCTGGTCTAAGAGTGGTATCTTGAAGATATCTTCTCATCTCTGGCCATTTAGGATTACAAGTAATTGTAATAAATAGTCCGGGTATCCGTACCACTTACATATTGCCATTGCGTTTAGATAATTTTGCATCATATATCTAGCGCCACCTGTAAAAGAAGATGGAATAATAACTCGTTGACCCATGCTTGATGTTTCTGTTTGTCCTTCTTCTCTTTGTTTGTTTAGGACATTATACTTCTCACTCCTAAGAAGGGTTTGCTTACCCTTAATGAAATTTAATCTTTCCACTTCAATCATTGTATATGAATCAACTATAAATTGCTGGAAAAGTCTCCTTGCATTAAGAATTAGCGAGAATTCGTTATTCCTATCTTGAATCCTATAAGCAAAAAACTCCCTCATTGTTAAACTTTCATGTTTTTTTGTTCTTTGAATTTGAAGATGAGCTCCCATTTGGTAAGGTAACATTTTTCTGACGGTCATCTTTTTTGTTCTTTGAATTTGAAGATGAGCTTTCATTTGGTACAAGAACATTTTTGTGAAGGATGTCAATTCTATATCCATCGTCACCATAAGGTAGCAACAATGGATACTGAAGAGCAAGATACGAAGGATGTAACTCACTAACTCTTTTTAGCTTTCCATCAATGGTCTGCACAATAATATCACGTTAATTTGTTTCTTCATTAAGGTCACCAATTATCAATGCAACAACTTCAGAAACTGTGGGCAGGTTGTAGGTTCTACCATCTCCTTTCCTCATTCCGTTTAATCGAAGCTTGACTTGGGCATCAGGATTCTTCTGAAAGCAATCTCTCACCATTCTATAAGATTTCACCAAGGAGTTTTTCTCATCCAACATTTTTTTCAATTCTTTTACAATTTGAAATTCAAGCGCTTTTTCTGATGAGTACTCCTCGTCTGCATTACTATAAATAAGATGAATATATTAGATTCGAAAGGATTTGAAAATGTATATAGTTTTCTAAAAAAAGACACTAATAAAAAACATACCCAACGACATTGATTCTATTCGAAACTTCATTTTCAGTATCATAGATGTATAGCTGAGAGAATACTGGATTTTGTCCACGTGATGGTAAAAGATTTCCCAAAGCATGGTAGTTCTCACCACTTATACGATAGATGAATGGAGCGTTACCTTTATTTATAGAGTTATCAATTTTTCCACCCATGGACGTAAATGCAAACATAGAGTTGAATCGTCGTATGTTCTTTAACAAGAATTTGTTTTTGGAATCAACTCCATTAAAATATTCTTTATAACTGTCCGGGGCCTCCTTAAAAGGAGGAAGCTAAACTTTTCCATAACCACAACATAGAGAAATTTTTTTTATTACTAATTCTGTTAAGCCCTCAAGTAGATTCACATCTCCACAATCTTGCATTACAATCCTCACAAGTCACATTCTGATCACCATGGTCCAAATAATCTAAAAAAATATATTGAAAATTTTTAAATGTAACATATTTTTAAAGTAATTTTGAAATACTATTGAATATATTTTATAGTAATTAGTGAAAAATAATACCTAGGGATATGCCTTTTATTACATTGTTTGTCGTTACTCCATGCAGGTTTTCTAAGCATTCTTCCATGTCAGCCATCGGTATGGGAGTAATACTTAGGCGTTTTCGTTTTAAATTAGATGTTGACCGTGTATTGCATACATTGGAGTTTCGAGTTGGTTGTTGTTGGGTAATATTAGAAAGCTGACACCTAACACCTGAAGATCCTGACAAAGTAAAATAATATAAGTTTGATAGCTGTTGATGTATTATAATATAGTTTGTAAACGTAAGTAAAATAAACATACCAACAATGTCAACTAGTGTGATTGAGTGTTAGGTGTTATAGTTACTTTTCCTTTGTTACTCCGCTTAGCATCCAAAATACGCTTTCTTTCTTTACGCCTTTGTTTATAAAATTCAGATATATTGCTATGTTGAGATATGTGACAAACTGTTTCAAATTAAAATAAATAAATAAATACGCAATAATGGCATGCTCTGAAAATAAGATAACTACAAAACGGGACAATACAATACTATAATACTAACATAAATAGATAAGCGACCAAATGATGACATAAAAATAAGATAAATAATACCATTAGAGATGTCTGACAAAGGCGTTCTCTACGTGTTAACTATAAAATAAAAAGAAATAAGTAAAAAAACAACAATGGAAATTAGTAAGCAATAACACATTTGTGAAATGTAGAATTTTTTTTTTACCTTCAATTGTTACATGATTATTTGTTTGTTTGGATGCAAAATTAGATTTTTTTTTTTTTGCTTTGTACCCTCTTCACGGTCATTAGAGATGTCTGACAAAGGCGTTCTCTGCGTGTTAACTATAAAATAAAAAGAAATAAGTAAAAAAAAAACAACAATGAAAATTAGTAAGCAATAACACATTTGTGAAATGTAGAAAAAAAAATTTACCTTCAATTGTTACTGACGAAGGTGTGAAAGCGTTCGAAGAGTCTTGTAAATTTTCAACATTAGAAACTGAACAACCGACATTTGAACTTATACTATCCAAATATGCATTCATCCGTTTACGTCTCTCAGAGACATTAAGACTCACTGAACAATAAAATATAATTAAAACTGTTATTTTGTAATTGAAATTTAAGAATTAAAGTTATAAGATCAAATATAATAAATTACGTACCATTTGATATGTCGGCGGTGTTGCAGTATTGATATCTCCATACATATTTATAATATTTGTTAGTATAATAAAATATAAACATCTATCTATGTAAACAAATGTAACAAACAAAAAACCGTAATCATTACCGTTAGATTTACGCCTCAGGTTACCAACTTTAGATTTCGGTAAACTAAAATCATACTTTGGGGGTTCTGACATTGTAAAAGTTATGTTTTTCTTCAATAAAATAAGTATTTCCCTGAAAATTTAAGCAAGATATTATTCATGATTGAAAAATAATTGAGAAAGTCACGTATTATACAAAAGTGAAATTGTAGAATATAAAATATAAAATGCTGAACACAAAAATATAGTGTTACAATTTTTTATACATTTACTTTTAAAGTGGATTTTTTGATGCTTTATTATTGTTATTATTAGTTCATCTTTTTGAATATTATATGCAAGTCTACCACAACATGATATACATATATAATAAATTAAATAAAATGAAGATGGTTCACCTACCATTATAAGCATTGCGTGTAACCTAAATTTTATTATATTATCAATCCAAAAACTAGGTTTCTTATATGCTTTTTCAAAACCCTGTGCAACCCCAACCCACAAATTGAATAGAAAGACACACAGAGACACGAGCAAAAGCAACCGGTGGCCAGACACGGCGGAGCAAGGCATTGATATGGCTGCGCAACCATTAATCCGGCAAATACATAATGAATACGACCAAAACGAAATGTGAGCTTTAGCATTGGGGGAATCGTTTTATTATTCAGATTCGAATTTAGGGTTTCATAATAATATTTCTCAGTTATGGGCTCCTATTCTTCTCCATAGACCATGCAAACCTTGTATCAGACAAACGCCTCTAATTACTTTGCTTCCACCGGAGACCAACACCAAATGTAGTCCGAATCCGTAAGGCCTCTTTTGCACCATTAATTCAGCCGTTCAAGTTATTTATTTATTTATTTATTTAACATTATTATTATTATTATTACATGAATTAGGATGTTGGGGTCTTGTAAGATTATTTGGATTAGGGTCATATTAGATGAATTAGGGTTATATTTTTAATTGTTTGAATGTGTGTTTGAAAATATGTTATGTACTAATGAATGATAGATAATATGATGTATGCTTAAATTTTGTTTTGTAAGATTAACTTACGAATCTGTTAACAATCTTTGTTACCTATCTATTGTTCCTCTTCCTAACAAACATTTAAAAGGTATTCAATTTAAGTCTTTAACAGGTTAATGCCTAAACTTTGGAATGGGTGATTACTAAACATCTTTTCTCTCATTTGCCCAAGGCTTTCTCATAAGAGCATAAAGAGTGATATTTTAGTGAATTTTGTGTGAGTAAAGTCATAATACATAAATAAAACAAACATCTGAAATACGAAAACTCATATATCAGCAATAGATACATAGCATAAAGAGCACATACTGGGATTAGTTAGCAGGTTAATAACGACATATGGTCACAAACCTTCATTGTTTGGATGTGTGTTTGAAAAATATGTTATGTACTAATGAATGATAGATCATATGATGTATACTTAAATTTAATCTTTCAATTTATAATTGTGGATTCTGTTTTGTTGCGGATTCTATCAAACGATTGAACAAATCAATACCTATGCTTTAGACTATGCTCTTTTGGAATCCACGAAGTCATTTCTCTTGGCTTACGGTAATCACACAATAACCTCAAACTTCATGAAACACTTTCACTAATTTCATATACAATAAATCATTTGAAACATATTTTTATTGTATAGTTTTCGATGTCAAATTCGCAACAAAAAGCGTTGTCATAGAAGACCGCATTTGTCCTGAATTCCATCCTCTATCTGAAACTAAGGTAATCGAATTCTAAACTTTATGAAATGAAATAATATGTTCAAGTTTAATTTTTTTTATTGTTTAGGAATTAGATTTTCAATTATTTATGTCGTTATTATCTAAAGAAAGCTAACAAAGTTAATGGTGAGAGTTATCTACAACACCCAAGTAACACAAACAACATTGAATACTAAACTATCTATAAAAAAACAAAACATATAACACAAATTTGAGAACCACAATTCTGTCCTAAAAAACTTTGAAACTATAATGTGCAACTATGTAGTGCACGTATAATATAAACACAGTAAATGTAACATACATGCTTATGAATGTGCAGTAACAACCGTAAATGCAGGACCATAATAAACATAGTTGTATATTAACTAAACTGATAAAGGACTATGTTTCATAACAAAACAAAATAAATCAGGTATGGTAAAAATGGACTTACAAATTTCTATGCTTCCACAGTCTTGAGTGAAACTGAATGTGAAAAAGCAATGTATTTGAAAGACATAAACCGTAATTGAGTTATGAGAGTGGGATAATGTTGATAGAATAAGTATAAAAGACTTGTATTGATATATTTATATAGTTGAAGTATAAATATGGAATGATTGCAATTTTTAGCTAGATTGGTAAAAGAGACTTAAAATTAGCACAATAAGTGCATGAAATGCTATCATTAGTATTTAGTGCTCTTTCAATCAGGGTCATTTTCAATATATCAAGTATAAAAAAAGGAAAGATTGGTCTTGATTTAGATTGGTGACAAACAATTATAATTAGCAGAGACATCTATCTATAATTGAGTTCTGAATATTTTAGTGACTCTTGAAAGAGGATTAAACTGAATGAATACAAAAGTCTTTTAAAATCATTCTAAAGATTTTATTTATTGTTATGTTATTATTGTTATTATAATTGAGTATGCTTTTGTAAAATAATTGACTATCAACTAATTCAGTTTTAAAAAATATGTTTTCCGATTACAAAGTAAGAAAATTTATTATTCATGTATAAATAAAAAAATAAACATAATCATTAGTATTTATGGTGTATTTGTAATAAATGTAAACTATATCAATTATACCTCAATCATCGTTATGTGATTAGAAGCATTGAATTATACATATTCATATTTTGATTATATAGAATTTATATTATCAATTAATCTATATATAATCATGCTATCAAACTAAGCTAATTGAGATATGATTGATTTAGTTAAGCTTTGTTACAAATATACACTCAGATATAATTGATTTTTAAAAATGAACATAAGTATTAGTATTTATGCTTTTTTGGCCCATAAATGTAAATTAGATCAATCATACCTCAATCGTCGTTATGTAAATACAATCATTATATTATACTTATTCAATTTTTGATTATATAAAATTTATGTTATCAAATAATTGTTCATTATTGAAAGTAAACCAACTTTGCATATCCAAATAAAATACGAAAACAAAAACTAATGATGAGATCAAATAAGTTTACTGAAAGACAAGCAAAAATAAATTAAGTCGAACAATTCTTTTAGAGAAAAGTAGTAATCAAGAAAGTTGTCATTTGTGATAAACATTTTTAGTCTTCACGGAAGACTCCATTTAAGCTTCGGTTGCCTCATCATCGTTCTTAACAGGTGCTACTGTATAGTTCCCAACCAATTCATATACTGCTGCCAGCTTGCGTTTAGTTTTTCCATCTTTACCAGAAATAATCGAACATTCTTCATTAGTTAAATGTTCTTTCATTATATAATTGCCAGTGTCCTGGTACAAAAAAAATTATAATGAAATTAAAAATGAGTGTAAAGATCTCAAGTGTAAGCATCATTAACTTACCTGAAAAGATGACTGGAACTTTCTGGTAATTTCAGAAATAATAAACTTGTCATCAGTTAGCTTAGTAATTCCATAAACTTCATCAAAGCTTTTCAAGTTGTAATCAGTGATGGAAATTTTAAATGCAAAAACTCTATCACGTAAATAGTATAATTCATCTGGAAACTTGACAGTGTAATCAACCTATATAAAATTAAAATTATTATTGTTTTGTGTATTTATAAAAGTATAAGACAAAAATAGATGTGTATGATAATAAGTATACAACCTCTGTATTTTCCTCAATCAACGTATTTGCAGACATTAGAATAACTTTAGTTGCCTCATTATGAAATAAAATTAGTTCAACATCACCAGTCGCATCTTGAACATGTAAGTGAATTCTAAACCTGATATATAAATAGTAAAATTAAATATTAACACATGTAGATCATCTTTATATAAAAACATGACAATTTATGTTTTTAAAATAAAAAATGGACTTCATCTTGATAAAAAATACCTTGGATCTGGTATGACATCTTTATGCTTACAATTTTCATTCATGCAATCATATGCATCTCGCCCTTCATGATCTCCAGAACCATCATTCTTGACATAATTTAAAAAGTATAAAGATACCTTGCTATTACAATCTGGACAAGCCATATAGTGCCATCCAAGATCTACGTAGACCAATCACAGTCCCAACAATAATGATACTCTTCTCCTATTATAATAGGTAAATTGTGTTGGTAGTTAACACAACATTTTTTGTAAATCAAAAGTCAAAAAATATATAATAATACTGTTAAATGTCATTACCAGTGGCGAAGCTTGGTTCTCGAATCGGGAGGGGCCGGACTTAATTTTTTTCTATCGGTAGTGGAAAATCGGCGGGGGCCGGACTCAAACCGAACTTAATTTACCTATGAAAATCACAAATTTCCACTACTGGGCCAAAAAACAGGGGGGCCAGGGCCACCCCTGGCCAAACCTATCCTTCGTCCCTGGTCATTACCATATCAATCTCCCAAATGTCACCAATGTTACAATAACAGTTGTTGACCAAAAATTCATTTTCAATATTTGAAAACACAGGTAAACCCGATGGACGAATTTCTAATAATGGATATTGTATGGGCCTTTGCAACAAACTACATTGCAAATGAAAACTAATCATACTTATATTATAATCATAATTTCAATATGAAGATATAAAAACATGGTACAAATATAAAACCTTATTCTGTATATGTTGATGGCATCAATTTCTTGATTTATGAACAACTTGCTAACCTTTGCTGAATTTGAAACATAAGGGTAACCTGATTATAACAAACTTATCAGTGAATAGGTTATTATAGATTAAGCAAGAAACAACATAGATTATAGTTATCTTTTTTTTTTTTTTACCATTATAATGGTGCAATAATCCAAACTGCAAGATTACAATCAAAGGATCTGCATTGTTATGAACTTCAACATATCTAGAAATTTCATCAGACAGTCTATCCCATAGCTTAACAAAAATAGTAAGGCCCCTAATAATTGTAAACAAAATTTAGTACAATCTTGTTTAAATAGCTGAAAATATTATATAAAAAAAAACACATACTCAATATCTTCTAGCTCCAATAACAATCCTTTACTTTTGTTCAACTCAGTATAATTACTGTCATTTGCATTAATAAACTGCTTCACATGTCCGATGATATCTGTAAATGTAACATGTTTAAATTATAAGTATATAAAATGGAAATAAATACCATCATAGAAATATAGAATACGAAAAAAATCAAATCACATACCAATTGAAACATTGTCAAAAGCCCATCCGCTTATAACTGATTGAAAAGGCGAGAAACATAAACCATACTTATCTCCGATCCAATTATCACATCTTAAGAGTTGGGTGTTACTTTTGAAAATAATTTTATAGGGACTGGTAACATATTTGATTCTTGAAAAATCAATTCCAACTCTAACAAATTGGATTACTAAAGAAAGTTGCTCCCGCATTTCACTTTCAAATAGTCTAACCAATCTGTTGGAGATTGTTCCTTGAGCTTTGAATCCCTGAATAATTGAATAATTAAATATTAAAATATAATATGCAAACGGTTTTATACTATAAAACAGCAAGACACATGTATTGAAATAGACATATATGTTTGATGTGTAATCTATTTTGTATTAAATATTTTATTCGTAATATACGTTTTAAAACAAAGTAAGTAGTAAAGAAAAACAAATTGTCATTGTATAAGTTAATTAATCATTATATTGTATGTTTTGCATAAAATATAAAAAAAACTACATAATGAAATATTTAAATAGTTGACATTAGTATAATTATCTAAACAATAACAACCACTAAACATATTAACCAACTAACAAATATAAAAAGATTATGCCTTACATTTTCGTCCATTAAAACCATGTGTAACGAATACTCATGGTTGTCCAGTTGGCGCCAAAGACGAATGATTCTAGCTCTTACAACAACATCATCCATGTTCGTTTGGAGGTTGTTGAACATCGTTACTTCAAATGCTGCCATTGATCTATGTAAAAAAAAAAAAATGCAAATCATTCTAACGAAATACCATTTTGTGAAATCTTGGATTGAATAGATACGATAAATAACATTATATGTTTATAAATTGTTTCAAGCATAATTTCGGAAAAAAACAAAAACCATAAGAAAGGTTTTTGTAAAACTAACATAATAGGGCTGAAAATGTAACTAAAAGCATTGGTTGGATATAAATCAGACAATAACAAATTTATATTAACATAACAAGCAACAATATTAAAGTAAACTAATGCTTGGATATAATTCAAACTATAACAAATTTAAAGTAATTAGGGTAGAAAGTATCCTGGACGTTGAAATGGATCCACAATAGAGTATGAAAGTAAAATTAAAAAATAAAGTGTTTCACAGGCATGAAAAAGAGTGAGGAATGTGTGGTAGCTGTATGTTATGAAAGATTAGTCATCTAATTATAGAGGGTAAGTTGATAAGAAAGGTTTGTAAAATGGAGTGTAATTAGCACAATTATTCCATTAGTCAAAATTAATTTCATTGTTTCAGAATCGTTGCCATACTTCAAATATACCAAGTGTTGTTAATTCAGAATCGTTGATTGATTGATAATATAGTGCTACGATAGTTAATTCAGAATCATTGCCATACTTTAGATATAGATGAATGTAAGTAATTATTTTATTATAGTTTATATTTATATGAAGATATTCGAAAATTTTGTTATGTATGTGTATTCATCTAATTATAGAGGCTAAGTTGATAAAGAAGGTTTTCTAAAATGGAGTGACATTAGCATAATTATTGCATTATTCGAATTCAAAGTCAGTCATTCAAAATCCTTGCCATACTTTAAATATAGTAACCATATTAAATTCATAATCGTTGGTTGATTGATAAAATATTGATATGATAGTTAATTCAGAATCGTTGCCATACTTTACATATAGCAACATGTAAGTAATTACAATATATTTATAGCTGTGATCTTTGAACAGTAATATGGCATTTTTGTAATTTCACTGATTTTGAGGGTTATTTTGGTCTTTCTTGCATTTGTGTCTTTTTCTCTTCCTAATCTTCTGTATATGTTCCAAACATTCCACAGTTATGAACATCACCATCGTTCTACTCTCCTTTTTCTTATTTTTCGGTCCACTTTGTTGGCCACCAACTACACTATCATATATGGTGTTGTTCGTTGGTTTCCTGGTTGGGGTTTGTGGTGCTAGGCTTTTGGTTTTCGACTGTGTTGTGGTGGTGCCGGTGTTGGATAGTGGTTTGTGGCGGCGTCGATTGGTGGTGTCGGTGTCAGATTGTGGTTGTGGAAGTCGGGAATATGTTGGTTATGTTGGCTATTTGGAATATGGTAATAGTGTTAGTAGCGGTTCGTGGTGGTAGTTATGGAAGTGGCGGCTTGATTGTCACAGTGATGGTGTCGGATGATGGGTGTGTCACTTGCGGTAGTTGGTAGTGGTGTTAGGTCGCCGCCTTGGACTTGGAGGCTTCATTGTGGTGGACTCAAGAGAAAAGAAATAATGCAGAGAGAGTGAAGAGAATGAATATGGACAGAGTGGGAGAGATGAGAGAGAGAGAGAGGAGACACTGGTATTTGAAAAACCATGTTCTGGAAAGCCAATAACCTATTCTTAATACTAATATTAAAAAATAAAGAGATAAAAAGTGGAAAACAATTATAAAAAACAAATAACACGTATGGCAAAGTGGGTGCGAACACCTTTTTCTTTATGCCAGAGAATATTGTAATGGGGTATTTTTTTTATGAACATAATGATATATTTTATGAAGGTTACATACATACTTGATTTTTTTATGTGTTTCAGAACAAAAACCTAAACATGCGACTTTAGTTAAATTTCTTTCACGACATTATGGCATAAATATTAATAGGGAATAGTTTCGTTAAAATTTGAGTGTGTATTTGATATTGTATGCTATATGAATGTCGGCAACACAAATCAACACCGACCACATTTCCGTCGTATAACGTAGGAATTCGTGGCGCAACGCGCCACTTGTAATACACCTAGTTATATTTTATATTCTTATGAAGAGAGTACGAAAATTTGTTATGAATGAGTATTCATCTAATTATAGAGGGTAAATTGATAAGGAAGGTTTGTAAAATGGAGTTAAATTAGCACAATTATGGCATGATTGGTCATCTATTTAAGTGATGATTGATTGATTGATAATATAGTGCTACGCTAGTTAATTCAGAATCGTTGCCATAATTATATCAACTCGCGGCAAAGTGTTTCAATAGATCGGTTGGTTAGTGTTGGTTCAAATGGGTTGTGTGTAGAATGTTTAATGAGGGCTAATAGTGAGATGTTGACCATAGTTAAAGCAATTTAGGTGGTATCGTCATTGCATTTTTAGTCCCAAATAATGTGTTACCATATTATAAGTACTCTTTATCACTTTACATCCAAATTTTATAACAGTTGTCAACTTAATATAAGTCAATAAGCTATGTTTCCATATCGTGACACCTCATTTATTCATACTATTAAATGTGTTGATCAATATGTATTTGATATAAACATCAAAATATATTAAAACACCACATGAAAAACATAAATGTTAAGAAAAATATTAACATCATTCAAAACTAAGGAAAGCCGCATAATTATAAATATTAATTACAAAATGGATGGACTGTAATTAGTCTAATTTAATGAATGCTAATAGCTTAAAATTAGCAAATTAATGTCATAAATTAACCGACACACTATTAGGAGATGATTACGGTTTACCATTAATGTTTGAATGTAATGAATCTCCTAAATGAGGCGTTTCCATTCGTATATTGGTGGCGTTTTATTAGGAGATTTTGTATTTAATTAGACTAATTTAAATCAATGATGATTGCTTACAATTAGCAATTAGCCATTAGCAAAGTAATATAGGAAATATTACTATTCTATCTTGAGTTATAAATCGATCCATATATGTATTCTGCCTAAATCCGATCCCTATATATGTATTCGATTTATAAACTGGATCCCTATCATCTTTTCTGATGTATAAACTTTTATTTTATTTTTTATTTATTCGATTTCCAGTATTCATTGTTTTTTACTTTCAATCACCGGTATTAATTAGTCAATTGCTAGACGATCACCATTACCATTATTCGTTTGAACCATTTATTCGCCAGTGTCATCCTTGTATTCAATTATTATTCATGTTGAACAATTGTTCTATAAAAGCACCGGTCATCAGATTTATAATTTTTTTGCGTGTTGAACCATTGAGAAGCATCGTCGTTTATGTTTTCAAATACAAACAACATAACCATTCAAACAGATTTACTATTTATTCTCTTGCTTTAGAAATATAGATAGATTCAATGGTGTTTGTAATAAATTTGTCGTTATATATATATTTTAGATCGGATTTATTTAATATATTCGTTTTTTTTTCATTTGAATACCAGGATTCCATCCGAAGACAAAAACTCGATTATGGCTTATCACAAGGGTAACCAATTCTTCAAGGTGATGCATGACCCTTCGGCAAGAGTTTTGGTATGAATCTTATTTTCATCTTCATATGGCTATTTGTTTTTAGAGAAAAATGATTATTTCTTTTTTTAATGTTGTTTTTAACATGTTAATCCGGACATTGCCGAAAGCCATGAACAAATTTTTGTTCTCTAAAAACATACACAACAATAACGTTACAGTGGCCACATACAAAGGACAATCTTGGTTGGTTTTATTAGAATTGATAGATGATGTTTTTTTTGTTTTACAAATGGTTGGTCTAAAGTTGTTAATGATTTATGCTTCTCAATGTTCTACATCATTTTCGACTATGTTAGTCCAAATACATTCAACATGAAGCATTACAATCATTCTCCATCCATGCAATTGGATTTGTCATTCTGCAAAATGATTGAACATGAATTGACAACACCTATGGTAAACATTATTAATTTAATTTTTTTGCTTACGTGTTTTTATATAATACCGAATTGTATCTTAATTGTCCATTTTTTACGTTAATTTTTATTTCAGGTTCTACCTTATTCCTTTGTTTATAACCAGTATCCCGATGGAATCCCTAAAGTGCCAATCATTATGTATGTAGATGATGAACATCATTGGAACGTGTCAATAAAAAAGATTGGTCGTAACTATTGTTTTTGTAATGGTTGGGTCAAATTCATAAGTGATCTTCGTCTCCAGATTGGTGATTTAATTTGTTTTGAAAAGAAGGAATACAATCGTTTTAATTTTATTACTTTTAACAAGAATGGTCGTCAAATGAAATTATTCAAAGTTCTTACTAACAATTTATTAGAAGAAGATAACAATGTTTTGCAACAACCAGTTTGTCAGAATACGCTACAATTTGAAGTTAGTAACTACGATGGTTTACCTGGTTTTGGATGCACTGTTACAAATGAGTTGGTATGTTTAGTGTTTTTCTATGGTTATTGTTTTAAATGTTTTACTCATCTAAATATAATTTTCTTTTGACCTTATTTAACTGTTTGTACTATGTAGATAATTCCTAAAACGATTGGTGAATTGGCCAATTTAAATCAAACAATGAAAATCAAGATTAAATTTACGAATGGGCACTCGTGGTCTGCGCAAGTGCGTGTAGAGATTCATTCTGATTTATTATAAATTAAGAAAATTGTGAACGTGACATCAGAATGAATCTCTACACGCACTTGCGCAGACCACGAGTACCCATTCGTAAATTTAATCTTGATTTTCATTGTTTGATTTAAATTGGCCAATTCATCAATCGTTTTAGGAATTATCTGCATAGTACAAACAGTTAAATAAGGTCAAAAGAAAATTATATTTAGATGAGTAAAACATTTAAAACAATAACCATAGAAAAACACTAAACGTACCAACCCATTTGTAACAGTGCATCCAAAACCAGGTAAACCATCGTAGTTACTAACTTTAAATTGTTGTGTATTCTGACAAACTGGTTGTTGCAAAACATTGTTATCTTCTTCTAATAAATTGTTAGTAAGAACTTTGAATAATTTCATTTGACGACCATTCTTGTTAAAAGTAATAAAATTAAAACGGTTGTATTCCTTTTTTTTTTCAAAACAAACTAAATCATCAATCTGGAGACGAAGATCACTTATGAATTTGACCCAACCATTACAAAACAATAGTTACGACCAATCTTTTTTATTGACACGTTCCAATGATGTTCATCATCTACATACATAATGATTGGCACTTTAGGTATTTCATCGGGATACTGATTATAAACAAAGGAATAAGGTAGAACCTGAAATAAAAAATAACGTAAAAAAATGGACAATTAAGATACAATTCGGTACTATATAAAAACATGTAAGCAAAAAAATTGAAATTAATAATGTTTACCATAGGTGTTGTCAATTCATGTTCAATCATTTTGCAGAATGACAAATCCAATTGCATGGATGGAGAATGATTGTAATGCTTCATGTTGAACGTATTTGGACTAACAAAACCGAAAATGATGTAGAACATTGAGAAGCATAAATCATTAACAACTTTAGACCAACCATTTGTAAAACAAAAAACATCATCTATCAATTCTAATAAAACCAACCAAGATTGTCCTTTGTATGTGGCCACTGTAACGTTATTGTTGTGTATGTTTTTAGAGAATAAAAATTTGTTCATGGCTTTCGGCAATGTCTGGATTAACACGTTAAAAACAACATTAAAAAAAGAAATAATCATTTTTCTATAAAAACAAATAGCCATATGAAGATGAAAATAAGATTCATACCAAAACTCTTGCCAAAGGGTCATGCATCACCTTGAAGAATTGGTCACCCTTGTGATAAGCCATAATCGAGTTTTTGTCTTCAGATGGAATCCTGGTATTCAAATGAAAAAACGAATATATCAAATAAACCCAATCTAAAATATATATGTAACGACAAATTTATTACAAACACCATTGAATCTATCTATATTTCTAAAGCAAGAGAATAAATAGTAAATCTGTTTGACTGGTTATGTTGTTTGTACTTAAAAACATAAACGGTGATGCTTCTCAATGGTTCAACACACAAAAGAAATTATAAATCTGATGGCCGGTGCTTTATAGAACAATTGTTCAACATGAATAATAATTGAACACAAGGATGACACTGGCGAATAAATGGTTCAAACGAATAATGGTAATGGTGATCGTCTAGTGAAGAAGTAAGAACCTGGGTGATGTCCCGAATCTTCTAGTTGATACAGAAAGGGGCCTTTCCTAGTTCGTCCAAGAATGATAATATAGGCGATTCCTACAAAACAAAGCACCGTTAGGACTCGCCACAGGATTGGGGGTAACCCTGTGACCACCCTCCGGCGTGAGAATAAGTATTTGTTTTTCTGGGAAAGAATGTAGTATATAGTGAGAGTAGAGATAGTAGTGATCTTCCTTTACCTTTCATTCTCCTTTTATAGTTGATGTTTACTGTCGAGAGGAGACAATTCTTGCATGATTGTTTGCTCGTTCATTTTGCCTTATGATCAGCCTTGTATTTATTGCATTTGACCGACCGTGTTGACCGCTTTGACTCTATAGAGTCGGTGGGCCTTTCTTTATTGGGCTTATGTTTTGGTGGTATGGGCCAGGTTTATCTGGGCCATACCTTGTCATGTCCCCCAGTTTAGTGATAAGATTGTGTGATTATTACTAGACTTTTTTAGAAAAAAGAAAAGAAAAGAAAAGAAAAGAATTAATCTCAATTGGGTTTCGTGATTTGAGGCACGTGACGTAATGATGACTATAACCGTCGCATTAATCCTCCTTTTTAATAGGCATAAGTGCCTAGGGAGTTGACACCTGACGTTTCTTTATATTTGAATTTTAAATTTCCCCTAATCGTGTAGAACAGTTTGTCTTCATAAACTTACTTCCGTCCCTCATCTGAACCACAAATGGCTCCCAAGGCGAGTTCGTCACGCGTTGCTATGAGTGTATCCGACATGCCTTGCCACTGGCCCTCTTTTCCCTCTTTCCTTAGTGACTATCAGATTCCCTCGGAGTGGGGACCAGTGCTTCCTGGCAAAGATGACCGGGCTTTTCCCCTCAAGGAAGGGAAGATTACTTTATACGGCGAGTTCTTCACTTTTTCTCACTTTCGTCTGCCGGTTACCAATTTCCTTCTTGCTATTTTATCTTATTATCAGGTAAATCCCTCCCAATTACATCCCCTAGGTTTAATAAAAATTCGCCATTTTGAATTTTGTTCCCTAGGTCTGGGTAGGGCTCCTCGTCTGGAGATTTTTTGTGTATTATATGTTTTGAAGTTCAAGGGAGAGTACTTTACCTTTGATCGGCGTCCTGGTTCTTTGCCGTGTATTGACAATTTTCCCCAGAGCGTTCGTGATAAGGAGTGGAGGAAAAAGTTTTTTTACATTGACGAACGTGTTTTTCCCGTTCCAGCTCCGATTAGGCATCCGGAAGCCAAATCCAGGTTGGCTGATGAATGTCCTCCTCCCTCTGTTTTTGAGAAAGATCCACTGTATCTTGCTTTAACTAACAACCCGACAGAATGTACCTCTATTCCGGAACGGGCCTTAGTTGCCGTTGGTATGAGCCGGTTGTGGGTGGATGAGACCGTATTTCCAGAATATAGGCGTCAAAACCAGGGGCCGTGGCAATATTTTGATGTTCTGGATACAGAAGTTTCGTCTCAGCTGGTCGAGTATGATCGTCCATTGGGTCCTGATGAACTTGATGTTCTCAGTCAAACAATTTCTAATTTCCTTATTCCAGCTCCTGTTGCTTCTACCACCGGGCAGGTAGTTGGTCTGTCTTCATTTAATGTGGAGACCGTGCCTATAGATGTTGACGAAGACGTTTGTGATCCTGTTGATGCCAATCCTATTAATGTTGCTCCTCCCGAGGGTGGAACTAATGAGGAGAAGAAGAAAGACAAGTCTAAAAAGAGAAAAGCCACTTCGGCTCTGGATGTTGGAGCTTTGTTAGCTAAGCGGAAACAGCTGTTGGAGATGAAACAAAAATCTCTTGGTAAATATTTGTCTGTTTTTATGTTTTGACTTTGTTTTGTTTTTTCTTTAAATTTATCTATCTTGTGCAGGTGAGAGGATTTCTGTTGGTGCTTCCGCCTCTGCGTCCGGAGATATGTCTACTTCCATAACTGATGTTTCAAAGGTTACTCCGATTGTCGAAAGCAGTTCCGAGGAGACTGTTGTTGTTACCTCTTCTCCTGCAGTTAGTACAGTTACACCATCTGCCGCTCCTGATACCACTGTTCCTGTGTCTATTCCGGTTCCTGCTTCAGTGGCTGCTGTGGCCCCTTCCCTGCCTTTTTCCTCCATTCTGGCTTCCGCTCCATTGAAACCTGTATTTTCTGTTGCTGGGCCCTCTGTTACTTCTGGTTTTTCTGCTAATCAGAGCTTTTCTCAACTTCTACGGGATGTGCAGCGGAATCCTGTTCAGTTCCCTGGTGGGATCCGGACTGGCAATTCTTCAGTTCATGGCTCAGATGATATGCCCAGCAATGTGTATTCTCCTGGGATCAATTGGCGGCCATCTCTGAAAGATGCCCGGTATGTGCCTAAGTGGCATATTGCCGAGTCGAGCCGTCTAATACATCCGGAAGTCATCCATCACTGGGCAGAACATGCCTTCCCCCCAGCTGAAAGGTCTTACTTGCAAGGGATGGACAATGCCCAACTTGCTGAAAATGTACTTGGTTCCGGTGTGTGCTATACCGCTGCGTCCTACGAGGTGCTTCGTCGATGGCGATCAGACCTTGCTAACCTTTTAGAGGTTCGTGATAGGCAGGGCTCAATCTTGTCCCAGAATGAGAGACTGACCAAACAGTTATCTGAAGCTGAGGTGTAGGGATGGCAATCAAACCCGAACCCGATGTGTAAACCCGAAACCCGACACATTTGGGACGGGTTTGGGGTCGGGTAATCGGGTATGGGTCCGGGTATGGGATTAGTTTTTATTTTTTTCGCGGGTTTGGGATTTAATGATATACCCGTTTACCCGACCCGATTACCCGATAACATATACCCATTTACCCGATTAGATACCCAATATAATTTCTAATATGTCTTTTTAAATATGTATGCATAATGTATCTAATTGTCCATCAAAATTGTCATCATGTGCTAAAAATTATAAAAATTAGTGTATACTATTTGTTATATATGTTTTTGAGTGTTTTTATATGATTTAATTATTTTATATTTATACATTGTAATCATTTACATATATATTTAATAATGTTAAATGTAATTGGTTAATAGTTACCTAATAGATATCCGTCGGGTTTTTGGTCGGATATACTCAATGGATAAGTTTTTAAAATTAATGGGTTTACCCGAAACCCGCGGGTATACTCGATACCCGATGGGTAATCACCCGACACAAACCCGACGGGTTTTGGGCCGGGTTTGGGACAAGCATACCTAACCGGGTATGAGGTTGGGATTACCTAAACCCGTCCCAAACCCGACCCATTGCCATCCCTACTGAGGTGGAGCTGGTGTCCCGGCAAGTTGCTTTGGAGAAGTTGGAGGGGGATAAGGCCCGGATGGTGAAGGGTCATATGGAGGAGAAGTTGGAATTGATTCGTGCTAATGAATCCCAGGGGGGCATTATCACTCGTCTTGAGGGTAGAATTGAAGCGTTGTGCAAAGAGCTTGCGGCTGAGAAGAATATTGTTGCCCGGAACCAGGCAGAGATGGAAAGGTGTAAACTGTTGTCCGCCGAGGTTGAGAATTTTGAATCTCGGATCAGACGTGCAGAGGAGGAGAAGGATTCCATGGTTGAAAAGCTTAATGAATGTCAAAGGCAGCTGATTTTGGCCAATGAGCGTGCTGACCAGGCTGTGGACGCTAGTGAGGCTGCCAAGAATCTTGCCATCTCCCTTCAGTCCCAGCAAGAGCGTTCCCGAGGTGACCGTGATTGGTTGGTTTCCCGGGGTATTCCTGCGTCCTGGCGTTTTATCCGGACTAGCCAAGTCTACCAGGATTGTATTAATAATTTTTATGAGGTAGCTATGGAGGCCGGGTATCTTGGCGGGCTCACATATGGAAACAATCTTGGACTCGTTGGTCAGAAAGTGCCTCCTCCCACCGAGCAGGAAAAAGAAATTGGAACCCGGGTTGCTGATTCTATGCAGGCCTTGAGTAGTGATTCCTTGGAGCCCATTTCTCAGTTGAGCAGCCAAGTTGGTGATGATGGAATCTTGTCTCTTCGTACTTTGCTCGAGCCTTTTGTTAAAGGCGTGTCTGACAATGAAACTTCTTCTTCTAGTCAGGATTGAAAAACTCTATTTGTACTTTATGACTCTTTGTTTAATTATATTTTATGTTGCATGTGTGCTTTCTATGAATATGTGGTGTGTGTATGTGCCACTTGTCATCAATATAATCAATTCTGCTGACAACGATTTGACGGCCATTCATGGGTTTTTGCATGTCATGATTGCATGTCGATTCAAGTCGCCATTTACACTGTTGCACAGATATTTGTGTCAGTAACATTAAAGGCGTATCTGTCACACCCTCAAAATCCACTTGCGGAGTTTTACCGCGAGGCGCATGACAAACCAGGATCCAAGTCAACGATCACAATAAACAAGTCTAAATGAACATATGCAATTTCAAAAACATAGTTTAAATCCCCGATTACAGCGGAAGCTTATTCTCAAAACATAATCCAAAAGTAAACCAAATTATTCAATGTTTGAAAACCATGCAATCCTAACTAGACGCCGTGCAGACGCGTGCGCCCTAGTTTCGTAGTGCTACCTTAGCGACCTGAGAAAACATGTAAGAGTTTACGTCAGCACAAAAATGCTGGTGAGTTTACAGGTTTTGTAATCAAAGTATCAAGTTCAACCTGTCCATACTATATCAATTTGCAAACCAAAGTACGCTAGCTAGGCGTATGTTTTATTACTACAACGATTGGAAAACCATTACTAACTCGCAAACCCGATGTTGTGCCCGAATAGTAAACCTGTTCCTGTTTGAGACAATATGCACTCGCCCGGCCCTCCAAGCCGACGAGCGGGGTTGGTCATTCCCAATAGATCTATTCACATTTCCCCGTTGTGCAAACCTGCACATTCATGGTTTCCCCCGGGACTTCCAGAGATCGTATAGTAAACCATAGAAACCCATAGTATGACAGTTGTTACCAAAACATAAGTTTAACACATGTTTTCTCCCCCGAAAAGTGAAACCAGTTAAAAGAGGGGCCGTAAACTCACCTTAGGTTGCGTTACTTCGAAACACGAATAAGATCAGCAAGCTATGCTAGCCCCGTAAAGCGGCGACCTAACATATGACAGTTACAAGCACTTAGACTAATAACCCGTAGGTTAGTTAGTCCCTAGATGTCCAGACCATAACCAAGTTCGTTTGAAAACACTGTGACTGTTAAACTAACCTAATGTACAAGACTCGACATCCCATTGGTGACCCGAGACTCCCCGTGTTATACTTGCACTCTCAAACATACAATCATACAATCATACATAACATACGTTAAAGTCCAACAAGTTGTAGCACGTAGTTCAAGTATCACATAAACAAGTCCGAGCACATATTACCAAGTTACTAGGTATGTTACGGGGTTCCTAGCATGTTCCTAGGTGTCAAATCGGGTCTCGGAATGTCAAAATATACTTACAGCAGCAGTACAGGCGATTAGGAAAAGTCAACTAGTGATTACGTGGGTCAACAGGCATTTAGGAATGCTAATCGCCTATACTATAGGCGATTAGGGTTATATGGTATACAAATTAGGAGTTTATAGGCGATTACGTCGTAAGGCATGCAATTCAGGGCTTAACTAGCATTTAGGATCGTAAATGCATGAAGTAAAGGCAATTAGGCCCCTATTCGCCTATACTATAGGCGATTAGGGCATCCCATCAGGCGAATAGCCTCCTAATCGCCTATAGTATAGGGGATTAGGGTTTCTATTCGCCTATAGCACAGCTGTTCCGGTTTTTCGCGCGTTTAACACTCCAAATCAAATCCAGAACGTGTGTAAACATCAAATATCAATCAAACAACCATATCAAACATATTTCAATCAAAATCCTTTAATCTAGACAACGTTGTTAATCGGAATTTGCCGGGTGTCACATCATCCCCACGTTAAAAGAATTTTCGTCCCGAAAATTGCACAAGTACCAAAAGGAATAACAAAAGAAACAGACAAATAGATAGAAACCAAGAATGAGATTTACCCGAGTTGTCATATCATCCCCACGTTAAAAAGGAATCTCGCCCCGAGATTCATTCAGCAGCAGTGGTAACATATCTCGATTCGAACGCTTCCTTAGGAAAGAGATGAGGATACTTAGACTTCATTTGATCCTCCCGTTCCCAAGTGTACTCTGGTCCCCGGTTCGAGTTCCAGCGAACCTTAACAATGCGAATCTTGCTATGACGTAGGCTACGAATCTTGTAATCAAGAATCTCAACAGGTTCCTCCACAATCCGAAGACGATCATCGACCTTGATCTCTTCCAGTGGAACAATAAGAGACTCGTCAGCCAGACACTTCTTTAAGTTGGACACATGGAAGACGTTATGTACGTTACCGAGCTCCGTCGGTAAATCAAGACGATATGCCACCGGTCCAATCCGTTCCAGAATTGTAAATGGGCCGACATACCGAGGGTTGAGTTTGCCACGCTTCCCAAAGCGTATGGCGCCCTTCCACGGTGAAACTTTCAGAAGTACCTTGTCATCAACTTGGAATTCCAATGGCTTGCGACGCTGATCGGCATAACTCTTTTGCCGATCCCGTGCCGCTGCCAACCGGTTACGAATCTGTACGATCTTTTCCGAAGTTTCGTACACTAGCTCAGTCCCAGTGAGTTGACTCTCACCCACCTCAGCCCAACAGAGAGGAGACCGGCATTTCCGCCCGTACAGTGCCTCGAACGGAGCTGCCTTGATGCTCGTGTGGTAACTGTTGTTGTAAGAGAATTCTACTAACGGTAGGTGAGCTTCCCAACCTTTGCCAAAATCGATCACACATGCTCGCATCATGTCTTCTAAGGTTTGAATCGTGCGTTCACTCTGACCGTCAGTCTGTGGGTGATAGGCTGTACTCATGTCCAGCTGGGTACCCAAAGCCTTGTGCAAAGACTTCCAGAAGTGAGAAGTAAAGTGGGAGTCACGATCCGAAATAATAGAAACCGGCACCCCGTGCTTAGAAACAACTTCCTTCAGATAAAGACGAGCCAAACGATCCATGGTGTCGGTCTCCTTAATAGCGAGAAAATGGGCTGATTTCGTCAACCGATCAACAATCACCCATATCTTATCATTCCCGCTCGGTGACTTAGGTAGTTGCGTGACAAAATCCATTGTAATCCATTCCCATTTCCACTCCGGAATTTCAGGTTGTTGCAAGAGACCCGACGGTTTCTGGTATTCCACCTTGACCTTAGCACAGGTCAAGCATTTGCTCACGTATGAGGCTATATCCGACCTCATGTTTGGCCACCAGTAAAGCACCTTCAGATCTTGGTAGATCTTATCCGAACCAGGATGAATAGAATACCGGGACTTGTGAGCCTCATCTAAGACAAGCTCCCGAAGTCCCCCAAATAAAGGAACCCATATGCGTTCTGCGAAGTAGTGCAGGCCATCAGGCCTTCGCTCGAGGTGCTAGTCGGCACCGTGCATAGTCTCAGCTTTAAGGTTTTCCTCCTTCAAAGCTTCTGACTGAGCAGAACGAAGTTGGTCAGGTAGAGAGGAATGAATGGTGAGTTGCAACGCCCGAACGCGACGAGGATTAATTGATTCCTTCCTGCTCAAGGCGTCTGCTACTACATTCGCCTTGCCAGGATGGTGCTTAATGGCGCAATCATAGTCGTTCAGGAGTTCAATCCAACGACGCTGTCGTATGTTCAAATGTTGTTGGTCGAAAATATGTTGAAGACTCTTGTGATCGGTGTAGATGGTGCATTTGGTACCGTACAAGTAATGTCTCCAAATTTTCAACGCGAAAACCACTGCACCCAATTCCAAGTCATGGGTGGTGTAGTTCCTCTCATGCACCTTGAGTTGCCGAGAAGCATACGCAATCACTTTCTCGCGTTGCATCAACACGCAACCGAGACCATGAATAGAAGCATCACAGTAAACAACGAAATCATCAGGGCCTTCAGGCAAGGACAAAATAGGAGCAGAACAAAGTTTAGACTTCAGTTCTTGAAATGCCGACTCTTGTGGTTCACCCCAGTCGAATTTTCTATCCTTCTGAGTAAGAGTGGTGAGGGGTTGAGCGATCTTCGAGAACCCCTTAATGAAACGACGATAATAGCCCGCAAGGCCTAGAAATTGCCGCACCTCAGTTGGCGTCTTTGGTGCTCCCCAGTCCTTGATCGCTTCGATCTTAGCTGGATCGACATGAATTCCTAGTTCATTAACCACATGTCCTAGGAACTGAACTTCGCGTAACCAAAAGTCACACTTTGAGAACTTAGCGTAAAGTTGTTCCCATCGCAAAAGTTCCAAAACCAAACGCAGGTGCTCCTCGTCTTCGGTCTTGTTCTTGGAGTAAATCAGGATATCATCAATAAACACGATGACGAACTTGTCAAGATATGGTTTGCAAACGCGGTTCATTAAATCCATGAAAACCGCCGGCGCGTTTGTGAGACCGAAAGGCATGACCAAGAATTCGAAATGGCCATAACGTGTACGAAAAGCAGTCTTTGCAACGTCGGTTACCCTTACGCGCAACTGGTGATAACCGGACCTCAAATCAATCTTAGAGTAGTAGCTAGAACCCTGGAGTTGGTCGAATAGATCATCAATACGTGGAAGAGGATAACGGTTCTTGATTGTCACTTTGTTCAATTCTCTGTAATCCACATACAATCGAAAACTTCCATCCTTCTTCTTAACGAACATAATCGGGGCTCCCCAAGGGGAAGAACTTGGTCTGATGAAACCCTTGTCCAAGAGTTCCTGTAACTGACTGGACAATTCCTGCATCTCGGGAGGTGCAAGATGGTAGGGGGCCCGAGCAATAGGAGCAGCCCCTGGTACAAGATCAATACCGAACTCAACCTGACGATGGAGAGGAAGACCAGATAAATCATCAGGAAATACATCAGAAAACTCGCGTACCACAGGAATATCGTCGATCTTCTTCTCATCGGTAGAGGAAACAGATAAAAGTGCC
The DNA here is from genome assembly GCA_028751855.1 of Ambrosia trifida. Lineage (NCBI taxonomy): Eukaryota > Viridiplantae > Streptophyta > Magnoliopsida > Asterales > Asteraceae > Ambrosia > Ambrosia trifida. The sequence goes on from CM054128.1 coordinate 52,479,442, forward strand.
AAAACGGCCGAATAACCCTTTCGAAGATACTTAAGGGCTTTCATGCTGGATATGAGATTCAGCGGAGCACCGCCCTTGATACCATACGCAGAAAGGAATTCTCCATCAGGGAGGGGAATCCGAATAATCTTGTCGTAACAAACGATCTCAGCGCGATACAAAGACAACCAATCCATGCCTACAACAACGTCAAAACTACCCAAAGGTACCGGCATAAGGTCGATGGGGAACGACAAACCCGACAACTCTAGTTGACACTCTCGAAGGACACAAGTAGCTTCATCATTTTACCGTCAGCCAACTCAATTATATACTTAGCCTCTAATGGTACGGGTACTACATCTAGCAGTCGACTAACTTCCATAGATATAAAACTTTTATCGGCACCGGAATCAAATAAAACACTAACAGAGCGATTATTGAGAAGGAACGTACCGGTAACTGTGTCAGGATCCTGCCTAGCCTCTGCGGCTCCAATGACGAAGGCACGTGCATTCCTGCCACCGCCCCCGTTGTTCCCGTTACCGTTTCTATCCCTCACATCCCCGCCTTGCTTCAGCTTCGGGCACTCCTTCTTGTAATGCCCAGTCTCCCCACAGTTGTAACAACCCTGTCTCCCCACAGTTCCTTGAGCAGTAGGAGCCGAGTTAGTAATTGGGGCCTGGGTCGATGGAAGTGTCGCCCGACAGTCTTTAGCAAAATGTCCAAGTCGCTGACAGCGATGGCAACGATTACGGTCGCAGTCCCCCTGATGATGACGCCCACATTTGTTGCATTTAGGTAATTTCCCCGCATAACCACCCTGTTTGGTACTAGAAGAAGAAGAACCCCCGCTATCGAACCTCTTACCCTGTTGTGCTGGCACAGATCCTTTCCCCTCATTATCCCACTTACGCTTGTTATTCTCCGGGGCCTTGACAGTCGAACCCTTAGCAGGCAAGATACCCTCATTCACCTTCAAGTTTGTCATCCTGTGAGCCGATCGGACCACCTCTGAGTATGTAGGAAGATTTCCCGCAGCCACCAACCCTGCGATCTCTGGTACTAGCCCCGAGATATAGTGTTCAATCCTCCTGTATTCTGGCACATGCAGATCAGGACACAGCACTGCCAACTCATTACGCCTTACCGTATACTTTTCAATCTCCGACCCGGTCATCTTGAGGTTCCACACCTCATGCTCTAGCTTCTGAACTTCTTCCCTTGGACAGTACTCTCGCTTCAGTAGTTGAACAAAATTTTCCCAAGGCATAGCATACGCCTCCCCTATACCCATATTCTGGGTGATATTGTTCCACCAGGTCAAAGCAACATCCTGGAATAACGCAGCAGCGTACTTGACTCAATCCTCTGGGAGACAGTTGCACATCAGAAACACTGACTCCACCTTTTCCAGCCACCTGAGCAAGCTCACCGCACCCTCAGTGCCAGAGAATTCCTGGGGCTTACAGTCCCGAAACATCTTGTAGGTACACATAGGTGGGGGTGGATTAACAGGACCACCTGAAATAAAACGCATGAGAAACCACGAAGGATGTAAACAAGGTTCACCAATGAGGCAAAAGTGGATAAATCAACTTACCACCACCATTGTGCCCTAACTGAAAGGCAGCTTGCAGTAAGTTGTTCAGATCTTCTTGTGTTAGGTTTACACCTCCACGACCACGACCACCACCACGCCCACCATTGCGGCCACCTCCACGTCCTCCTCGTACTCCAGACATGATTCTGACAGAAAGAACGAGAAAATTTAGTTTCGCAGCTAATGGTAACCACTAGCGTTTACAAGATCAAAGCTAGATCCAACCCAGGACTATCCATTCAAACCCAGAGCTCACTAGGGCTTCCATGCATTTCGGTTTATGATTTTGTGTGCACCCAAAATGATAAACCGCTCTAGTGGTCCTCCAAGTGTTCTCCTAGTTCAAAGTTCAAATCACCGAACATAGACTCTTAGCTATACACCGTAATGCTACGGTAGTTTATGGCAAGTGTTTCTATTGAAGTATGAAAGGGAGATGTCCGAGCCTTGGACAAATCTCAAGAGTACACGATTTACCCCAATATACCACACTGCCTAGAAAGTAAGTAACCCGACATAAGATAGAACGGATGATGTAACATAGGAAGGTCAGATGAATTAGAGACACCCCGACAAGCCCATACGTAATCCACCATAATGTTTAGTACTATGTGATCGTCTAGTGTGTGCGACTAGGCTATAGACTAGACTCTACATGCAGTCCTAGTTCACTATAACCATTGGCTCTGATACCAATCTGTCACACCCTCAAAATCCACTTGCGGAGTTTTACCGCGAGGCGCATGACAAACCAGGATCCAAGTCAACGATCACAATAAACAAGTCTAAATGAACATATGCAATTTCAAAAACATAGTTTAAATCCCCGATTACAGTGGAAGCTTATTCTCAAAACATAATCCAAAAGTAAACCAAATTATTCAATGTTTGAAAACCATGCAATCCTAACTAGACGCCGTGCAGACGCGTGCGCCCTAGTTTCGTAGTGCTACCTTAGCGACCTGAGAAAACATGTAAGAGTTTACGTCAGCACAAAAATGCTGGTGAGTTTACAGGTTTTGTAATCAAAGTATCAAGTTCAACCTGTCCATACTATATCAATTTGCAAACCAAAGTACGCTAGCTAGGCGTATGTTTTATTACTACAACGATTGGAAAACCATTACTAACTCGCAAACCCGATGTTGTGCCCGAATAGTAAACCTGTTCCTGTTTGAGACAATATGCACTCGCCCGGCCCTCCAAGCCGACAAGCGGGGTTGGTCATTCCCAATAGATCTATTCACATTTCCCCGTTGTGCAAACCTGCACATTCATGGTTTCCCCCGGGACTTCCAGAGATCGTATAGTAAACCATAGAAACCCATAGTATGACAGTTGTTACCAAAACATAAGTTTAACACATGTTTTCTCCCCCGAAAAGTGAAACCAGTTAAAAGAGGGGCCGTAAACTCACCTTAGGTTGCGTTACTTCGAAACACGAATAAGATCAGCAAGCTATGCTAGCCCCGTAAAGCGGCGACCTAACATATGACAGTTACAAGCACTTAGACTAATAACCCGTAGGTTAGTTAGTCCCTAGATGTCCAGACCATAACCAAGTTCGTTTGAAAACACTGTGACTGTTAAACTAACCTAATGTACAAGACTCGACATCCCATTGGTGACCCGAGACTCCCCGTGTTATACTTGCACTCTCAAACATACAATCATACAATCATACATAACATACGTTAAAGTCCAACAAGTTGTAGCACGTAGTTCAAGTATCACATAAACAAGTCCGAGCACATATTACCAAGTTACTAGGTATGTTACGGGGTTCCTAGCATGTTCCTAGGTGTCAAATCGGGTCTCGGAATGTCAAAATATACTTACAGCAGCAGTACAGGCGATTAGGAAAAGTCAACTAGTGATTACGTGGGTCAACAGGCATTTAGGAATGCTAATCGCCTATACTATAGGCGATTAGGGTTATATGGTATACAAATTAGGAGTTTATAGGCGATTACGTCGTAAGGCATGCAATTCAGGGCTTAACTAGCATTTAGGATCGTAAATGCATGAAGTAAAGGCAATTAGGCCCCTATTCGCCTATACTATAGGCGATTAGGGCATCCCATCAGGCGAATAGCCTCCTAATCGCCTATAGTATAGGGGATTAGGGTTTCTATTCGCCTATAGCACAGCTGTTCCGGTTTTTCGCGCGTTTAACACTCCAAATCAAATCCAGAACGTGTGTAAACATCAAATATCAATCAAACAACCATATCAAACATATTTCAATCAAAATCCTTTGTTTAACCTCGTTCTATCAGCCCTGCATGCAACCATGTATCCCAAAAACGATACACATAGCATGAAACATCACATTAACATGCATAACCGTAACCCTAATGAACAATTACTCAGATTTCATCAACATGCTATCATCATCAATCTGTAACTACCTTAATATTATGTTATCAATCCATCTTGAATCACAAAAACCCTATCTTTTAATTGTAAACACACATACAACATGCATAATAGCTAGAATCCAATTAACAATGATTATTAACGAATTTCAGAAGACACGTACGTTTATAAACAGGTCTGGACCATTAGGGATTTAATAAAAACGTTATTAAAGATTGCATGAATGAAAACCACACCTTAGATTTATGATAGATTGATGTAATAGGCTTGAAATCTTGTGTTTTGATCCAAAATCGTGTTCCAGAGGTTGTGTGTGTGTTGGGGCGAGTTGTGGGACGACTAGGGTTGTTATAATGAAGTTTAGGAGGTCAAGTATGGTATTTATAGTCGTTTTTAGTCGTCCAGCACGTTATAGGCGATTACGCAGCAGCATCAGGCGAATAGGGCTCCTAATCGCCCCTAGTATAGGCGATAAGGGCCTATTCGCCCCTATGGAACCCTACTCGCCCCTTGTTTTCCGGTAGTGTCCCCCTTTCCAAGTATTGCTGGATCGGGGTCATCCATGACACTTCTGGAATGCAAATGCTATGCACTTCTGCCTCCTGGGTTGATGGTTGGTTTAAAGTCTCGATGTGGACGTCTTCTTCCGTGCCCGAGGATGCCAACTTACTGAGGGCATCCGCGATGTCATTCTTGTGCCGTCGTACATGAGTTAGTGTAACTTTTTCGAATTTTGACATTAATTCCTTTGTCATCCCCAGGTATCTCGCCATCGTCTCGTCCTTGGCTTCGTAGGATTCATTTACTTGATTGTTCACTAACAACGAGTCTACATGGGCGTCCACTGTAACACCCCAACCGATGGCGGAAACATCGGGATGTCACGTATTGATGATTGTTCAGTAGCTCATGGTAATACATATGTTTAAATAATCCTTTATTACATTACAAAATTGAATTACATTAAAGTCTAATACATCAAACAAACAAATGAAACGTAAAACTTCAAATATCTTCTCATGCTAGCTCTAGACTTCAAGCATCGTTATTTCCTGTTGAGTTTGGAAAAATGGGGGGGTCAACTAGAAGTTGGTGAGAATACATAATCCATGTTAAGCATATAGTTTAAGTATAAAAGTCTAGCAATTCGTATGTCTATCGTAAATTTATGTCTACATGAATAGTATAATATGTTGACATAATCAAACCTCCGACTAGTTTAGGTCCATCCCATCATCTACGGTTCACCTTAGTAATATGTTGGAACGATAACAATCACCCACGTTACCTATGTAGGAGGTACACGTATCCGGGTGGGGTTGTCAATCCAATAGATCTATTATTGAGTATCGCCGGCTTGGCCATAGCTAATGATTATGTAATGTTGAAACTCGTTGAAACTCGTTGAAACTGTTGACTAATTCATGAGGCAATAAAGTTTACTACTAGACATGCATGTTGAATTGCTTAAAATTGTTGCAAGTATAAAGAATCGCATAAACATGGTTACGTAAACTCACCTTGATAATGATGATGAACTTGCAAGAAATTAATGCGTATCAATGTATTGTGCTATAACCTATATTTTCATTATAAAATCTATGAATAATAACATGGCCATTTAGTTTTAGAATTAATTAGTTTGTTCATTAAATTTCCCGGCAACCCAAAATCTTAACAAGACTTGGTAATATCCAAATCTAATAATCCAAAACTTATTAACTGAAAGTTAGTTATGCCATAAGTAAAATTTCAAAACATGGATACATTATTTTGTGAGAAAATAATATTAACAATGAATTCAATAGATTCATATATATATATATATATATATATATATATATATATATATATATATATATATAAAAGCATGAATTTCCTTAGTCATATATATGACGTTTTTATTAGTAAACTAAAAAAATTTTTAGTAAGATGCTCATTATAACAAGAATATGACCATGATAAAATATAGTTTTTTTTTTCTTTCAAAACACAACTACTATAATGATGGACTCACACACTCTGGTATATACACATATATGTGCATGGGCACACCAATGAGTGAATACATACACAGCTTTGATATATTACAAACACCTATAATTACAAACACACCCTATTCACCCAAAACCAGATTAAAACTCATGTGTGCAAAGTTTAATCCAAACTACCCAATACAAATCCTAGTTGCCGGGAAGTTTAATAACCATCATTTAACCTTTATAATAAAATCGAATGGTTGGTACCTTAAACGTCGTCCGAGTTATTCAAGAGGCTGATGACTAGTGCTCTGGGTAACCAGACCAAAATGAGTAGTGGTTCGAGGTTTGCGTATGGCTGAAATCGCGAGTCTAACGACTGAGATCACCGGCGAGTAGTCGGGTGGTCATGCGCCGTTGGTTGTAGGTGGGCGGTTGAAAAGCGGACGATGGTGGTATCGGTTGGCTTAGGAAATAATGACCGAGTGTTGGGTTGTGGCTTTGGACGATCAGATTATGTTACTGTGGTGTTTTTGAGTGGTGATCCGTGGGTGCCGACTTTAGATAAGTTCGGAGGTTTTGTGGACACAACCCGGTAGCATTCTGAATTGGTTTAGGATTTATATCATCGTTGGGTTTGTAAAAACAATGGAAGGGAGCTAACATGAGTCCGTAATCGAAGGCGAGGATGAATTGGCCGCGATTTTAGGCAAGAGTTTGGGTAAGGGGTGTGAGGTCAAATTATGTTTTTCTCCTATTCTTAATTTACGCATGGTCAAAGTGAGTTATGGGTTGCCATATAAATTCTCATATCATAAATTGGAATTAGCTAATTAGATAAATGGGAATGAGCTGTACATAGTTATTTTATTTATTTTTTTTTGTATAAAAAGAATATAAAGTAAAATATAATATGTATATATGACAAGGTACTAAATAGATGGATTTCTAAGTTAATCAAGTTTAATAAATCTCGTTTATAGTATAGGTTTGTAAATAAAAAAAAAATATATATAGTTCGAAAGAGTTAGGATAAAATTCAATGACGATAGGTTACGAATCAAATAAAGTTAACGAACAAAAAAAATGAACTCAAAACTTTTATTAATGAATTAAGAATGTATTTCTTGTTAATGAGGTATCATTGTTAACGAATTAACGAATCGTCTTTTGAATAAAATATTATTATTATATTATTCGAGAAACGTTGGGTGTTACAGTCTCCCCTACTTTTGGAAACTTCGTCCCGAAGTTATTAAAAAACACAGGGTTGAGGGTGATTGTGTAGATATAAGGGCAACTATGGTTTGGAAAATTTGGGTTAAGGCACGACATGTATTTATAGGTAATAGAATAAACTGTTTCGAATAATTTGGATGAGAGGATTGATATGTGAGAGTTTTAAATGTTGGATTAGGTTGGTCTGAAATAGCAAGGAGAATAAGAATCTAGCAAAACTCTAAACTTAAGTTTTAGGAATTCTAAAAGAAATGCATGAGTTGATTGACTATAGAAAGACTAAATGATCTATCAGTTAACTAGAGTTTATAATTGGTTATCTACCGAAAACCTTGATAGAATTTCACACTACCTTAACGTACCTGTAAATTTATGATTACGTTCCGGACCGCAATCACCAATTTACCTTACATTAGGGTTTTGTGTCCTTCTATGACTCTAAACACACATGTAAGTAATGAAAAATAACATTGTGATTGAATCTTTGTATCAATGAGTCTAACTGTTGAGCAGGAAAAAGACTTCTACCAGTCAGTGAGTAGGAACCTCTACCGATTGTTGAGCAGGTGCGATAGCCTCTACCAGTCGTTGAGCAGGTTATTAGAACCTCTACCGACTGTTGAGCAGGCATGATGACCTCTACCATTCGTTGAGCAGGTTATTAGGTACTCTACTAACTGTTGAGCAAGTACTTCATCCCCTACCAGTTGTTTGATTAAGTGTAACAATTGTTTTTGGCTTAACACATATGTTGCAAACTGATAATACATACATGTAAACAAGTTGGTAAATGCATCAAGTATCAAGTATAGCATGCGAGCTGCAATAGAGTTGCCCTAAACAAGGTTAATGACTTTAGGTGTGTTTATAGCAAATAGTTTATTTTCCATGCTTCCAAATATCGTGAATAATCAAATGTTCAGGTAGATAATCAAATCCTCATGGATACCTAAGAATCAAGTTTGATGCAACGAATAATCAAGTTTTCAATAGTTTGGTTATCATAGGGATCAAGTTCAGGTTCAAGAAGGTAAAGAGTATGAATTTAGTTCTTGAGAGGATGATGAAGAACTCAAGGTATCATCAAAGTTATGAAAGATAATGCGCGTGAAAATAGTTAATAAAGGGTTTGTTTATGGGTTTTCCAAAGAGGCACAAATAGTAAGGAGATTATTTAGCAGTATGAATCGTAGGGTTTGAATCAAATATTAGAATCAAGGGTATGAGGAAACATGATTGCGGTATTTGCCAAAAATTTGTAATGGTTCGAACAAGTTTAAAGTAAGTAGGTGTCAATAAAAAAATGTAGAGTAAATTTTGTTCCTGTGGATGGAAAGATTTTATTTTCAAAATTTGGTTTTGTATGTAAAGCAAAAATCATTAAATAGTACAACTAAATTGATCTAGATCAAAATATTTCGATGAGTCATAGGTTTTAAACACGATGTCGGATTTCAAAAATCAAGAATTTGTTCAGATGTTTTGTATAATAAGCTTCGAGTAATACATAAAAGAAGTCATTCTTAATAGATTAAAACATTTTTTTATCGTAAATCATTTGTTACGCCAATAATTTGTTCAATAAAAATTTGAAATTTAGCAAATAAGTTTGTGGAAATAAAATACTCTTAAAAAAATATATATATTTGTTATAGTTTGTGAAATTCCCAAGTGATGAGAGTTTGACAAAATTCAGTACTCTTTAGCTTTGGTGCTACAGTATCTCTTATACACAGATTATAAGGTTACAGTTTAAACAAGGATTTTAAAATCTCAAATGTGATGAAATTTTATGGTTGATGGTATCTTCAAAATATACATATATATATATATATATACACATAAATAAAAATGTAAAGGGGGGGGGGAGTTTAAAATAAAATTGGCCAGAAACATCAAAAATGATAGATTTATGTATGATGTAAAGGGAAATATATGATTTGAGTTAGATGTTAAAAATAATTAGACTTATGGGTAATATTATAAGTTTGTAAAATGAATTAGGATTGTGAAACCCAGAAATGATTCATGAAGTTTAAGCTAATGAGGGAATTATATAAGAAGAAAATATATTTGAATTGTAAAAATTTTGAGATTCAAAACTTAGATTTTATTCGGGAGTGAGGGGGTATAAATGAAACACAAAGATTGTAAATATCTAACCCTAAATAAACGAAAATGTTGGCTTATCAAAACAGATCAGGTCTAAGCTCAACGAATTTGCCCTAATAATCTAGAAGCACGTTAGGATTGTAGCAAGTAAGTGAAAGAGAGTAGGCAAGACCAAGTTAAGCTAAGAATAAGGATGAGGATAGGGATAGAGACAAGGATAAGGTAGAGCTACAAGTAATTGAAGCAAGTACTGGTTAAAGTCCTAAGGTTATAGACTAGATTATTTTTCTAATAACCTAATTCCCTATAACCATGGCTCTGATACCAATCTGTAACACCCCAACCGATGGCGGAAACATCGGGATGTCACGTATTGATGATTGTTCAGTAGCTCATGGTAATACATATGTTTAAATAATCCTTTATTACATTACAAAATTGAATTACATTAAAGTCTAATACATCAAACAAACAAATGAAACGTAAAACTTCAAATATCTTCTCATGCTAGCTCTAGACTTCAAGCATCGTTATTTCCTGTTGAGTTTGGAAAAATGGGGGGGTCAACTAGAAGTTGGTGAGAATACATAATCCATGTTAAGCATATAGTTTAAGTATAAAAGTCTAGCAATTCGTATGTCTATCGTAAATTTAAGTCTACATGAATAGTATAATATGTTGACATAATCAAACCTCCGACTAGTTTAGGTCCATCCCATCATCTACGGTTCACCTTAGTAATATGTTGGAACGATAACAATCACCCACGTTACCTATGTAGGAGGTACACGTATCCGGGTGGGGTTGTCAATCCAATAGATCTATTATTGAGTATCGCCGGCTTGGCCATAGCTAATGATTATGTAATGTTGAAACTCGTTGAAACTCGTTGAAACTGTTGACTAATTCATGAGGCAATAAAGTTTACTACTAGACATGCATGTTGAATTGCTTAAAATTGTTGCAAGTATAAAGAATCGCATAAACATGGTTACGTAAACTCACCTTGATAATGATGATGAACTTGCAAGAAATTAATGCGTATCAATGTATTGTGCTATAACCTATATTTTCATTATAAAATCTATGAATAATAACATGGCCATTTAGTTTTAGAATTAATTAGTTTGTTCATTAAATTTCCCGGCAACCCAAAATCTTAACAAGACTTGGTAATATCCAAATCTAATAATCCAAAACTTATTAACTGAAAGTTAGTTATGCCATAAGTAAAATTTCAAAACATGGATACATTATTTTGTGAGAAAATAATATTAACAATGAATTCAATAGATTCATATATATATATATATATATATATATATATATATATATATAAAAGCATGAATTTCCTTAGTCATATATATGACGTTTTTATTAGTAAACTAAAAAAATTTTTAGTAAGATGCTCATTATAACAAGAATATGACCATGATAAAATATAGTTTTTTTTTTCTTTCAAAACACAACTACTATAATGATGGACTCACACACTCTGGTATATACACATATATGTGCATGGGCACACCAATGAGTGAATACATACACAGCTTTGATATATTACAAACACCTATAATTACAAACACACCCTATTCACCCAAAACCAGATTAAAACTCATGTGTGCAAAGTTTAATCCAAACTACCCAATACAAATCCTAGTTGCCGGGAAGTTTAATAACCATCATTTAACCTTTATAATAAAATCGAATGGTTGGTACCTTAAACGTCGTCCGAGTTATTCAAGAGGCTGATGACTAGTGCTCTGGGTAACCAGACCAAAATGAGTAGTGGTTCGAGGTTTGCGTATGGCTGAAATCGCGAGTCTAACGACTGAGATCACCGGCGAGTAGTCGGGTGGTCATGCGCCGTTGGTTGTAGGTGGGCGGTTGAAAAGCGGACGATGGTGGTATCGGTTGGCTTAGGAAATAATGACCGAGTGTTGGGTTGTGGCTTTGGACGATCAGATTATGTTACCGTGGTGTTTTTGAGTGGTGATCCGTGGGTGCCGACTTTAGATAAGTTCGGAGGTTTTGTGGACACAACCCGGTAGCATTCTGAATTGGTTTAGGATTTATATCATCGTTGGGTTTGTAAAAACAATGGAAGGGAGCTAACATGAGTCCGTAATCGAAGGCGAGGATGAATTGGCCGCGATTTTAGGCAAGAGTTTGGGTAAGGGGTGTGAGGTCAAATTATGTTTTTCTCCTATTCTTAATTTACACATGGTCAAAGTGAGTTATGGGTTGCCATATAAATTCTCATATCATAAATTGGAATTAGCTAATTAGATAAATGGGAATGAGCTGTACATAGTTATTTTATTTATTTATTTTTTGTATAAAAAGAATATAAAGTAAAATATAATATGTATATATGACAAGGTACTAAATAGATGGATTTCTAAGTTAATCAAGTTTAATAAATCTCGTTTATAGTATAGGTTTGTAAATAAAAAAAATATATATATAGTTCGAAAGAGTTAGGATAAAATTCAATGACGATAGGTTACGAATCAAATAAAGTTAACGAACAAAAAAAAATGAACTCAAAACTTTTATTAATGAATTAAGAATGTATTTCTTGTTAATGAGGTATCATTGTTAACGAATTAACGAATCGTCTTTTGAATAAAATATTATTATTATATTATTCGAGAAACGTTGGGCGTTACATCCACCTTCTTGGCTCCCATCGACAGTGCTAGCCGCATACCGGCTAGGAGTGCTTCATATTCTGACTGGTTGTTCGAGCAATCGAACTCGAAACGCAACGCGTGTAAGGATCTTGTCCCTTCTGGGCTGACTAATACGAGTCCGGCACCTGAACCTTTGCTATTGGACGAACCATCCGTATACAGTTGCCATACTGGACTGTTGCCTTCTGGTGTAGCCGTGCTATTATTCCCCGGTACCTGTATCGTCTCGCTTTCCGGTATCTCGGTCATGAAGTCTGCTATTACCTGTCCCTTGATGGATGTCCTTTTCTTGAATGATATGTCCAGGGCCCCTAATTCAATAGCCCATTTTGCTAACCTTCCTAAGACTTCTGGCCGGTTCAAAATCTGTGCCAAAGGGAAACCGGTTAGGACTTCAACCTTGTGTCCCTGGAAATATCGACGTAGGCGCCGGGATGCATGTACTAGAGCCAGGACTAATTTTTCCAATGTGGGGTATCTTCCTTCAGGGTCAGAAAGGACCCGGCTAATGTAGTATACTGGTGTCTGAAGATTCTCTCGCTCTACCAACAGGACTGCGCTGACCGCGTGATGCCCGGCTGCTAGATACATCTTTAGGGTTTCTCCGGGCCTTGGAGCCGTGAGTGCTGGTAAATTGCTGACGAATTTCTTCATTTCCTGGAAAGATTTTTCTGCTTCTTCCGTCCACTTGAATTTATTTTTGTTCAAGCACTCTTTCAAGGTTGATATGAAAGGAAGAGATCTCTCCGCGTGCCTTGCCAGGAAGCGATTTATAGTTGCTAACCTTCCATTCAGGGTCTGGGCTTCTTTCAGCGTCTTTGGGGACGGCATGCTAGTGATGGCTGTGACTTTTTCAGGATTTACCCGAAATCCATCCTTTGATACTACCACCCCGAGGAACTTCCCTTCTTCCATTCCAAAGGAGCACTTCCCCGAGTTAAGCTTGATGTTGTACTCCCGTAGTGTCTTGAAGGTTTCCTTAATATCCGCCATAATCTTTTCTTCAGCGGAACTCTTAATGACCAAGTCATCGACATAGACTTTGAGATTGTGGCCAATCTGTTTTTCGAACGCTTGATCCATCAGCCTCTGATATGTTGCTCCCGCGTTCTTTAACCCGAAAGGCATCTTTGTGTAGCAATAGATGCCGGCATCGGTGTGAAACGCCGTCTTCTCGGCGTCTTCCCGTGCCATTTTTATTTGGTGATACCCTTTATATGCATCGAGAAAACACTTGAATTTGTATGGTGCCACCGAATCTACCTTGAGATCAATCTCCGGTAAAGGGTATGCGTCCTTGGGGCATGCTTTGTTTAAATCTTTGTAATCTACGCACATTCGCCAAGTTCCATCGTGTTTCCTGACCATAACTGGGTTCGCAACCCATGTGTGGTATTTTGTCTTCCGTAAAATGCCTGCCTCTTCCAGTTTTTTCACTTCTTGGACAACTGCTGCCCTTCTTTCGGGAGCCATGCTCCGCCTTTTCTGGGTGACGGGTTTAACAGACGGGTAGGTGGATAATTTATGTTCTGCTTTTGATCTTGATATACCTGTCATGTCAGCGTGCTTAAAAGCGAATATATCCATGTTGCCTCTTAGCACCTGTTTGAGTCTTTCCCGTGCTGCCGTAGACAGGGTATCTCCTATCGTGACTGTTTGCTCCGGGTATTCTGCGTTCAATACCCATCTCTCTGGTCCGACTAGTCCTGTAGGTGCCTGACGATATGATTTGAGATCAGTCGTCGCACAGGCTTTATCCCCGGACACCGTGACTACCCCTTGAGGTGTAGGAAACGTCATAAATCCCCTGGCCGTCGAGACCAAGGCGTCAATCTTCCCGAGAGTGTACCGTCCCATGATCACGTTGTACTGGGAGTTGGCTGGGATGACCAAGAAAGTGACTAGTACCGTGCATTCTTTTCGTCCATCCCCTATGGTGACCGGGAATGTCAACTGTCCCAGGGGTTCAATGCTTTCTCCCGTGAAACCTCGAACAGGTCCTCTGGCGGGTTCGAGCATCCTTTGATCCTCCGGGCGCATACGCCGGAAACACGGTTCGTATAAAATGTCTTCTGAGCTTCCCGTATCCACCAGGATTCTTCTCATGCTGTAATCCCCTACTGCCGCAGAGATAACCAAGGCCTCCATACTTAACATTCGGTAATGTGGTGGTATGGTGATGGTTGCTTCCATCCATGACTCTATTCTTTCGAATGATCTCTTCCGGTCATACCTTGTTTCAAACTTCACCATGTTTATTTCCCAAGGTCTTTTTCCTGCGGCCTTGTCCGTGGCGGCGGATGACGTGCCTGGCTTCACATCCCTTACCAAATGTGCCAATTTCCCCGTTCTAACGAAGTAATCGATCTGTTTTTTCAGCTGGAAACAGTCGTTTGTTTCATGGCCGGTCCCTTTGTGATAAGCACAGTATTTGGATTTATCTTGGGATGGTGATTCTTTTAATGGACGGGGAGTGTTGAGCTTCAAATCTTCAGACTCCAATATTTGGAGTGGCGTTTTCGTCAAGTCCGGGTATTCGAACTTGGGCCTTGAAGAGCCTTCTCCTTTCCCCGTGAACGTGTCTTGGGACCTTTCAGATCTTCGTCTGTCATCTCTTCGATCTTCCCTGCTGTCGTTCCGGGAATACGGATGTCTTTCCGATCTTCCTCTGTTCTTGGAGCTTTGATGTTCCCAGGGGGTTTCAGAATTCTTTGCAGCTTCTTGTTTCTTTCGCACGGCGTGGTTCATGGCTATGGATTTTTCTTGCTTTACATAAGCCTTCGCAATGGTCATCATTTCGTCCATGGTCTGCGGATAACCCGTCGGGCCGTGTAACTTTCGTAACAAACCATCATCATTTACCCCCATGGTGAAAGCAGTACATGCTAATTCTTCGGTGAGCCCGGGGATTTGCAATCTTTCTTTGTTGAACCGAATGATAAAATGCTCCATTGATTCATTATCCCTCTGCCGTATGTGCATCACCTCGTCCCTGTATTTAGTGTGTCTTCTCTACTGGCTGAATTGTTGTGAAAATCCTTTTACGATTTCTTCCCAATTGGATATGGACCTGGGTGGTAAGCTATCCCACCAGACCCGTGCCGCCCCAACAAGAGTCTGGGCAAACATGTGACACCAAGCCTGCATGGGCCAATCCTTAGTTCGTCCTGCAGACTCGAAAATACTCATGTGGTCGTCTGGATCCCCGGTCCCGTCATATTTTCCCACGGTTGATGGTAACTTTAGGTTGGGAGCCAAAGGGGCGTCGGCTATCCGTTCAGTGAACTTCGAGTAAGTAACCATAGCCGGGGGCCGGTATGGACGAGTTAAGTCTTCATCATCCCCTTCTTCCCCATGGTTAGGACCCCGGGAATGAGTCGCGTCCGATCCCCCGGGTTGTGATGCTCGAGGCAGTGGTTGGTTAGGGGCTGGTGTGTCTCCATATGACAGCCTTGTTCCCACTCCTCCGAGAGATATTCCCCTATCTTGTCTGGACGACTGGGTGGTATTTCCCAGCCCTGTTGGTGCGGGTTGTACCGGCGGATACATGTAGGGGAAGGTGTACGGGTAAGGATTTCCCGCCATAGTGGGATACATATACCCATAAGGAGGCATCGGGAACTTTGGGAAGTAGGACGGGTTTCCGGGGGTAACCGGAGAGTATAGTGGCATCAAGGCGGATGCCGCGGATGCGTTCATCGCAGCTGAGTAAAGAGGTAAGCTTGATGCCGCCGTCATCCATGATGTGATCACCGGAGTGGACGAATTCCCCATGACTGCTACAGACGTTGTGATAGGTCTTGAGTAAGTGTTGGTTGGGACCGGCCCAGCGAACAAAGGTGTGGAGACAGCTGGTATCATGGAGGGTATGGGTTGGAACCCGTTTTGCGTCATCGGGAGAGACACAAACCCCGGAGGCTGTTCCATCAGAATTTCTTCGTCAACGTGCTCTGGCGATTGACGATCTTATCCCGGTCTTTCAGACGTGAACCCGCGTTGAGCTGCATTGTCTGTCATCATTTTGCACGAGTAGGAAAGATGCCTTTCTGCCTTGTTTCCGTCCCACGGATGGCGCCAATAAAAAAGTAAGAACCTGGGTGATGTCCCGAATCTTCTAGTTGATACAGAAGGGGGCTTTTCCTAGTTCGTCCAAGAATGATAATATAGGCGATTCCTACAAAACAAAGCACCGTTAGGACTCGCCACAAGATTGGGGGTAACCCTGTGACCACCCTCCGGCGTGAGAATAAGTATTTGTTTTTCTGGGAAAGAATGTAGTATATAGTGAGAGTAGAGATAGTAGTGATCTTCCTTTACCTTTCATTCTCCTTTTATAGTTGATGTTTACTGTCGCGAGGAGACAATTCTTGCATGATTGTTTGCTCGTTCATTTTGCCTTATGATCAGCCTTGTATTTATTGCATTTGACCGACCGTGTTGACCGCTTTGACTCTATAGAGTCGGTGGGCCTTTCTTTATTGGGCTTATGTTTTGGTGGTATGGGCCAGGTTTATCTGGGCCATACCTCGTCATCTAGCAATTGACTAATTAATACCGGTGATTGAAAGTAAAAAATAATGAATACTGGAAATCGAATACATAAAAAATAAAATAAAAGTTTATACATCAGAAAAGATGACAGGGATCCAGTTTATAAATCGAATACATATATAGGGATCGGATTTAGCCAGAATACATATATGGATCGATTTATAACTCAAGATTGCTTGCATATTTTAGATCCAGTTTATAAATCAGAAAAGATGATAGAGACCTCAAAGAAAGAAAGCAAAAGAAGAATGATGAATGTTGGTTGGAAGAATTGTTAAGGAAGATTGGAGAGTGATGGAAGAATGAAGCAAATAAAAAAAATACAAAAGGTTATTTATAGGAAAAAAGTTGGAGCTCCATATACAAATGTGGATACCTCAGGCTCTTTTAAGGGCTTCATTCGACCCGAGATGTATTCAATTATTATATAGATAGATTATTATAAAGAATAAATTTGATGGTTCTTTGAATCATTTGGTTCGATTAAATCTTTTGATTAATCATATAGTTTCTTGAGCCATTTAATTGCTTTCGTTTATGCATCCTTTGGTATCAGGCAAATTAAACTTTTAAATTTCAAATTTCAAATTATGAGATATCCCCGCATTGTCACACCCTCAAATTTCCACTGCGGGTTTATACCGCGAGACACATGACACACCAGGATCCCATAGCCATAAGTCATATGAACGAACTCTAAACGTCCAAACCATTCAGTTCGTTTTCAAAAACCAAGTTTAGTTAAGCTGCGGAAGCGTAAACCAAATTTAGGTGTATGCCCAAGACCCCAAATGTAGTGAAGTGTGCAGTGCTTTCTAATCGTGGCACTGGAAGCTAACTACCTGCAAAAGCATGTATATCGTGGGTCAACAAACAATGTTGGTGAGTTCATTAAGTAAAGAAAATGAGTAAGTAAATGCACTGGTTTCCCAAACCATGTAACCCAGTAAAAGCGTAGGTCTCCCGGACCAAAATGTTCAAGTGTTATCAGTGTAATCATGTCAGGGGTAGCTAACCCACTCATTGCAACTAAACAGTATTATTGGGACACCTTCAGTAATATAATAATTTGCCTCAGTAACTAGTATCTATCAACACTAGCAAACAAATGTGGTCAGAAGTTCATGTCCATGCTCCCAGCATCGCAAACATGAGGTTGCTGCACAACCTAATAGCGCTATCAACTAATACCCCGTTTGCCTCCAGCGATTAACCCAATAATATGTAAGGACTTTTCAAGTGATAGAGTGTTTAGTTCACAAAGAACCAATAAGTTTTAAATTGATCAAAGTGCGGCCCACACAAGGAATCGTAAACCCGACCCACACAAGGAGTCAAAACCCGACCCACACAAGGAGTCAAAGCTTCTCAAAACCTGAGATGGAAAAGTAGTCCCAAACCGGACCAGAAAACGTTTTGTAAGTTGTCTCAAACCCGAGACGCATGCTTTTGAGAAAAAGCAGTGAAACTCACCTTAGGTTGCACGTGAATAATCCAAATTCCTCAAATAGTAACGAGCTACCGACTCCCTATTACAAATGTCACTAGGTGAGTATATGTGCATAACCAACACACCATACAACTCGTTTGTCCAAGACTTTTAAAGTTTAAATCATCAAAACAATCAATTTAACATCACAATACAGACCCTACAAAACACCCTAATGAATCTGCCAGAAACTGAAACTTGCATCCCAAGTTATTCACAAACTCTAATCATGCATAAAAATCTCTAACACATGCATAACCCATATTATCATAATCAAACACATATATTATCATACAAAAACCCTAATTATGATTACTAACAACAATCATCATCATCAAATCACAATGAGCATTCAAGAACTCCCAGTAACACATGTTATGCGATTTTATATGTGTGCATGCTCTATGATTTTTAAACTTTTCAAGCATTATTAATCATCATCAAACATGTAAAGATTATGCCTTTCAATGCAAGAGTCCTAAAAGCCTAGAGATTTCACCCAAACTAGCTTGAAGAGATGATTAAGATTGATGTTTGTTGAAAATTGAAAGAGGGAGAGATGGGTGGGGAGTTGTTTGCGGCGCAAAGGGTAGGGGATTAGGATTATTATATATTTTTTTTGTTTCCTAATTATAAGAAAGCTTGGCTTGTTGCCCAAGCAATTAGGTTTTAGGGCCCTTCTAGTCCACTAATCGGACCCGTTAATCATGTTTTAGCCCAATACTAGACCCAATAATATTAACCACCCTATCTTGCGTAAAAACCATTGTTTTTATCATCTCATAACATATTAATCATAAGGTGCACGTAATTTGCATGGTTTACATATTAACTTTCAGTCAAGCGGTAATTCACATTAACATGTAATCCACATAAACATGTAACTTCACATTCATCATAATTCAATTGTACACGTTATTATATATGCCAGACAAATCACCAACGTTCGGGATACAGGACTCGTGTGTGTGTCCAAACAAGGATTTTCCTAATTATAACATATGTTAATATCATCTAACATATGTTAGGCCTCTTTAACTAACCCTAGTTTAGTATTTAACCACGTATGAATATGTAAGTTAACTAGAGTTCAGTATAAGTGTTAACCTGAAAATGCGGGGTATCACATCATCCCCAAGTTGAAAAGAATTTCCTCCCGAAATTCAACAAGTAAACAATAAAGCCTGCTAGAAAAATGTGTGCTTGGTTCCCGGATGTCACATCATCCCCAAGTTGAAAGGAATTTCACCCCGAAATTCACTTTGAAAGAGCTGTTTTATGTTCCGCGTTTGATCTATGTACAGTTTCAGGTTCAGTAAAGAGGTGTGGATATTTGAGCCGCGTCTGATCTCTGCACTCCCACGTATATTCCAGCCCTAGACGGGAATTCCCTCGTACCTTAACAATAGGTATAGTGCTTTGCCTGAGTTTCTTGACGCCCTGCTCAAGAATCTCCACTGGTTCTTCCACGAATCGCAGCTGATCGTCCACCTGGATCTCCCCCAGTGGCACTACCAGTGTCGTATCCGATAGGCATTTCTGTAAGTTTGATACGTGGAATACATTGTGCACTCAACTGAGTTCATTAGGCAAGTTTAACTTGTAAGCTACCGGACCAATCCTTTCGAAAATCTCGAATGGTCCAACGTATCGTGGGTTCAATTTTCCCCGTTTTCCAAAGCGTATCACCCCCTTCTAAGGTGACAACTTCAGCAGAACCTTGTCCCCAACCTGGAACTCCAAAGGTTTCCTACGCTTATCAGCGTAACTTTTTTGTCGATCACGAGCAGTAGCCATCCAGTTTCTGACTTGCACTATCTTCTCAGAAGTTTTTTGCACGAGTTCGGGACCTGTTAGCTGGCTATCCCCAACTTCAGTCCAGCAGATGGGAGACCTACACTTGCGTCCATAAAGTGCCTCAAAAGGCGCACACTGTATCGAAGTGTGGTAACTGTTGTTATACGAGAATTCAATCAAAGGCAAGTGCTTATCCCAACTGTTGCCAAAATCCACCACGCACGCTCGTAGCAGATCTTCCAATGTTTGGATGATACGTTCACTCTGTCCATCCGTCTGTGGGTGATAGGTTGTGCTCATATCTAAGCGAGTCCCCAAAGCGTTTTGGAGGGTAGTCCAAAAATGAGAAGTGAATCGCGCATCGCGATCAGATATAATATAAGTAGGCACCCCATGCCTAGAGACTACCTCCTTGATGTAGAGATTAGCTAATTTCTCCAGCGAGTCGGTTTCCTTTATTGCCAGAAAATGTGCCGATTTGGTTAAACGATCCACGATAACCCAAATCATGTTATGGCCAGTTGGCGTTCTAGGAAGCTTTGTGATGAAATCCATAGAAATTCCATCCCATTTCCACATAGGGATTTCTGGTTGCTGGAGTAGGCCTGAAGGTTTCTGATATTCAATCTTAACCTTCGCACAAGTCAAGCACTTACTAACATAAGTGGCTATCTCAGCTTTCATGTTTGGCCACCAGTAAAGAGTTTTGAGATCTTGGTACATCTTGTCCGAACCAGGATGTACTGAATATCGAGAGGTGTGAGCTTCATCGAGCACTAGTTGTCTGAGATCCCCAAAACGTGGTATCCAGACTCTGTTCATGAAGTATTGAAGACCATCTGTCTTTAGTTCTAGGTGCTTATCCGCACCATGTAAAGTTTCAAGCCCGATGTTTTCTTCTTTCAAAACCTCGCCCTAGGCTTCACGTATCTTATCAGGAAGATTGGAATGTATGGTAGGTTGTAAAGCTCGCTCCTGTTTGGGTTTCGTTTCCTTTCGACTAAGGGCATCAACTACTACATTAGCTTTCCCTGGATGATATTTGATGGCACAGTCATAATCATTCAGAAGCTCAACCCATCGACGCTGTCGCATGTTCAGCTCCTTCTGGTCGAATATGTGTTGGAGGCTCTTGTGGTCAGTAAAGATCGTACACTTCGTCCCATAGAGGTAATGCCTCCAGATCTTTAGAGCAAAAACCACTGCTCCCAGTTCCAAGTCATGGGTGGTGTAATTCTTCTCATGAACCTTCAATTGACGTGAGGCATACGCGATCACCTTATCGCGCTGCATCAGCACACACCCTAACCCTTGGATAGACGCATCACAATACACCACAAAGTCCTCTGTACCCTTGGGTAGTGATAGTATGGGTGCACTGCAAAGCTTTGCCTTCATCAATTGAAAAGCAGACTCTTGGGCATCTCCCCACTTGTAAGTAATCCCCTTCTATGTAAAAGCAGTGAGGGGTTGAGGGATCTTAGAGAATCCCTCAATGAATCTACCATAGTATCCCGCAAGACCAAGAAACTGGCGCACCTCTGTAGGAGTCTTAGGAGCCTCCCATTTTTTAATAGCATCAATCTTGGCGGGATCGACATGTATTCCTGCCTTGTTAACCACATGCCCAAGAAATTGGACTTCTCGAATCCAAAAGTCACATTTAGAGAATTTCGCATACAACTTCTCATTTCTCAAAAGTTCCAAGATCAACTGCAGGTGTTGCTCGTGCTCTTCCCTGCTCTTAGAATAAATCAGTATGTCATCTATGAACACTATGATGAATTTGTCCAAATAGGGCTTACGCACACGGTTCATCAGATCCATGAACACAGCCGGTGCATTGGTTAGCCTAAATGGCATCACCAAAAACTCATAATGTCTATACCGAGTTCGAAAGGCTGTCTTCGCCACATCCTCCTCTCGGACTCTCAGTTGATGATATCCTGACCTCAAGTCAATCTTAGAATAGAAACTCGACCCTTGTAGCTGGTCGAACAAGTCATCAATACGAGGTAAAAGGGTAGCGGTTCTTAACCATCACTTTGTTCAACTCCCGATAATCAATACACATGCGGAAACTCCCATCCTTCTTCTTAACAAACAGAACTGGGGCTCCCCATGGTGAAGAACTAGGTCTAATAAAGCCCCTATCCAATAGCTCTTGGAGTTGGGTAGATAGTTCTTGAAGTTCGCCTAGTGCTAGGCGGTATGGTGCGCGTGCAACTGGAGCTGCTCCAGGTACAAGATCAATTTGAAACTCCACTTGACGAACAGGTGGAAGTCCAGGTAGTTTCTCTGGGAAAACATCTGGGAAATCTCGAACTACTAGGATGTCCTCAATCTTAGTTTCAGTTTCAACTCGAGTGTTAGATATGTTAGCCAAAATGGCTGGACAGCCCTTACGAATACACTTCTGGGCTTTCAAGAAGGAGATGATGCCTACCATGGCACCACCACGATCACCCTGTATAGATAAAAGTTCTCAACTTGGGAGGGGGACACGAACAATCTTCTCCTGACAGAGAATTCCTGTGTGTTGCTTGGACAACCAGTCCATGCCAACTACGAGATCAAAACTTCCTAGGGTGATAGGTAGAAGGTCGTCGATAGCAAACAATTGCCCATCTAGCTCGAGCTTACAGTCACGATGAATATGGGTTACCTCAACAGGCTTTCCATCAGCCAACTCTATAGAGTACGGGGTATCAAGAAGAGTAGGAACCATCCCTAATTGTTTGCTAAGTTTCGATGACACAAAACTATAATCCATACCAGTATCATATAAAATAGAAGCAAGAGTGTCGTTCAAGGAGCACGTACCCGTCACGACATTGTTATTAGTCCTAGCCTCCCCAGAGCCAATCACAAATGCTCTCCCACGAGCCCCATTGTTGTTGTTTCCGTTGTTGTTGTTGCCAGCATTGGTAGCGTTGTTGTTCCCAGTCTTGTTACCACCACCATTGTTGTTGTTGCCGTTGTGGTTGTTGTTGTTGAAGGACTTATACCTCACACTATCCCACGTTCTCTTGCTATCACCAAAAGTGGAAGATGAAGCACCATGCTTCGGAAAGTACCATGCTCGACAGCCTCATCAGTGAGTTTGCGATTCACGTGAAAGATTTGTTAGATTTCTAGATAGGTGAGCTGCAGTGGCCATGCCGCGAATATGAGGTACCCACCCTTTTGGTATGAAGCTCGACCCGTTTGTAAGGCAGGTTAAATAGATTTGAGCATATAGTAGCTAACTCCTGTAGCTTGGTAGTGTAAGCGTCGATCCCAGACCCAACCGTCTTTAGATAACAAATTTCTAGATTTCATCACAGGGTGTTACGTTCTCCATCCAAGTATCTGTAACTTATCGAGTGTGCATGTAGCATACATTAGCCCATCCTGCCTGGGGCAAATGCACATGACAAAGACTTATACTATCGAAGTAATCAGACGGTCTCCTTCAGTTCCGTTGGAGTTATCGAGGTTTACAATCAATAAAAGCCTTGAAAATACGATGGCAGGTTGTTGTTGTGGCATGTACGTTCGAGGTATAAGAAAGTTCAGACGTGGAAGTCAGGGGAAACGAATGATTTAGCAAAATGGATCTTTACTAGCTTGGAAAGATGCGAGGGCATCAACCACCCTATCGTTGATCATAAGAACCCAGTCTTATCTAAGTTAACAAGGGAAAAGAAAAGACAGATAAGAAAAGGTAAGAGCCAATCGTCGTCACGCTCCGTCTAGATAGTATAGCCTTCATCCTCACTTTCCGTGTGTTCGTCCTGCTTAGGTTCTCCTTCCATCCCTTCTTCCTCCTCTTTCGCGGTGTCAGTGTTATATGGATCTCATCACATGCAGTCTCCTTCTCCAGTCCTATGTAAACCAGTTTAGTGGTAAGCTGTACCACTCGTTCCTCCCATCGTGGCTATCAGCCATTAGTAGGTTTCGTCTTCCCTTGAGATGTTACACTACGTCGCAGGCTTTACATAACTCCCCAAGAGTGTGTGTAACAAGTCCCGATCTAATGTGTTCCCATGAATCTACCATATACTTATAAGAAACAGGGATATCCAGTCATACGTTCGCCCGCTCGTACTAGGCGTAAGGTACTAAAGTAAGAAATAAATTCTATATGAGTAACCCAGTCTCGTCTGAGTTTCGAATGATAGTAAGAAAGGTCAAATAACAAGGAACATAAACTAATTGTCTCCTTGCTCAGTGAAAAAGGATAAGTCTCAACATTTGACTTTCTTCGAATTTGATTCGGTTTAATGGTATCACGTCATGCGCATCGTGCAACTTCCTGTGTACGTGCGCCATAACGCTCGCAAGGTGTAACATCGCAAAAATTTTCACCAAAATTTTAATACATAAAAAGCCCTTATATATATATATATATATATATATATATATATATATATATATATTTTATTACACCTTTATCATTAATATTATACAAATGTGTCTAAGTCTTTATTTATCCCAACTCACAACTTATATACATACATAAATGTATATAAATAATAATAATAATAATATGATTCTAAATTCTTTTTTTTTCAAATACAAGAATTTTTTTTTTAAATAAAGCCTTGAGTCAAATAGTCAAAGTCCTAGTCAAAGTCTTAGTCAAATAGTCAATTCATCATAAAACCTTACTTTATGGTGTTGACCAATTTTAATGGCTAATTGAATCCAAAACTAGTATAAAAACCCACCTATGACCCATTATACTTTGCACCTCTAATTGTTTCAATTCGATTAAACTTTCCCTCATACCTTTCTTCTATAGTCTATTACTTCTACACTTGAAGCTTTGATTATAAGCTCTTGTAATTGGCAACTTTGGGGCTACACATATTCTATTTCTCGAGACTTAATACTTTGCTAAGGTGAGTTTTACATAGCCCCTTTTCTATTTATCACCATTTTTGGGGTGAAACATGTTACAACATTATTTATGCAATTCAATCATCAATGTGTCTATGTGTATTTCTATGTTGCATTATGTCTTGAACATGACTAGGGTAAGCACAATTCTAGCATAAACATTCATCAGCCAAACGGTATACATTGATAGATCTATTGGACTGACAATCCCACCCGGATACGTGCCTCCTACAAAGGTTGCGTGGGTGTTTGTTACTGCAATTTAAACGAGTGAACCATGAGCGTATGGGATGTACCACAATACAACAGTCACAATGGTTGATTATGCACACGATTTACTTCTAGTATGTTTTCACATATGGACTAGATTGCCATGACACATGAATTGCACAACAATTTTATTCGATTATCAAAACCTATGTAATTCTCACCAACTTTTGTTGACCCTAAATATTTTCAACTTAACATGTTTCAGGTTCTACTTGCTTGAAGATTTGAATTAATGCTTGAAGATGTGTGCGTAGTTTTATTCAATTTGATGTACGAATTCTTGTAGAACAATTGTATGTAATTTATTTAAATCATATAATGAAATTTATTATTTACCATGAGCTAATGAACAATCATCAATACCTTGAGATCTCGTCGAAGTTCTAGATTTTAATAACGAACACGTGCAATCTGGAAGGGTGAACGCCTGTATTCTGAGTTTTCTGTCTAGGACTGGCATTACGCATATATCCCAATCAGACGAGGGACCCGGATGCCTACCTGGGAATTCTCGGGATGAGTGTTCACTTATAGGCTAAAGCATGTCTTCACTATGTTATTAGAATCTAGAAGTTTTGATAAGTCAACGTTTTCGTTTATTCGTTTTAATTAATGAATAAATGATTACAGTCACCTTCCTTAAACTAAGCCCAAAAATCTCAAAATTTTACAGCTTAAATCAATCTCATTTCATAACTATCCATGGATTTCACAATCACACTTCACCTTACCATCTTAGCCACTTTTTAAATATTCAACACCCTACCCAAATCATATAATCTCCATACTATAAAATAAACTCTTTATCAACTATCTTCACATTCACTATCTCTCACAACTTTGATTCTGCTTCAAGAATTTTTCATCATCCTCTCAAGAACTAAATTCATATCCTTCACCTTCTCACACATGAGCTAGTTACCCATGATAACCAAACTATTGAAACTTGATTGTGTGTTGCATCAAACATAATCCTTAGTTATACATGAGGATTCGACTATTTGCCTTATTTGAACATTTGAAACTAGAATTCATGGAATATAAACTATTTTCTATAGACACACCTAGAGTCATTAACCTTGTCTAGGGCAACTCTATTACAACTCGCATGCTATACTTGATTGCTTACATGTACATGTTATCAATTTGCAACCTATGTGTATAATAAATGCTGCACTTAATAGAGGTCATCATGCCTTTTCAACAGTCGGGAGAGGCCCTACAACCTGCTCCATGACTGGTGGAGGCTATCGAACCTACTCAACGATTGGTAGAGGTCATTATGCCTTTTCAACAGTCGGGAGAGGCCCTACAACCTACTCCACGACTGGTGGAGGCTATAGGACCTGCTCAACAATCGGTGGAGATATAGAAGGACGCAAAACTTTAATGTAAGGTAAATTGGTGATTGCGGTCCGGAACGTAATCATGAATTTACAGGTACGTTAAGGTAGTGTGAAATTCTATCAAGGTTTTCAGTAAATAACCAATTATAAACTCTAGTTACCTGGTAGTTCATTTAGTCTTTCTATAGTCAATCAACTCATGCATTTCTTTTAGGAGTCCTAAAACTTAAGATTCTTATTCTCCTTGCTATTTCAGATGAACCTAATCCAACCCTTAAAACTCACACATATCAAAACTCTTACCCAAATTATTCGAAACAGTTTATTCTGTTACCTATAAATTTATGTCATGCCTTAACTCGAAACTTTCCAAACCACCCTTGTCCTAATTTCTACCCAATCACCTTCAACCCTGTGTTTTCAATAAACTTCGAGACGAAGTTTCCAAAAGTAGGGGAGACTGTAACATCGCAAAAATTTTCCCCAAAATTTTAATACATAAAAAGCCCTTATATATATATATATATTTTTTTTATTACACTTTTATCATTAATATTATACAAATGTGTCTAAGTCTTTATTTATCCTAACTCACAACTTATATACATACATAAATGTATATAAATAATAATAATAATAATAATAATAATAATATGATTCTAAATTCTTTTTTTTTTCAAATACAAGATTTTTTTTTTTAAATAAAGCCTTGAGTCAAATAGTCAAAGTCCTAGTCAAAGTCTTAGTCAAATAGTCAATTCATCATAAAACCTTACTTTATGGTGTTGACCAATTTTAATGGCTAATTGAATCCAAAACTAGTATGAAAACCCACCTATGACCCATTATACTTTGCACCTCTAATTGTTTCAATTCGATTAAACTTTCCCTCATACCTTTCTTCTATAGTCTATTACTTCTACACTTGAAGCTTTGATTATAAGCTCTTGTAATTGGCAACTTTGGGGCTACACATATTCTATTTCTCGAGACTTAATACTTTGCTAAGGTGAGTTTTACATAGCCCCTTTTCTATTTATCACCATTTTTGGGGTGAAACATGTTACAACATTATTTATGCAATTCAATCATCAATGTGTCTATGTGTATTTCTATGTTGCATTATGTCTTGAACATGACTAGGGTAAGCACAATTCTAGCATAAACATTCATCAGCCAAACGGTATACATTGATAGATCTATTGGACTGACAATCCCACCCGGATACGTGCCTCCTACAAAGGTTGCGTGGGTGTTTGTTACTGCAATTTAAACGAGTGAACCATGAGCGTATGGGATGTACCACAATACAACAGTCACAATGGTTGATTATGCACACGATTTACTTCTAGTATGTTTTCACATATGGACTAGATTGCCATGACACATGAATTGCACAACAATTTTATTCGATTATCAAAACCTATGTAATTCTCACCAACTTTTGTTGACCCAAAATATTTTCAACTTAACATGTTTCAGGTTCTACTTGCTTGAAGATTTGAATTAATGCTTGAAGATGTGTGCGTAGTTTTATTCAATTTGATGTACGAATTCTTGTAGAACAATTGTATGTAATTTATTTAAATCATATAATGAAATTTATTATTTACCATGAGCTAATGAACAATCATCAATACGTGACATCCCGATGTTTCCGCCATCGGTTGGGGTGTTACACAAGGGCTCTCTCCCCTGTAGGGGTGTAAACGAGCCGAGCCGAGCCCGAGCCTGACTGGGCTCGACTCGGGCTCGTTAAGGTTTTGTGAAGCTCGAGCTCGAGCTCGGCTCGGTTCGAGCCTACAATCTTGAGCTCGAGCTCGGCTCGCTAGCAAAATCCAAAGCTCGAGCTCGGCTCGGCTCGGCTCGAGGTGATTTGAGAATCTCAAACGAGCTCAAGCTATAACTTAGGCTCGCAAGCCCAATCGTTAAGGCTATAACTTAGGCTCGGCTGTAACTTAGGCTCGGGCTCGGGTTCGGGCTCTAGCTCGTTAAGGCTCGATTAGGCTCGCGAGCCCAATCGAGCTTTGTATCTAGGGCTCGAGCTCGGGCTCGATAACTAAACTAGCCATATTTTAGGCTCGGGCTCGGGCTCGTTAAGGCTCGGCTCGTTCGAGCTTTTTACCGAGCCGATTCCAAGCCGCTACGTGTCATTTACACCCCTACTCCCCTGTACTATTGTTGTTTCCTCATCCAAGAGGTTTGTTAGGATACTACTCCCAGTAGTGCACCACCTAGTGTAACCCTGGGTTCCCACCAATGACCTATTCAGAATTAGGTCTAGAACTAGAAGATAACATATCTTCTGAAATTATGTGTTGTAGATATTTGTAGCTAAAAGCTAGTTGTGCACTTAAGTTGTGAGTGTACTTATGCTATGATGATTATAGACTAGACTCAACATGCAGTCCTAGTTCACTATAACCAATGTGTTGGATCAATATTGCTCTTGATGTATTGCTTGCTAGTGAACACTTATGTGTTTAGCAAGTTCAATCAGATTTGCACAGTGGAAATAAGTAAAGTTACACTATCAACAGGAGTTATTACTCCCCCTGGATGTTTGAAAACTAAAGACAAGTATTTAATGAGAATCTAAGTATTGAATGAATACTTAAACAGATTCTCAGTAAATGAAATGGAAAGAACAATAAGAACAATAATAAGCTTTGAAGGATTTCTGTATTAAAAATCAATGTCTAAAACAGAGGGATGAACTCATCTATTTATAGACTTTACATATGCATGAACCTTGACAAAAAGCAAGTCAGAAACAAGTTGCATTCTTGGAACTTGTACAAAAGATAAAGTAATACTAAACTAATAAACTACTGAAACATAAGTCGGTTAAAAAGATTCTTGAACAAGAGCTGATGAATGACAAACTACTGATGAGTAGTTTGTCTTCAGTAGTTCTTCAGTGAACTGTCTGGTTAGACTTCAGAACTTCTGATACTTCTTCTTCAGTAGTTCTATACTTAGGATATTTTGCAGAAGTGAATTAGACTAAGGTTTACAAAAGTGGTTTCACCAATCCTTTTTGTCCTAACACAATGGCTCTGATACCAATCTGTCACACCCTCAAATTTCCACTGCGGGGTTTATACCGCGAGGCGCATGACACACCAGGATCCCATAGCCATAAGTCATATGAACGAACTCTAAATGCCCAAACCATTCAGTTCGTTTTCAAAAACCAAGTTTAGTTAAGTTGTGGAAGCGTAAACCAAATTTAAACCTTTTAAAACCATATGAAGGATAACGTAAAAGCATAATATGTAATTTAGGTGTATGCCCAAGACCCCAAGTGCAGTGAAGTGTACAGTGCTTTCTAATCGTGGCACCGGAAGCTAACTACCTGCAAAAGCATGTATATCGTGGGTCAAGAAACAATGTTGGTGAGTTCACTAAGTAAAGAAAATGAGTAAGTAAATGCACTGGTTTCCCAAACCACGTAACCAAGTAAAAGCATAGGTCTCCCAGACCAAAATGTTCAAGTGTTATGAGTTTAATCATGTCAGGGGTAGCTAACCCACTCATTGCAACTAAACAATATTATTGGGACACCTTCAGTAATATAATAATTTGCCTCAGTAACTAGTGTCTATCAACACTAGCCAACAAATGTGGTCAGAAGTTCATGTCCATGCTCCCAGCATCGCAAACATGAGGTTGCTGCACAACCTAATAGCGCTATCAACTAATACCCCGTTCGCCTCCAGCGATTAACCCAATAATATGTAAGGACTTTTCAAGTGATAGAGTGTTTAGTTCACAAAGGACCAATAACTTTTAAACTGATCAAAGCGCGATCCACACAAGGAATCGTAAACCCGACCCACACAAGGAGTCAAAGCATCTCAAAACCTGAGATGTAAAAGTAGTCCCAAACCGGACCAGAAAACGTTTTGTAAGTTATCTCAAACCCGAGACGCATGCTTTTGACAAAAAAGTAGTGAAACTCACCTTAGGTTGCACGTGAATAATCCAAATTCCTCAAATAGTAACGAGCTACCGACTTCCTATTACAAATGTCACTAGGTGAGTATATGTGCATAACCAACACACCATACAACTCGTTTGTCCAAGACTTTTAAAGTTTAAATCGTGTAGTGACACCTAATGACTCTACATGCACAAGTAAGTCCTACGTATCCCGTTGGTGATCATATTGATTATTATTAGTTTTATACCTCATACACATCTCATATAAGTACCCATACAAGTTCATGTCAAATACATACCATATAAGACTCCAAATAGTCACGTAAACATCCCTTACACAATCTGCGTTTTTAGGGCAGATTGTGCGCTGTGAAAAAAGAATTATTTAAAATACTTAACGAACGAATTAAACTCCCAAATTTTTACTGAATATTCATTGGGATTCACTTGATAACCCATATTTTTTTTGTCTCAAAATCAAACACAAAAATTATTAAAATTCGTACAACACAGCTATGTCCAGAAAATTTCCACAACAGGTCAGTTTAGTAGAAAAATTCTCAAAAATTGTGTATTCACCCAAACGAGGTTAATCCACTTGGAAAAGCCAAATTATTCCAATGTTGACCTACTGTCCAAATTTTATAACTTAACTCTTTGTAAAACTCGAGTTATGACCGTTTAAAGTTGACCCAATTTATAACTCCGAAAATCTGATATGACCTTTAATCAAATAAAATTCCAAAAACCACTCAAACGATGTCCAAATCTGATGGTTTTGCCCATTATGAAAATCTAAGATCATGTACAATACAATCATGCAAAGAAATCATCAAAACAATTAATTTAACATCACAATACAGGCCTTACAAAACACCTTAATGAATCTGCCAGAAACTGAAACTTGCATCCCAAGTTATTCACAAACTCTAATCATGCATAAAAATCTCTAACACATGCATAACCCATATTATCATAATCAAACACATATATTATCATACAAAAACCCTAATTATGATTACTAACAACAATCATCATCATCAAATCACAATGAACATTCACGAACTCGTACTAACACATGTTATGCGATTTTATATGTATGCATGCTCTATGATTTTTAAACTTTTCAAGCATTATTAATCATCATCAAACATGTAAAAATTATACCTTTCAATGCAAGAGTCCTAAAAGCCTAGAGATTTCACCCAAACTAGCTTGAAGAGATGATTAAGATTGATGTTTGTTGAAAATTGAGAGAGATAGGGGGTGGGGGGTTGTTTGCGGTGCAAAGGGTAGGGGATTAGGGTTTATATATATTTTTTTGTTTCCTAATTATAAGAAAGCTTGGCTTGTTGCCTAAGCAATTAGGTTTTTGGGCCCTTCTAGTCCACTAATCGGACCCGTTAATCATGTTTTAGCCCAATACTGGACCCAATAATATTAACCACCCTATCTTGCATAAAAATCATTGTTTTTATCATCTCATAACATATTAATCATAAGGTGCACGTAATTTGCATGGTTTACATATTAACTTTCAGTCAAGCGGTAATTCACATAAACATGTAATCCATATAAACATGTAACTTCACGTTCATCATAATTCAATTGTACACATTATTATATATGTCAGACAAATCACCAACGTTCGGGATACAGGACTCGTGTGTGTGTCCAAACAAGGATTTTCCTAATTATAACATATGTTAATATCATCTAACATATGTTAGGCCTCCTTAACTAACCCTAGTTAAGTATTTAACCACGTATGAATATGTAAGTTAACTAGAGTTCAGTAAAAGTATTAACCTGAAAATGCGGGGTATCACACGCATCATAGTCAACATTAATGTGTGTGGTTGATACATCTGAATCAAGCAACAAGTCTTTTACCCATTAAGTTTCAAAATGATGCTAAATGAATATTTTACCACTTTGTCCATTCACCTGTGTTCGTAGCCGTCACCCGACCACTCACACACCATCTCATTAACCTATCATCACGTAGATGTACTCTTACTACCTCAATACTGATTGGTTCAGAGTCTTTTATTGCTTAGTCAACCTTCTTAGTAGTTCAACACTTAGTGAACATAAATTTCCAAACAGCCCCAAGTCAAAGTGGCTTGTTTAAATTCAAGACCATACCCAACCTCTACCTAACTCAGCTCGCTCATATACATCCATCATTGGTTCATTATTATATCTATCCTAATTGGAAATGTTGGTGGCTGTCACATCAAGCTACTGACGAGGACCTTCTTATATTGATTATACTGCAAAATAAATAACTATTGAGCTTATATTTTGCTTGGTCATAAGAAG
Organism: Ambrosia trifida; assembly: GCA_028751855.1. NCBI lineage: Eukaryota > Viridiplantae > Streptophyta > Magnoliopsida > Asterales > Asteraceae > Ambrosia > Ambrosia trifida. Next base: position 52,512,036 of record CM054128.1, read on the forward strand.
TTGTCTTGTGACTTTGTGCCCATCTAACCCAAATTTCAATTCTCACAGGTTGCATTTTTTAAAAACTTGTCATTTTGGTATAAATTCGAGTTCGTCTACAATTTAACATAATTTTGTTTAAAAATAAATCGGGTCAAATATAAAATGTTTTTTTATGTACGTTTTGATTCGGTGGCTGTCACATCAAGCCACCGACGAGGACCTTCTTATATTGATTATACTACAAAATACATAACTATTGAGCATATATTCTGCTTGGTCATAAGAAGTTGTCTTGTGACTTTGTGCCCATCTAACCCAAAGTTCAATTCTCACTGGATGCATTTTTTTTAAAAACTTGTTATGTTGGTACAGATTCGAGTTCGTCTACAATTTAACATAATTTTGTTTGAAAATAAATCGGGTCAAATATAAAATGTTTTCTTTTTTATGTACGTATTGGGGTGAACTACGTTTTGACATAAATTTTGTTTGAAAAAAATTGGGTTTGGGTATAATATAAAATGTTTACTTTTTATGTACACTTTGAGTTGGACTGCGTTTTGAAGCAAATTTTGTTTGGAAACAAATCAGATTAAGTTTGATATGGATTCATTCTAACAATATAATTTTGAGTTACCTACGTTTTGACGTAAATTTAATTCCGAGACGAGTCTGATCAATTGTAGTGCATACTTTATGACAAAATGTATTGTTTGGAAACAAGTCGGATCAAATATAATACATTTTCACTCAACGGTATGAATTTTGATTAGTCTACGTTTTGACGTAAATTTAATTAAAAAATTTGTCAGTTAAACTGGAGTCCATACTTTTTCATGTTGCGTACGGCGTCGCTGCAACCCGCGGTTGGTAAAAAACTAGTTTAACTAAAAAAAAAGAAGATATTTATGGGCCGGACCTATTCTGATCCAACTTGACATATTGTCAGCCCAAAGAAAATATCTCAAAAAACCATAACTCTTTAATAAAACCCTAGCAACAACAATCATTAAAATCTTTAGGGTTTATTTCTTCTGTTGTTGTTCAATAACAACAGAACACCATAACCCACCAACGGCTACAGATACACCTGTTCTATCCAACTAGGGTTCTACAATCATGCCTAAATCCAAAAGAGATCGAGCAGGTAAAAATCTTTCATTATTTCTTTGTTAGTTTTCTTTTATTTAAGTTATTGGGTTTGTTAAAGATTCAAAACCTGTTATAAATTTATAAGCTTTTTAATGATTTGTGTTGGTATGTGGAATGTGCAGTGACACTGTCAAAAACAAAGAAGAAAGGAAGGGAGCATAAAGAGAGCATAGTGAGTTCAATAAGAGATGCTGTTGAGAAATATAATTCTATTTATGTTTTCAGCTTTGAGAATATGAGGAATCTTAAGTTTAAGCAGTTCAGAGAGCAGCTTAAATCCACTAGCAGGTATTTTAATATGTTAATGTTATGTTTTATATATTATATATTATATATTTTGTTTACTAGATGATGTTTTAAGTAGGCGTGGCACTGTGTTTGTTTTAGGTTGGTGGGGGTGGGGTAATTTATGAGGTCTGTCAAAGATATCAAACTTAACCTGGTCACGCGTAACCTTGGTTTTAAAAAGCGCTAGGCGCACAAAAGCGACGACGCATCGGGCGAAGCGCAAAGAGCAAAAAGCGTGGGATTTTCGTACCCGAAGCGCACACTAATTATATAAATTTTTTTATATATCCCATATATATTCCGTGAGTTTTTAGCTTCATTTACCCAAAATATAGCTATAAATAAGGTTTTTATGTGATTTTACCTATATGTACAAGCCAAAAACACCAAGGTACAACATTTTTATGCGTAAAAAATACCCAGAATACGTGAGGCGCGCGCCTCAGGCAGAAAAGCCCCAGAAATTTGACAAAAAAGCGCCTGAGGCGCGCGCCTTTGGGAAAAAGGATAGGCGCAAAGCCCTGAGGCGCCCTAGGCTGCGCCTTGCGCCTAGGCGCGCCTCAGGCGTGCTTTTTAAAACCCAGCACGTAACCCGTATAACCTTGGTTTTAAAAAGCGCGAGTCATACTCGATGCACGGTTTTTGTAGGCTTAAAATTTAAAACATAGCTGAGGCGTGCGCCTCTTGTATAGTTGTATGGCAACTTTTTGCGCTTCAAAATGTTATACATATTGCTATAAAGGTTGTACATGTTGGTAATTTATATATTAAAACATATATATAGCGGTGCACTTGGAGCTTCGTGACTCGGTTTTAGACCCTATCGCTTTTGTGCGCATTACGCTTTTGTCATACAGCCCCTTTTACTCAACGTGTTGTAATCAGTTTGTAGATGGGTTAAAGGGGCCGTATCAAATGAGTTAGACGTGTTTCGGTTGTCCTTATAAAGCAAATTTTGTTAACTTTATTTTAAAACGAGTTGGCTTGTCGATTTGTTTAATTTTACACGTTAAACAGGTCAGCCTGAACACAACATGTTTATTAAACGGGTAGATGTAAAAACCCAAAACCTAGTTATTTAACTTTTTTCACATGATGTCTTGGGTTGTGGTATACCGTATATGATTTGAAGCTATTATATTTATGTATTTTCTGTTATCTATGATGTTTCAGATTTTTCTTAGGGTCAAACAAAGTCATGCAGGTGGCTTTAGGTCGCTCTGATTCTGATGAGATAAGACCAGGGCTTCACAAGGTTTCTAAGGTAAGCAGACCGCATTAGTACCTCCCTTTGCATGTGATTGTTCATCTGTTTGTATGCTATATTTTGTCATCTGTTGGTTGCTTTTTTTATTTTATTTTATGGTTGTTTCGTTCCATACAGCTTCTTAGAGGGGATTCTGGTCTTTGTTTAACCAGCATGCCTGTGGAAGAAGCCCAAAGGTTAATACTACAAACCAATGTTCTACTTTTAATCTTTTATCATTGAACTTGAATCACAACATCTGGAACTAGCCATGTGTGATCCGACCCTCCAATGTTGTAACTTAAGCTAGACCTATACATTAGTTCATATGTCATGATGCACATAGTGACTACACATATCTATTTCACAAATGATGCTTTGTTTATTTTTCTTTTATATATTTTAATTTGTTGTGGCTTTTACATGTGTGGCAGAATATTTGGTGAGTATGAAGACTACGACTATGCTAGGACTGGTAGTATTGCTACAGAAACGGTTAGTAGTTTTATGTAATTCACACACACATACAGTCATACACACTGATTAAGTTCTCTTTCCATGCTTCCTACTTATACACACACATATATCCATCTATTTGTCTGTATATATTTATCTACTTAGGATTCTAAATTAATGAATCTTATTTTTATTAAAATTTGTATGCTATTGAGTTATTTGACTAATGTTCGAGTCTTCAGGTGGAACTTAAAGAAGGTCCTCTGGAGCAGTTCACGCATGAGATGGAGCCCTTCTTGAGGAAGCAAGGGATGCCTGTGCGTTTAAATAAAGGTTTGCATTCTCTCTTTCTCCTGGATCATTTTCGCTTAAAATTTGGATTTTTTTTAACAATATTGTCACTCTTAATTTTATCTAGTGAACATTCTGAACAAAATACTTGTAATCCCACACATGCATGCCACTTTTATTCTACTTTTACATATGATTTGCAGTTTCTTACGTTGCTCCTTTTGATGTGAAATAGGTGTGGTGGAACTTGTTGGCGACTTTGTTGTATGTGAGGAGGGTAATCCCGTATCACCTGAGGCAGCTCGCATACTTGTCAGTACCACATGCTTTTAGATTCTCTTTTCTGGTTCTTGTATTTATAATTAGTTAACGTTTAATGATACGTGGCCTTGATATTGATTTGAATTTGAATGCAGCGGTCGATGGAGATGAAGATGGCGACATTCAAGCTAAACTTGATATGCAGATGGAGCCCTGAGGATTTTGAAGTCTATCAAGAAGGTTTGCAAGGATCGGATATCGAGTCTTCATAAGTTATATTTTTTGCTCTTGCTATAAAACAGTTATATGACCCGACTGTTTTGCGTGACGGTGTTTTTCACACCTTTATTTTTGCTGGAAATCTGTAATGGACTATGCAAAACCTGCCAGAAATATAGTGATTCTGCTCCATGTTTGTTTACATTGTATCCAAGATTTTTTGGTATCTAAGTAGGCTTCAATGTTATTAGAATCATGTCTGGTTGTGTTCATGTACTGGTGTGGCTAGTTTTGACGAAATTTTAAGACGTCCCCAAATTGTGGTTTTGAAAACTAAATACTAATAAACTGACCGTTTTGGGTGCTGTTTTTGATGGTTTGGTCTAAAGATAAAATTCTGAATGATGGTTGTATTTTGCGATAATGATCATGTGGTGTAGTAACGCCTCTTTCACCCTTAGACCATGTGTAGTGGGTGAATTTTGGTGGTAAAATAGGGCATTTTTTGACATGTGGGATCACTTGGTGGGTGAAAGGGGATTGGAATTTATAAGGGGTGTAGTGATGTGGTGCGGTGTGAGTGGGTGTATATAATATTAAATTTGAATTAAAAAAAGAAAAAAAAAATAAAAATGAAGTGGCACTTCCCCATTGGACCATCCAATTTTTCACCTACGCGAAATATATCGCTTGGAAGCCTTTAACGCCTATTTGGCAAGAAGGGGGCGGTGTTCTTGGGTAAATTGGGCGCCTTAAATGGAGGTTAGCGCCCCATTAACTGACCATTACGCTTGGTTTTAGTAAATATCTTGAATCGAATGTGGTACTACTTCATTGAAGTTTAGGTTCACGGTGATGATGTTAACTAAAATTATGGTTGTTCGAGTTACTCTCCGCTCGTTGCTCGGAAAAATCACGCTCAAAAAATGGTTGCTCAGCCGCTCAGCTCGGTTTAGTTTGTAAACGAGCCAAGCACGAGCAAAGGTCCGCTCGATTCGACTCGGCTTGTGAACAGCCCTACTCCCGCTACCACTCTGTTCACCCTAAACAAATTATTTATACGTAAAGTCATAGATTTAATCCTACAACCCTTCGTTATATCACCTAACTGTGTGTTGAATGAATATAGTGAGCAAGTCAATAAAAAAAATAAAAAAATCTAAAATCTACGAAACCAATAGGTGATTTTGAATAGAAAGATTTCCCAACCCATGATTTATTTACGATTAAAACAAAAGATGTTTTATATACATTGTATGTATTGTGTTTGTAGCAACTGTCTTCTACTCTTAATCTAATGTGCTACTACCGCGCTATACTGCACCAACGCTTACTATGTATGCGCTTTAGCCTTATCAGCAGCAGAGCTAGCTGGGCAAGAGAAGGTTGGTTTGCTCAGGCGGATGACGTAGGTAAGATGCTTCGGATTTCAACGTCTCCATTTCCAGCTCGGATTGATACATTTCAGTTTTAAGCTCAGGCTAGTGTTTTTGGAGCTCGAGCTTGAATTGATTCTGGCTCAGCTAAGCTCACTGGGATACAAACGAAAACTCAGTTTTGACTTGTTATCCAATCGCGCCAACCGCCCATTTTGCTATCACCAAAGTACAATCTAGGAAGCAATGTTTAACCTAAGGTTCAGGAACCATACAATCTGAAAGAAACTAACAATAGTTACTTCATTTTGCTCATTAATTTCAAATTTGGACAGCTTTTAGTTTTCAAATCTGAATCTAGAATCTTACGAAAGCAAACCGAAAAGAAAAAAACTAAACTTGTCAATGAAACTGCAATTTTATAAAACATTTTCCAGAGACGCCTTTTTATCCTCCAGAGCCTTCAATTCTTGTCGCCAATCGTCTAATTTAGCTATTTTTTCCAACTGCTCTGGTTTCAAATCATTCCCTGCTTGTAGTTGCTGACCCTCTGTTAACCGGATCTGCAGCCAAATTTCATGTCAAAACAATTCAGAGGCGCCAACTTCGACCCGTTTACTTGACGGGTCAAATAGTCAAACATGTTGAAAGTCATCCAGAAACGCAAATACAGTTTTTATATTTAACGTATTAATTATTTATAAATATTGTCTGAAAATCGGACAAGAAAGTGTTGGGGGTTAATGCAGCATGAACCGCACTAAAAACTTGACTGTCTCAATCTGAACCTGTTCTTGTGCCACGTCAAATGATTTGAAACACGTTTGGGCAATCTTGTTAATCACAACTCACAAGTGGCAATTTCAAACAATTTTCTTATGACTAGGTGATTTGGGTTGTGTATTATCTCAAACTTGGTTTTAAAAAGCGCGAAGCGCACAAAAGCGACGAGGTCTAAAACCGAGGCGCAAGACGAATATATATATATATATATATATATATATATGTTATAGGTTTTTAGCATCATTTACCCAAAATATAGATACAAATAAGGTTTATATATGATTTAAGTTAAATGTACAACATTTTTAGCTACATTATAACAATTTTAAGCACAAAACACACCGTGTACAAAAAGCGCGCTTTTATTGCGCTTTTCGTACGATGCTCGCCTAGTGTTACATAAGGCGCGGAGATTGGCGCCCAGATGCGCTTCGCGCTGAGCGCGCTTTTTAAAACCAAGATCTCAAACAGGTAAAATAAAAAAATAAAAAAATAGTTAAAAAGCGGAATGGATTGAATGATCTGAAACTCTGAAAGTCACCAAAGTCTATTTCAATGCATATAAGCTCATAAATTGTTTTATTCAAAGCTTTAAATTTTTACACAACAATATTACTTTTGCAATCATTATTACCACACATTAAATATTTAATGTAGTTGATCAACCCACTCATTTTGCAACCTAACAATCGACTAAAACAGTTAAGACGCTCAAAAGTTTTACGGTTGGCCTAGACACAGAGTTTAAGAACAACTTCATAAAAATAATGAAACTTCACTTGCATAATTCTGATATTCTGTAGCAAGCAAGCTATAAGTTTAAAGAGTTTACCTTCTTTTTTAGGGCTCTTATTCTTTTATCAATATCCGGAACATGATCAACCGTTTCTGAATTTACAGGAGGGTTCGCAGCCGAAGAGTTTCCAGAAATAGTGATCTCGTTCATCTGGGACACAACTGATTCTAAAGGTTCTGATGCTCGATCTACATCGTCACTAGACGAAACTTCACTTTTTCCCTTATCAAGGGACGCCTGCTTGAACAAGTAGCAATGTAGCATACATATACTAGGAATAAAAGAAATGTCACGGTAAAATAAAAAACAAAAATATACCAACAAATTAACTTAATCAAAATGTCAACTGTCTCCTCTTTGTGTCGAGCAAAATAAGCATTCTACAACATTATATGGACAAGACCTTCAAATAGAGGAAACATATGCAGGACAGGAAATATGAATATCAAATTCATATTCACAAAGGAGTTGACTCTAAAAAAACGAGACAATACCAGGTGACGCACACAGGCAAAGTTAACCAAGTTCTGCTTGATGCAAAATATTAATTCTGCTGGTGATAAATACTTTTTGAAAGTTAACTTTTAAAGCATAAATAACATAGCGACGTAACTTCTAAGTGTATATTCATGTTAAATCTATTAATCAACAAATGGTATATAGCAGAGGAAATTCAATGTAGTCACAATGTCAACAGCTTATGAAGAAAAGAAGACTATGAGAATAGATAAAATTGAACTCCCAACGTTCCCATAAGGCCATATATAACTAATCAAGATGACTATTTATCAAACTTTCAAAATACAGGGACTATAAGTTATTAATCAAGTAGATTACTTATGAGCAAAAACGTAATTTCGGATGGAATGTTTTTTCCCTGAACAAAAACGTTACATATTTTGGGGACAATACAAGAGGGAGGTTTGTTACTGGAAGCAGCCTCTCTATTCTTAGGGGTAGAGGTAAGGCTGTCTACATCTTACCCTCCTCAGACCCTACCTTAGCTTTGCTATAGGTGGGATTAACTGAGTATGATGATGATGACAAGAGGGAGGTTTGTAGATATATATTGGTTCCTGAAATTCTATGATCCTAACGAACCGGAAATAAGTTATTTCTTCTCTATAATTTTTTTTTTTTTTTTATAACAAACATTTTGTCTAAGGACTCTGCAAGATTAATAACATAAATTCACCACATAATATCTACTGTAGTGTATACTAGCCCTAAATCCTTCTCTTCCATCATGTTGTTGATTGCATATAGTTAATCTCAATTGTTTACATTACATAAATCGAAACTTGTAAAGAATGGCATATAAACTGAACAAACAAAAGGTTACAATTGACATATCAATACAACAAAAATTATTCAGGAAAACATCATAGTACGTACACTGCAAGTCTTTAAAGACTTGAATTGTTAATCTTGTTTCTCTATGAGACCATGATAAGTATAATCTGAAGGAAAGGTCCTTGGGTTGTCTATCGAAAGATAGATCTACCTTTAGATATCCGATTATGAGTAGAGGGACGTTCAATACAGAATTAGTTTGAAGTTGAAAACACTTATACGTTTGCTTTAAACAGGATACATAAGGTGGGTATGAAATCATGCTTCGTATACTCTTTCTAACCGTCTTTATACCTACCTACTATTATGTATAAGTGGATAATGCATTACACAATTCTCGTAGTGCGCTACTAGATATTGGTTATGTACTGCCCCTTCATATGTAATGTAATGTAATGGTACCTAGCAAATATACAATTCACTTTGGTCTTAGACTCTTAGACGCGTGGAACCTAAGATGTCATTATTGAAATTGGAGGAACTCATGGATCCTAATAATGACCTGGGTTTTGAACAACACGACTGAGGTGCGAGGCGCACTAAGGAGAAAGCCTCAGCCCCTTATGTCACCCGCGGCAAACTGAAAACCAAAAGCGCAGAAAAGGCGCATTTTTTGGGTGAGGCACGCACCTCTTGTACCTAGGGTGTTTTTAAGCAACAAACTGTTGTACCTGTTGGATTACTTACAGTAAAATGGAGACCGATCAGATTCTGCAAAAAGAAACAAACAGGGAAAATAAAAAGGATTAACAGAACCGGGCTTGTGTTTGACACAATTCCCTTAAACAGATTCGTCGTCTGTTCCCAGGGTACACCGGTTCAACAGTGACGGTGCACTGCGGACTATCTCACTTGCCTGAACAGAAACCGGAACTGGACTGGTACTGGAACTTGCTGCAGCAATAAGACAGATGTGAGAGTATATGTTTCTGTGTGTATTCTGTTCTGCACACAAGTCTGTATTATATACTTGAACAACCAAACTGTTGGAAGCTGTTCAGACTCTAATTAATCACGCGTATTAAACACCATTATTATGATGTTAATTGCTGGTGATAATCAAGAGTTGCAACTGTTGGAAGATGAAGGCAAAGAGTTCTTTCTAGAACAATCAGCTACATTGTGCAAAAATTAAAACAGACATCAAAACCAGTCTCGCACGGACCCGGGTTTTTCGAGCTGCATTCGTGTCCGCAGGTCGTGCGGGCGCCACGTTGGTTCAAGGATTTTTCCGAGCCAGAACCCATTTTTGCACCCCCCCTGCGCGCGGGTAGGAGTTAGAGGATAATATAACTTTAACAATTTAATTCCTCCATTCCAACTTTACCTTATAAAGTCTTCCAACTTTCATCTTCCCACCAATGTGGGACACAACCAACTCACACACTTAACTCACATTCACTTCTATAATTTTCCAACAATCCCCCACATGAATGGGAGTTATTTCCAGAAACAATCTCGTTCCGATTAAATCTCAACAGTTGAGTTTTGCATACGATAGGTAGGTGTGACCCTTTGAACCTTCGCTTATGAAACGCACTTAGCCTACTGGCTCTGAGTAGAACGCGATGTCTTTGAACTCGTCTGCCGTTTGTGTAGACGACAATACGCTTCACACAAAACTCTCCCTGACAACGTCAAGTCCTCATAGTTGTGTCCGTTATGGTCATGGACACGTGCCTGGTTCTGCGAGAGCTCTTAAGTATTGTGCCCCAACAATACCCTTCGAAGCGACCCCACTTCTCTCTCACATAGGTGATCTACTGGGACTGGTTACCTCAGTCAGATCATTAAAAGCTATAAGCTTAACCTCAACCTTGTCACTTTTTAGGAATGGACTAGGAAGCTTATTAAATCTCATAGTAAACTCCCTTTTTAATATGTGGGGTTTTCACCAACTCTCCCCCACAGTGACCTTCGCCAGTTCATACAATTAGGTTGTCCTATTGAACTCAGATCTTGGGATCTCCAGTCAGCTGAGTTAGGTTTCCTTCGCATAAACCTAGCCTTTCATGGGCTTTAGTCCCATTCCCATTGACGACTTCTGAACTAACTCTCTGCTTAAGCCTTTCGTTAGCGGATCCGCGATGTTATCCTTTGACTTCACATAGTCAACAGTGATAACTCCTGTAGAGATTAGTTGTCGTACCGTCTTATGTCTACGTCTTATATGCCTGTTCTTACCGTTATACATTGTGCTACGAGCTCTGCCAATTGCCGATTGGCTATCACAATGTATGCATATGGCCGATGCCGGCTTCGGCCATCTTGGTATATCCTCAACAAATTGACGTAGCCATTCTGCCTCTTCACTCGCCTTATCTAAGGCAATGAATTCCGATTCCATCGTGGATCTAGCAATAACAGTTTGCTTAGATGATTTCCACGATATTGCTGCACCACCAAGCGTGAATACATACCCACTTGTCGCTCTGGAATCATTTGTGTCAGATATCCAATTTGCATCGCAGTAACCTTCAATAACTGCTGGATATCTACTATAATGCAGCCCGTACTCTCGTGTGTATCTCAAGTACCGAAGCACCCGTGTTATGCAACCCCAATGAGTTAAACTTGGGTTGCTCGTGTATCTACTTAGCTTGCTTACAACATATGCTAAGTCTGGTCTGGTACAACTCATCAGATACATCAAGCTGCCAATAATTCTTGAATACTCTAATTGATTAACAGGCTCTCCTCGATTTTTAGCTAGATGTTGACTCGTGTCAATGGGAGTTCTAGCCACATTAGAGTCATTTGCATTGAACTTCTCAAGAATTTTGTCCACATAGTGAGACTGACTTATCACAAGTCCATTCTGGGTTCGTGTGATTTGTACTCCCAAAATCACATCCGCTAATCCCATATCTTTCATGTCAAACCTTGCTTTCAGGACGTCCTTTGTAGACTTTATCATTTTCTCATTACTACCAGCAATGAGCATGTCATCCACATACAAACACAAGATGACATATCCGTCTGGTGTGTCTTTCACATACACACACTTGTCACATTCGTTGATTTTGAACCCAGAATCAAGCATGACATGATCAAACTTTTGATGCCATTGTTTTGGAGCTTGCTTCAAACCATATAAAGATTTTACAAGCTTGCATACTTTCTTTTCTTGTCCCTTGGCTATGAAGCCCTCGGGCTGTTCCATGTAAATCTCCTCCTCTAGATTTCCATTCAAGAAAGCCGTTTTCACATCCATTTGGTGAATTTCCAAATTTCTAATGGCTGCAATGGCAAGTACCATCCTGATGGATGTTATTCGCGTGACAGGCGAGTATGTGTCAAAATAATCCAAGCCTTCTCGCTGTTTATATCCTTTGATCACCAACCTTGCCTTATACTTATCAATGGTGCCATCTGGTTTCATCTTCTTCTTGAAGATCCATCGATATCCTAGTGGTTTGCATCCCGCAGGAAGATCCACTACTTCCCAAGTGTGATTTTGTAAAATAGAATCTATTTCACACTTTATGGCCTCCTTCCACTGAGGTCCATCCGAGGAATTTACCGCTTCTTGGTAAGTTTGTGGTTCCTCCTCGACCACATAGGTGAGGAAATCTGGACCAAAGGATTTTTCAGTCCTTTGTCTTTTACTCCTTCGGATTTCACTTTCATCTAATTGAGGTTCATCATTCGCAACCTTTTCTCTTGAACCACTTTCCCGCGTTGAATTTGATGGGCCCGGTTCATCCTCTAGAACCCTATCATCAATTGGGCTTTGTGAGCCCAACTTAGGCCTATCCAAGCATGGAAATATGTGCTCGAACCAAGAAGCATCCTTAGATTCCAATATAGTGCCGTTAGACACTCCAGGATTCTTCGAGTCATGCACAAGAAAGCGAAGTGGACCACCCAAACGAGTGTATCCAATGAGCACACAATCTATAGTTTTGGGTCCTATCACAAGACGCTTTGGTGGTGTCACTACCACCTTAGCTAGGCACCCCCACACTCGCAAGTGATTATATGATGGTTTGACTCCTGTCAACAATTCATATGGTGTTACATCTTTCTTTTTACGGGGAATTAAATTTAGAATAAAATTTGCTGATAACAGCGCTTCCCCCCACATGTCCTCGCTCACCCCCGAGCTTATCAACATGGCATTCATCATTTCTTTCAACGTTCTATTTTTACGTTCTGCTATGCCATTTGATTGTGGTGAGTAAGGAGGTGTGAGTTCATGTATGATTCCACTTTTTGCACAAATATCAGCAAAAGGTGAAACATATTCACCACCTCTATCACTCCTCACCTTTTTTATTTTCCGGTTAAGTTGATTTTCAACTTCGGCTTTGAACACAACAAATTTGTCAATAGCCTCGTCCTTACTCTTAAGTAAGTACACATAGCAAAATCTTGTGCTATCATCAATAAATGTTATGAAATATTTGTTCCCACCTCTAGTAGGAATAGATTTCAAATCACACAAATCTGTGTGGATCAAATCAAGAGGACCGGTGGTTCGTTCAACCTTTTTGAATGACGTTCGTGTTTGTTTTGCCTCGACACAAGTTTCACACTTATGATTTGAGTCAATTTCAATTTTTGGTATGCTATTCAATTTAATTAAATGTCGAATGGAATTAAAATTCACATGACCTAGTCTACCATGCCAAACATTAGAAGACTCAAGCATGTACACAGAATTATCGTTATTCATTCCATTCATCACAGTTACATTTAACTTAAACATACCATTAAGGGCATAGCCCTTACCAACATACATACCACCTTTGGTCAACACGACCTTATCAGACTCAAACACCATTTTGAACCCAAACTTGTTCAACTGCCAACCCGACACAAGATTCTTACGAATCTCAGGAACATACAACACATTAGACAGAGTAAGTTCCTTTCCCGATGTCATCTTCAAAAGCACATTACCTTCGCCTTTGATATCTGCAGTGGCAGAATTCCCCATGAAGAGTTTTTCACCAGCAACTTCCTTGAAGGTGTTGAAAAAACTCTTATCAAAACACACATGCCGGGTTGCCCCGGTATCAACCCACCAATCCTTGGCATCCGTTCCAACCAAGTTTGCTTCAGTGACCATCATTGACCAATCTGACATCATAGCAACAAGATTATCAATCATGTTGGCTTGTTTGCCATTTTCCTTCTTGGGAAGCTTGCAATCACTTGCTTTATGCCCCGGTTTGTCACAGTTATAGCAAGTTCCATTGAACTTCTTCTTGCCAACCCCACCTTTAGGCCCAAGGTAGGAGTTCTTCCCATTGCCTTTCTTAAAACCACCCCGTTTGTTGCCTTTGTTACTCTTGTTACCCTTTGATGATTCACCATGTTCAACAACATTAGCTTTAGCGACTTCATGACCAACAGATTTCTTTTGAGCGACTTTGTTGTCTTCTTCAATACGAAGACGCACAACCAAGTCTTCAATTGTCATTTCCTTTCGCTTATGCTTCAAATAATTTTTGAAATCAATCCAACTTGGTGGCAATTTTTCAATAATAGCCGCCACTTGGAATGTCTCGCTAAGCATCATTCCTTCGGCATGAATATCATGAAGAATCACCTGTAATTCTTGAACTTGACTCATAACAGTTTTTGAGTAAATCATAGCAAAATCCAAGAATTTTGCCACCACAAATTTCTTAGTGCCCGCATCTTCAGTTTTGTATTTGCGTTCCAATGATTCCCATAAATCTTTGGCAGTAGCAGCTTTGCAATACACATTGTAAAGCGAGTCAACCATTCCATTCAGGATATAGTTTCGGCACAAGAAATCAGAATGATTCCAAGCATGAACCGCGCTCACAGTTTGAGCATTCATATCCTCTTCAACAACTTGAGGAGCGGTTTCAGTTAAGAACCTTGCAAGGTTCAACGTTGTCAAATAGAACAGCATCTTTTGCTGCCACCGTTTGAAGTTTACACCAGCAAACTTCTCAGGTTTTTCAGCGTGGCTTGCCACAGCAGTCGGCAACGGCGCCACTAAACCAGTGGTAACAGTAACAGCCTGAGAAAACACTGCAGAAACTCCTGTGACAGTGGAGTTCTGGAAAGCAGCAGAGGGCATGGGCTGAGAGTTCTCCATTACTGAACATAAACCGAATCTGTTAGTACAAGAATCTGTTTAAGTTTGTTGGATTACTTACAGTAAAATGGAGACCGATCAGATTCTGCAAAAAGAAACAAACAGGGAAAATAAAAAGGATTAACAGAACCGGGCTTGTGTTTGACACAATTCCCTTAAACAGATTCGTCGTCTGTTCCCAGGGTACACCGGTTCAACAGTGACGGTGCACTGCGGACTATCTCACTTGCCTGAACAGAAACCGGAACTGGACTGGTACTGGAACTTGCTGCAGCAATAAGACAGATGTGAGAGTATATGTTTCTGTGTGTATTCTGTTCTGCACACAAGTCTGTATTATATACTTGAACAACCAAACTGTTGGAAGCTGTTCAGACTCTAATTAATCACGCGTATTAAACACCATTATTATGATGTTAATTGCTGGTGATAATCAAGAGTTGCAACTGTTGGAAGATGAAGGCAAAGAGTTCTTTCTAGAACAATCAGCTACATTGTGCAAAAATTAAAACAGACATCAAAACCAGTCTCGCACGGACCCGGGTTTTTCGAGCTGCATTCGTGTCCGCAGGTCGTGCGGGCGCCACGTTGGTTCAAGGATTTTTCCGAGCCAGAACCCATTTTTGCACCCCCCCCCTGCGCGCGGGTAGGAGTTAGAGGATAATATAACTTTAACAATTTAATTCCTCCATTCCAACTTTACCTTATAAAGTCTTCCAACTTTCATCTTCCCACCAATGTGGGACACAACCAACTCACACACTTAACTCACATTCACTTCTATAATTTTCCAACAGTACCTTGGGTTTTGACTTTAACATGTGGTAAAATCATATAAAAATTAAAAACCTTATTTATAGCAATATTTTGGGTAGGGGAAGCTAAAATGAGAATAAACCTATAAAAAAATTATATAATTGTCTTGCGCCTCGGGTACAAAAAGCCAGCCACTTTTACACTTCGCACCTCGGTTTAGACCTCGTTGCTTTTGTCCACTTGACCCACAAGGAGTTCACAAATTTGTTTCTAGTTCCCCAAGTGGAAACCTATCATAAGGTCACCTATCCTAAAATTACCCAACCTGAGCACCCGCACCCTTAGCTCCAAAGTTCTCAATTCATCCACAACCATTACACCTAAAACGCATTACCGATACTCAACAAAACAATGTAGGAATTTTCCCTAGGTGTTACAACTTACAATCAACCTTGGAATAAGTTTCATTGTTAACAACAAAGAGACAAGCATCATTCTAACATACACAAGGACCAAATAAATAATAAACCTGCAAACGCTTCTCCCTCTTCCTCTCATTCCGTTTGGCCGATTTGCTTTTCGGCTTACTAACAACATCAGCTTCAGGATCATACCCAGGTGGCACACTCTCCAATGACTCCATCTCCTTCTTCATCTGCCCATCAACACACAAACATCAATTTCACATTAATATTTCCAAAATATTAATAATTCAACAATCACCCACCAAATAAAATAAAATAAAATAAAACCCATTAAAGATTTAAAGATACCAAAGCGCCCTTTGATTTATATATGGCGACTTCATCTTGAGGGACGTAACCAGCTCTGATCCGAATGGGTTTGCGTAGGGTTCCGTCGGGTCGACGGGTCGGGGCAAGGAGACGTTCGCCTTCTTTTAGGGGTTTGGTTAGTTCAGTAGCCATTTCTTTGGCTTCATCTTCAGTGTTGGCCATCAAACAACGGATTTACTAACAGAACAGAACAGAAGAGAAGTGGACTTATGGTCCATTTAAGGTTTAAGTTTAACCCTTTGTCTCTTTTTATTACTTCATTATTATGCTGATATGTTTTGTACTTTGGTTAGGTTTTAGGAAGAATTATCAAAATGGCCTTTGACTTTTATTCTGACTTTTATAAAATAGATATTTTTTATAGCTTTTTGAAGCGTTTTGGACAAATCTGAAAACGACACATAAGAGGGGACGGGGTACAAGAGGCTTGGGTCACGGGGCTTGGCAAGCCGCAAGGCTACACCGCCCCTTCCCTTTGGGCTTGAGTTTGAGGCTACTTTTTGACGCTTATCCCAGAACACTTGGCTATAGAAACAAGCGGAGGAGAGAGAAGGAGAAAATGAGTTTTTTGGGCGGGGATTATTTAATAGGGTGTGTGTGATTGGTGTGTATGGTAAAATGGTGGGGTCCTTGGTTTCAAGCTACTTTGGGCTTGACGTTTCCAGTGTTTAAGTTACTTTAGACTAGTTTGGAGTTAAAATGACGCTGCACTGTGTGATTGGTGGGTATGGAGCTACACAGGGCTTGTGCCCCTTACCCCCTAATTCTTAGCTGTCAAGCATCAGTCGCTTAGCCGGCTTAGCTGGTGGCTTGAAGTCATAGCTGATGGGCTAATTTGACTGTGGGAAAAGTAAAAATCAAAATGTCTATTTTGATAATTCTATAGGTTTTATGTTATAGCTGATACGAATTCGTATTAGTGTAAGCTAGAAACCCTAGCTTGGATAAACCTCCTTCGATCGACCGAAAGAGAGATCCGAACAAATAACCTATTCGAAAATATTGGAAGACCAATTCTTATTGAAAAATACTTGCATAACATTCCAACCTTGGTTACAATCTTAAATAGAAAAGTAAGGAGATAAACATAGAAAAAATCCCCATAATAAAGGAAAAGATAAAGTTCTAAAAAATATAAATAATACTTAAAATAAAAGATGGTTGGAATGGGTCTTGATAATAACTTGATGGTCCAATGTTAGCCACGAATCATGACCGGCCCAAAATTAGTGTGACTAAGGTCGGGTTGTTCTTCAAGTGTATCCGGATCCGTATCATCCCCCCCTCTAAAAAAGGACTCGTCCGCGAGTCATCATCATCATCCGCAACATAAGGAGAGAGGTCATCAACGTTAAAAGTAGCAGACACCTTGTAATGACATGGAAGATCAATCTTGTAAGCATTGTCATTAATGCGCTTAAGCACACGAAAAGGACCATCTGCCTTAGGGTGTAGCTTCCCAAACCTGCCTTGAGGAAGCCGTTCACGACGCAAATAAACCCAGACGAGATCACTTTCATTAAAAACCACCTTTTTCCGATGTTGATTTGCTCGCGCCTGATACTGTAAGTTGTGCTTAACAATCTTCTCACGAACCTACTCATGTAACAACTTAATCTGATTAGCTTGGTCATCCCCCTCGGTGCTAAAATACTCAAGCTCAGGGGACGGTGCGAGGTCAAGTGGAGTAAAAGGGTTGTAGCCATACATAACGAAAAAAGGACTTCGACCCGTGGAACTATGATTAGACCGATTATAAGCAAACCCGGCCTTAAGATTCCATTGTTTCGAATTATCCCCCACAAGGCTTCTAAGTAGATTTCCCAAGCTTCAGTTAGTGACCTCGGTTTGACCATCCGTTGAGGATGGTGGGAACTACTAAATTGCATTTTTGCCCCAAACGTCTCCATAACGTGCACCAAAAATAGCTAACAAACTTGACATCCCGATCCGATGTGATTGTTTTCGGAACCCCGTGCAACCGAACAATCTCCACAAAATAAAGACGCGCCACTTGGGAAGCATCATATGCTTTAACACAAGGAATAAAGTGGGCCATCTTGGAGAACCGATCCACCACAACCATAATAGAATCCTTTTTGCGCTGAGTTAAAGGAAGACCCAACACAAAATCAAGACTAACATCTTCTCGAGGACGAGTCGGTGTAGGCAACAGAGTGTAAAGGCCTTGGTTAGTATGCCTAGTTTTAGCAATGTGACAAATGCGACAATGGGCCAGAACTTTCAAAACTTCTTTTGAAAGCTTCGGCCAATAAAAACGATCTCGAACAAGGGCGATGGTTTTATCACGTCCAAAGTGACCGGCTAAAGCACCCTGGTGACACTCCAAGATGATGGCTTCCCGAAAAGAGGAAAGAGGAACGCACAACCGATTGCCTTGATACAGTAAGCCATTTTTTTTTTGAAAAAACTCTTGTATGGCCCATCCTTAGTTTTCGTCCAAACGCTACCAAAATCCGGATCTTCTTGATAAAGGTTCGAAAAGGATTGGAAGCCCACAACGTCAAAGGACATAACGGTAGTCAGAGATGGGCGACGGCTCAATGCGTTGGCAACAGAATTTGCCGATCCAGCTTTGTGACGAATAACAAAAGAAAAATATTGTAAAGTCTCAACCCACTTGGCATGTCGTGGGTTCAATTTTGCTTGCCCTTGAATGAACTTGAGAGCCTGATGATCCGAATAAAGGATGAATTTGTTTGGTAGCAAGTAATGCCGCTAGTATCAAGACTACGGACGATGGCATATAACTCCTTATCATAAGTGCTATAACGGCGTCTTGTGTCACTCAATTTTTCGCTAAAATAGGCAATTGGACGATGTTGTTGGCTGAGTACACCGCCAATGCCCAAGCCATAGGCGTCACATTCAACTTGAAAGACATGTAAAAAATTTGGCAGTGCGAGAACCGGGGCTCGTGTAACCGCCGCTTTTAAGGCCTCGAAAGAGGATTGTGCAGCCGATGACCACACAAATTTACTACTTTTTAAACATTCAGTAATCGGGGCGACAATAGAACTAAAATTCTTGATGAACCTGCGGTAAAAAGAAGCGATCCCATGAAAGCTATGCACATTATGGAGGGATCTGGGAGGCGGCCAAGTTGTTATGGAAGAGATCTTTGACTCGTCCATGCGGATGCCCGAGCCCGAAATCAAGTAACCCAAGAAAAGCACCTCTGTAGTTAAAAAGTGACACTTCTTTCCATTGGCATAAAGCTTTTGCTTGCGAAGGACCACAAAAATATTCCGCAGATGTGATAAATGTTGGGCGACATCTAAACTATAAACCAATATGTCATCGAAATAAACAACTACGCACTTACCTATAAACGACTTGAAGATATGATTCATCAATCGCATGAAGGTGCTCGGCGCGTTCGACAAGCCAAACGGCATAACCATCCACTCATAGAGACCATCCCGAGTCTTAAATGCCGTCTTCCACTCGTCCCCGGGACGCATTCGTATCTGATGGTAACCACTACGCAGGTCTATTTTGGAAAAGACCTGGGCGCCATGCAAATGATCCAGCAAATCGTCAAACCTGGGAATAGGAAAGCGATACTTTATCGTGATTTTGTTAACGGCCCTGCTATTAACACACATGCGAAAAGTCCCATTTGGTTTTGGAACCAAGAGTGCGGGTACTGCGCATGGACTCATGCTCTCCCGAATAAGACCCTTTTCAAGTAGGTCCGTGACTTGGCGCTGTAACTTGGCGAACTCTTTCGGGTTCATGCGATAAGCCGGTTTGTTTAGTATGCTTGCGCCTGGTAAGAAATCAATGCAGTGTTGGATGTCACGAACAAGAGGAAGGCCCGCAGGGATTTCATCAGGAAACACATCGCTAAATTAGGATAATAATGGGAGCACGGCGCCTCTGGGTTTTCTTCAGCAATCAATAACCCAAAGATAAGTTGAGGTTTCAAAGACCTTGTCAAAATCAAACATTCCGACTTTGTGATCAACATGGATTCTGACCCCTTTTGTCTCGGATCACAAGGAGCAAGGGTAATGTTGACGCCATCCTTTTTGAATGTGTAAGTGTTTCATAACCCATCATGTTTGGCGCGGCGATCGTATTGCCAAGGCTGGCCCAAAAGAATATGACACGCGTCCATAGGGAGAACTTCACACCAAATTTCATCCGAATATTTGTTACCAATAGAGAACTGTACAAGGAAACGGTGAGTGACTTTGATTAAGTTATCCTTCTTTAGCCATGTAAGTTGATACGGTTCCGGGTGGTCTTGTATGGGTAAATTGAGCTTATCAACCATGGACTGAGAAATAATGTTTTCGCAACTTCCCCCATCAATAATTACGGTACAAACTTTCCCCTTTGAAGTGCACTTTGTGTGAAAAATATTGTTGCGAAGCCATGTCGTGTCGTCACTTGAATCAGAAACATTGGTGCTTAAAATAAGGCGAATAACAAGTGCTTCGCCACGATCGGGGTAAATGACCTCTGATGGTTCCTCGGAGTCAGAGTCGGGTTCGGTGTCATAGGTCGGGGTAGTGTCTTCAATGAGGGCTACTACTTGCTTGTTAGGACATTCTCGCCTAACATGACCGATTCCGTGACATTTGTAGCAATGGTTTATGGTGTATCCAGTTGTTGCGGCCTGTGGTGAAGGTAGAGTGGAGTCCGGTTTCGGGTTTTCGGCCCGTTGTTAAGACGATGAGGCCGCTGGCTTGTATGAAGAGAAACGGTTGGTGGGTTTTTGTTTAGCCGCTAACTGACACTCGACTCTATAAGCTAACCTGCACACATCAGAAAAAGACCAATACTGTTGTAACATAACAACATCCGCTATATCCGGATGTAAGGGCCCCCAAGAAACGGGCGATAGTTTGTTCTTCATCTTCTTCCATACCGCAGCGCATGCGCAATTGTTCAAACTTGACAATAAACTCCTCCACAGAAAGTGCAGCTTGTTTCAAGTTGTGTGTCACACCCCGCCAAGGCGGAAACACGGGGATGGAACGATCGAAAGGTTTTCAAGCACAAGGTTCAAGCAACACACACTTATTCAAATAGTACCACTGTAAATGATGGATATTGTCATGAATTTAATTAAAACGATATCATAGTGTTAACAAAGGAGACAATGTTTGGTACTCATGGAAATTGAAAACTTGACATCTTGAAACTGACAAATCCCATCAAAGTGATACCATGTGGTGCATGCTCGAACCCTTCCCTCAATTCTCTGCAGCCCCCCATTAGTTACCAGAAAAACATGCATAACGAGTTTTGTCAACAATAATGTTGGTGAGTTTACGGGTTTTGAATGTATAGTAAAACCAAAGTGTAATTCGTGTATGACCAATCATAGGCTAGCTAAGCGAATGATTACTATGCGAACCATGAGTCCCGTAACCAAACCTCTTGACTGTTGTGCCTCGCGCATTGTACACTAAAGACAATGTATGTATGTATAGTAGAATACTAACACTCTTTTGTATGTAACCGGTTAGAGCGACTAACCAAGAGTGGGGGTGTCAACCCAATAGATCTATTAAAGTGTTCCATGGCTTTTGATAGCTAATGGTTACAGTAAATGTTGTACGAGGACTAGTGAGCTCATGAAACAATATGTCTCATGTTCCACATGGTAGTCACGATAGAATGTACACACACTTGAAAATGACACAAGTATAGATGCATGTATTTCCCCCAAAATTTAAAATAGTAAAATGGGGCCGTAAGAACTCACCTGATAGGGATGTACGGTCTAGTGAAGTCGGAATATGAAGTAACTATTGCCCGGACAGTAAGTGCCATATGATTAATGAGAGCACAGTAAATTATACATTCTCGTTGTTTATCATACAAGTTATTCACCCGACATTCGTGGACCCTTGTGTTTAGTGTATGTGGGTCATTTATTTTGTGTATGTGATAATTACTAGTGTCTTGGGAAACATATGATTTCGGGATCTTGGTGTTTTGTTGAAATATGGCCTTTCTTGTGATATGAATGGGCTCCACATGCCGTTATGGCTATGAATTGACACCAATTCGTCATGTGTGGCCGGTTTTTGAAAAGAACCACATTTGAATCCATGTTTATAACCCTTTTAAGTCTAGCACAAGGTTAAGACATGTTAGTTGGGGGTAGCCGATTATAAAACCTCACCCAGGTCTTTAAGCCGATGGTAATATGGATTAAACCTATATGTTTTGAGCTTAAAAAGACCTCGTGGGGTATCATGAAGCATTGTTTATGAGTTTTTGTGAGAAAACGGGTTTAATCCACATCACATTAGTCTTTAACCTCAAACTTGAATTAAGAGTGCTTGTATTACAAAAACCGATCTTATACATGGTGATCTATGTGATTCTTATGATATAAAAGCGTGGCTTCGGCTTCCCAAAGATATAACATGGGCCGATTGGTGTGGTGTTATGATAATGTGTTCACTAGTGAGTAAAGTAAACAAAATATATGACAATGTGTGTGTTCTTATGTTTAGTCGAGTGCTAGTGATCAAGGATCAATGGTGGTCAGGTGTAGTCAAGCCGTAAGAGTAATATAAGTGGGTTGGTGATCGAGTAGCTTACCTCAAATGTGGATGCAAGGCTAGTTTTTCTTGAGGCCTTCAATGCTTGGGCTCCTTGGCTTCGGCCGAGTGTAGTTGTGAGGGAGGAAGGAGTGTATTAGTGTGGTGTTGGTGCAAGAAAAAGAAGTGAATGGTGAGGCCTTTATATAGCTGATAGGTGAGGACAAAGAGGCACAAATGTGGTAAGTGAATTGGCATAGGATGTTTAAGTGTTTAGTTGTTTTATACATGAAAGGGTGTAAGAAATGTGTAAGACACAAACAAACAAGTGATGGTAAGCATGCTTGAGCATGAGCCGATTTCTTGGGCATCAACATTTAGGGGAGGTTGACTTACTTTAGCATGGTGTCATACTTTGTCTTGCTTGCCATATTAGTGAAATAGTTGACCTCACAAGTTCCTAGATGATCTTTCTTGTTTGTCCTTTAGCCGAGGTGTTTCCTCCTTATTTGATCGGCCATATAGCTCACCTAGGAGTTAGGATGGATGGTGACAACTCATTGCTTCCTAGCTTGTCTTATAATGTTTCTTGTGAAGTCCTTTTCGGCCGAAACTTGGGGAGGTAGAAGAATGTTTGTTCTATTCTAAATGTGGAAGGGTTTAGAGCCTTGGGTGGTGATGTAAGTTTATGTTTAACTAATAGAGTATAAACTTAGGGTGATGGTGACCTCTCTTGGCTTAGGGGTCGGCTAGGGTGGGTTAAGAACCTTAGGTTTAGGATCTCACATAGATTAGTGTTAGATTGAGAAGATGTTTCCTTGGGGTGTTGGTGATGAATTGGCCGAAATCATGGGATCAAGAAAAGGACTTGTCATTCATGAGTTTGTGTAGGTATATAGGTGGCCGAATTGTGGATATGTATGGATGTATGTGCGTACGGTTGTGTATATATATATATACACACACATGTATACATTGTCAAGTGTTCACTTACAAGATAGGTTCATGTGATTATCGAACTATAAGACTCCCTTTTCTAATCATAGTGTTGATGAATTAGGTTGTAAGGTTAGGTAGTGTTCATGCCCGATCATTCCTAGTTATTTTAGATGTAGGAACATCCAAGTAGGTGATCATGTGTTGAGTGTTAACTAGGCATTGATGATGACATCGACATGTATTTTGTGTCCCTTGTGATCATATGTTGTTTAATTGTTACCTTGAGTCTCATATACGTGTGTCAAAGAGAAGTTACCATGTGTTAAAGGGTAAGCAGCCTCATGAGATGCTTGTTTGGTGGCTTGTCCGGGTTTTGTATGACTAAACAAGTGTACTATGTTGAGTTCTCTGATTAACTCATGCTTCACTAGACTGGGGGGGGGGTGGTATAGTGTAGCTAAAACGTCTAAATATGCACATATAATGATGAAATAAATGAAACGTGTACGGATATTTATCTGGTTTATTGACTGTTGTCACATTCTCCCCTTGTTTTGGAATTTCTTCTGCGAAATCAAGTTTTCCTATTGGTTTCTGTAGTTTTAGGAAAAAGAGCTGGGTACTTGCGTCTCATCTGGTCTTCGCGTTCCCATGTGAATTCGGGACCACGCTTTGCATTCCATCTGACTTTCACAAGTTTAGTGCGGCTCCTTCTCAATTTCTGGACTTTCCAATCCGTCACCTCGATTGGCTCCTCGACAAAATGGAGCTGGTCATCAATGTGAATTTCCTCGGGAGGGATGATCAAAGAATCGTCGGACAAACACTTCTTTAAATTGGATAGGTGGAAAGTGTCATGAACACCACTTAGCTCTTCTGGTAACTTGAGCTTGTATGCCACGGGTCCAACCCTAGAAAGTATTTCAAAAGGACCAATGTATCGGGGATTAAGTTTTCCACGCTTGCCAAACCGTGGAACACCTTTCCAAGGTGAGACTTTCAAGAGTACCTTATCGCCAACCTGGAATTCAAGATGTTTGCGACGGCGATCAGCGTAGCTCTTTTGACGATCTCGAGCGGCTTTCAAGCGATCACGGATCTGAAAGATCTTGTCGGTGGTCTCTTGAATGAGCTCGGGGCTAGTCAAATACTTGTCTCCAACTTCTGCCCAACACAAAGGAGATCTACACTTACGTCCATACAAGGCTTCAAATGGAGCAGCCTTGATGCTGGTGTGGTAATAGTTGTTGTAGGAGAACTCAACCAATGGCAAATGAGAATCCCAGTTTCCACCGAAATCGATTACACATGCCCGAAGCATGTCTTCCAATGTTTGAATTGTACGTTCACTCTGGCCACCTGTTTGTGGATGGTAGGCTGTGCTCATGTCTAAGTGAGAGCCTAATGCGTCCATCAGTGTTTGCTAGAATCGGGAAGTAAATCGACTATCTCGGTCGGAAATGATTGAAACAGGCACGCCATGCCTAGTTACAATCTCTTTGATGTACAACTTGGCGAGTTTCTCTAACTTGTCAGTTTCCTTAATCGGCAAGAAATGCGCGGATTTAGTCAACCTATCCACAATTACCCAGATCGTGTCGTGACCACTGGATGTCTTAGGTAGCTTAGTGATGAAGTCCATAGAAATCTGTTCCCATTTCCAAACAGGAATTTCTAGTTGCTAAAGCAGACTGGACGGTTTCTGATACTCAGCTTTGACCTTTGAACAGGTAAGGCATCGGCTGACGTACGTGGAGATTTCACCTTTCAGGTTGGGCCACCAGTAAAGTTCCTTCACGTCCTTGTACATCTTGTCTGCACCAGGGTGTACTGAGTATCTTGACTTGTGAGCTTCCTCCAGGATTAAATCACGTAAATCACCAAAACGTGGCACCCAGATCCTATTGGCAAAATAAACTGTGCCGTCAGACCTTGGTTCCAATAGACTAACCATCTTAAATAACGACTCATTCTTCAGATTTTCACGTTTCAGAGCTTCCTGTTGAGCGTCGCGGATACGGGTAGTGAGATTTGTGTGGATGGTCAAACCTAGCACATGTAGGGTCTTGACTCGTTCCTTCCGGCTCAATGCGTCATCCACAACGTTGGCTTTTCCCGGATGGTATTTTATCTCACAATCTTAATCGTTCAACAGTTCAGCCCATCTACGTTGCCGCATGTTCAGTTCCTTCTGGTTGAATATGTGTTGCAAGCTTTTATGGTCAGTGAAAATGGTGCACTTAGTACCGTAAAGGTAGTGCCTCCAAATCTTGAGGGCAAAGATCACTGCTCCCAACTCTAGGTCATGAGTGGTGTAATTCTTCTCATGAATTTTGAGTTGTCGGGATGCATAGGCAATGACTTTGTTCCTTTGCGTGAGTACGCATCCAAGACCTTGATGAGAAACATCGCAATATATAAACCACCAAATCATCAGTACCTTCGGGAAGAGAAAGAATTGGAGCACTGCACAAACAGTCCTTCAATACTTGGAACACATTCTCTTGCTTGACTCCCCAATCGAATTTCTTGTCTTTTTGTGTCAAGACAGTCAATGGCTGGGCAATCTTGGAGAAATTCTCGATGAATCGACGATAATAACCGGCTAATCCCAAAAATTGTCACACCTCAGTTGGCATCTTGGGCACAACCCAATCCTTGATTGCTTCAATCTTCGCGAGATCAACTTGTATGCCCTTCTCGTTCACAACGTGACCGAGGAAATGGACTTCTCGAATCCAGAACTCGCATTTCGAGAATTTGGCGAACAGCTTCTCGTCTTTGAGCAACTCCAAAATCAATCGAAGATGTTGTTCGTGCTCTTCTTGAGTTCGCGAGTAGATCAAAATGTCGTCGACGAAGACAATAACGAACTTGTCCAAATAGGGCTTGCAGACGCGATTCATAAGGTCCATGAAAACGGCATGAGCATTTGTTAACCCGAATGGCATGACTAGGAATTCATAATGCCCATAACGAGTTCGGAATGTAGTCTTCGGGATGTCGTCCTCCTGGATCCGCAATTGATGATATCCCGACCGTAGATCGATCTTCGAGTAGTAGCTGGAACCCTGCAGTTGGTCGAGCAGGTCATCAATCCTTGGCAACGGATACTTGTTCTTGATCGTCAATTTGTTCAACTCACGGTAGTCAATACACATGCTGAAACTTACGTCTTTCTTCTTCACGAACAGAATAGGCGCTCCCCATGGGGAAAAACTCGGGCGAATGAAACCTTTGCCCAACAACTCCTGAAGTTGGTTAGACAGTTCCTGCATTTCAGATGGTGCTAGCCGATACGGAGTGCGGGCTACTGGAGCAGCTCCCGGGACAAGATCGATGCGAAACTCGACTTGTCGCGGTGGTGGAAGTCCTGGCAAGTCTTCTGAGAAGACTTTGGGAAAATCTCGCACCACTGGAATGCCCATTAGCTTCCGATCTTTAGCTTCTTGTTCAATGACATGTGCCAGAAAAGCGACACAGCCTTTCCTTAAACATTTTTGCGCCTTAATGCAGGATATGACCCAAAGAGTGGGTAAACCCTGGCTTCCTCGAATCAATAGGGTTTCACCATTTGACAAGGGGATTCGAACCAACTTCTTGTGACAGACGATCTCTGCACGATGTTTGGATAACCAATCCATGCCAATGACTGTATCGAAACTACCCAGTCGAATAGGCGGTAAATCGATACGGAATTCATGGTCGTCGAGTACCAGAACACAATCCTTAACAACTTCCTCAGAAGAGATCAACTTACCGTTGGCTAATTCTATGGTGAATCGTGTTTCCAACTTACTAGATTTTAACCCAAGGGATTTCTTAAAGTCGGTAGACACAAAGCTAAAATCTGCGCCTGAGTCAAATAGTACCAATGCAAAATGATTGTTAAGGATAAACATACCCGTAATTACGTTAGGATCATCTCGTGCTTCGTTGGCTCCCAGCACGAACGCTCTACCGCGGGCTTGATCCTTGGCCTTGGGACAGTCCTTCCGGAAATGTCCAGTCGCACCACATTCGAAACACTCGTTTCTGGCAAGGGGAGTGTTTGTGGCTTTGGCCTTGCAGTTGGTGGTTGAATGACCACGACGGTTACAGTTTTTGAACAAGATGCTGTCACAGGTACCTACGTAATGGTAGTTGAATTTGCTGCAGTGTGGATGGGACCCGCTGTATTTGCGTTTGGGCTCCTCAGCAGTTGTGGCAGCAAAAACTTTCACGACATCTTGTGGTCGGTGAGAGGAGTGTTTGCTCTTCCGGTTGTCGGAACGTTTGCGCTTGTTCCGGGAACTCTCACTGTTATCTGTAACCTTTTGGGTTAACGATCCCATGCGAACGATGTCGTCGGTCAGACTTTGAGCTAGGGTAACCGCAGCCTGGATAGTGGAGGGTGCCGATGCAGTGACCATACTACGGATCTTTGGTGACAGACCCTAGATATACCGCTCGACTCTCTTATACTCGGGTGTGACCATGTGTGGGACCAGTCGAGAGAGTTCGTGAAAATGAGTGGTATATGCAGTCACGTTGGCATCCACCATGGCAAGATTCCAGAACTCGGCTCCCAGCTTTTGCAGTTCACTTCGAGGGCAGTACTTTTCCATGAGCAATGTTTTGAGATCGGCCCAAGCAAGACTGTAAGCCGCTTCTCTGCCCAAGGTTTGCACTTGCAGGTTCCACCACGCGAGGGCTTCATCATGAAAGGTACAAGTGGAGTACTTCACCTTTTGATCCTCGGAGCAACCACTAATGTCAAGGACTGATTCGGTTTTCTCTATCCATCGGACAATTCCTACAGCACCTTCAGTACCACGGAAGTTTCATGGCTTGCATGCCATGAAGGTTTTGTATGAACAGCCATGATTAGAGTTTTCAGCCTCGTGATTTGTTTCGCTTTTTAGACGGCGACCGATACCTCATGAACCTCCACTTGAGTCAGCCCGAGTTGCATCGTGTTGAGCAATTGCCTCGGCAATTACTCTAGCTAACTCGGCAGGAGTGGACGGTAGTGGTCCGCCTTCGGTTGTCCGTGCTGACTGTCGGGTTTGCATAACTAAGAGAAAGAACATAACAAACATGAGTAATGCATATACATATGTAATCATATAATCATCAACACAATCATGCATATAAGTTAAATCATACACTAACATATCATCATAACATCCATACATGACTCCCAAAAGTAGTTAAGTTTTAGTACAAAATGGGGTTGAACCGTAATTAGTTTTTTTTTAAGACATCACATCCAAAGTCACAAAACATCACAAGTCAATACATGCATAGACATCATAAAAACATCATCTAAGAAGGGGGTGGGAAAGCAGTAGCGAGAGAGATGATCGCCTCCCTCATGTGTCGGTCTGTCTCCGCTATCCTACGCTCCAACATCTCGACACGCCTCCCCATCTCGGATCGCTCCATCACCGCAGCCAATCTGCCCTGCTCGGCCTCAGCCAACCGACCCTCAAGCTCCCGAACACGGTCTCCTAACGCCACCAACTGTACGTCATGGGATATGATGGGCTAATTTGACTGTGGGAAAAAGTAAAAATCAAAATGTCTATTTTGATAATTCTTTAGGTTTTATGTTATAGATGATACGGATTCGTATTAGTGTAAGCTAGAAACCCTAGCTTGGATAAACCTCCTTCGATCGACCGAAATAGAGACCCGAACAAATAACCTGTTCGAAAATATTGGAAGACCAATTCTTATTGAAAAATACTTGCATAACATTCCAACCTTGGTTACAATCTTAAATAGAAAAGTAAGGAGATAAACATAGAAGAAATCCCCATAATAAAGGAAAAGATAAAGTTCTAAAAAATATAAATAATATTTAACATAAAAGATGGTTGGAATGGGTCTTGATAATAACTTGATGGTCCAATGTTAGCCACGAATCATGACCGGCCCAACATTAGTGTAATTAAGGCCGGGTTGTTCTTCAAGTGTATCCGGATCCGTATCAATAGATTTTTTAAATTTTGGTTTTTTATGATGCACTAGTTTTTTGTACCCTTATGTTACGGCATAAAAGTGGAACAAAAAAAGATGTAAAAACATTGAATAAGTTTTATACCAAAACATAAAACTGTAGTGTGGAAAAGAATAAGAAAATCGAAAAGATAGCAAACCCACACAAAAAGTGTGTGTGTGAGGTTTAGTTGGAAACAAAATAAGTGAAAATCGAAGAATTAAAGGTAAAACATGAAAAAACTCATAAAAAGGTTATGTTTACATGTAAAAAAAATATTTTTATCATTTTTTTTTGGAGTTTTTGTATATAAACACATATAGAAGTCTTTTTTAATAAAAACAGTAAAAAAGTAAAAAAAAATGATACAAAAGTTAATATTTTATTTAAATGGTTTCTCGATATGTTTAAACTCTAAAAAAATTATATAATTAGTTACCATGTTACAAGAAAAAAACAAAGAAAGGAAAAGAATATTTTTTTCTAAACTCTTAGGGCAATGATGTAATTTTTTATAGTTAATTTGAAAAAAAAAAAAAAAAAACTCTAAGAGACAATGATGTAAATTTTGTGTAATTTGAAAAAACCCAAAAATTATGGTAAATTTGAGAAAACCAAAAAGAAAAAACCAATAAGTTGTGATCAATTTTTTTTTTTTTTTAAAAATAAGTATTTCCAAATCTGGTTTTAATGTTTTTAGATCGAAAATCAAGGAGACCCAAAGCGCCACTGCCATGGCTAAAAGTGGCTGCATGTGACCACGGTTACAGAGGTGGTGGTTAGTGGATTATATATAACGATGAAGATGGTGTTAAGATGATGGCGTGACGACACTAGCGGTGGGTTGATGGTAGTGGTGGCTGCATCGCCCATCCCTCTAACGCATCTCTTCATCTCTCTAGATAAACGCACGAGAGAAGGGATTAAATAGAGAACATATGTGTAGCATATTGTGAGTGTCTTTAAGGGAGAAAGGAGTTGTCCAGATTTCTGCATATTTCCTAGTATGACATGTCAGATTTCTTCAGATTGTGGTGTCAATCTAGATTTCCCCAAAACTAATTTAAATGGAAAATATAATTAAAATAAAAATACTTAAGTTAAATATAAATACATAATTAAAATAAAAATACTAAATCTAAATGAAGAATACATCATTAAATAAAAAAACAACTTGAATTAGCTAGACATGGTTTCTCATAATTAGCTATGCCAAAACGTACTTAAGTTTCTAGTTCCGTAGCGATGTTTGTATTCGATATGGGCCGCTTCAATCAATTCCTCCTTCGTTAGCTCACCATTCATTGTCTCGGTGAAGATTTGATTAGATCTACTAGACTTTGCATGGATGTACCTAAACCTGGAAATAATTCCCTCAACAGTGCGGTGGGTCTGACCTAACTGTTGCCGAAACTGTTCAAAGGTTGTGGTCCAAAAAAACCTCGATGCCGGAGGCACATTTCTTTCTTGTCACTCACCGAAGCCGTAACCAAAGTTGTGTCTTCTTCTTTGGTCTAGAGTCTCCTTGCCATTTGAAAAATGAGAAAGTTGTAGAATTGTTGTGTGAAAAATTGGTAAAAATAGTTTGTATTCAAAGAGTTTAAATGTTATTTTTTAAGAAAAAGTTACAATGATCATATGGCCATTACACCCAACTCACCAAAATCCTGGAAATCGGTGGGAGGTCCCCGGTTTTTTAGAAAAATCCATGTTTTCGGGGTATGGTGTTCCCAGAGGCCGGATTCCCCCATCACCTCCCCGGGTTTGACCCTGTCGTGCCTAAAACCTATACGTAACATGCCAAGTTGGTATCAATGTCTATGATACCTATAGCTAGGGTCATTCTTTGTAAATTTTCATAATTATATGTCTTAATAAATATTTGTGATAGTATGAATTAGGGTTAGGATCTGTTGAGAACTTGATGAGTTGCGAGAACTCGACGTAAATGCAAAAAAAAAAAAAATACATGAATTTATAAAAAAAATACTTGAATTTATGCCGAATTACACCGATGTAAAGGATTTTTACCCTCATGTAAGTATATTAATATTTTATTCAATATTTTATCGTTGTTTATTTTTGTACCACATATTCATTTTTTACTAAAATAAGTGTGTATATGAAGGGTTGAGATCCGTTGAGAACTCGATGAGTTGCGAGAATTCACGAGAATTTGACGTAAAATGCGAATTTTTTTTGCACACTGCTGTAAAAACACATAAACCTCGTTGTAAATAAAATAAAATATATGAATTACGCCGAATTACACCAATGTAAATGATTTTTACCCCATGTAAGTATATTAATATTTTATTCAATATTTTATTGTTGTTTAATTTTGGACCGCATATTCATTTTTTATTAAAATAAGTGTGTGGTTATAAAGTGAGTTCATATAATTATCACAACTCAAATGAGTTCTTAAATGATCCCAATTGAGTTATTAGTTCATATTCATAAACCTATAAATTTGTTATAGAATAACTTACATTATTTATTTAGGAAATAATAGTTAAATACCTCCGTAATAGTAACATAATTTTAAGATTTTCTAGCAAACGAAATTTGAATTTTTTTTTACATGGAGTTATCATGATTTTTATAAGACCATGTGTAATAGTGGGTTAAATTTGTGTGTGAAAGGGGTATTAAAGGGGCATTTTATGACATGTGGCATTCACATCCTTTCCACCAAATCCCATCCATTAAACTACACTAAAAATCACTATTTCATTTTTAAATCTTCTCTCTTCTAATTAAAATAATAATACTTTTATCATTATATTTTCTCTCTCCTCACTCATAACTACTTACAAAAATATTAAAATATATATAGGGGTGAACAATAGCTTTTCATATTTAGGGTGGAACAGTGCTCCCACCAAATATTTTCTCTCTCCACCACTTACACTCACCCCATATAATTTGGCAGACACACTCACATATATTTAAAGGGGCAATGGCTATAATGGCGGGTGAAATTTAGTGTGGGACATTTTTTGATATGTGGCATGTGGGCCACATGCCACTTTTTATTATTTTTTTAATTTTTAAATAAACAAACTATTATTTAATTTAAATATTTAACTAGATAAACATAAAATAATTACATTAATTCACTAAATTAAAAAAAATACAGAAAATTAAAAAAAGCGATCATCCTAAAAAAAACTAAAAATTAATATTATATTTTGCCATGATTTGTTGCCTGCGAAGGTTAAATAAAATTAGCGCCTCCGGTGTGAGTCCCTCGGACGACCTGTTGAGGAACTCGATGTCCTTCTCCAATTGACGCGCCTCTTGAATCTCGACGAACTTCTTGTTTTCGACGGCCCTTTCCTGCATGGTCTCCAACCGCTTTGTTCCATGGTCTTGTAAACTTTCAAGACGTCGATTTATCACCTCAAACTCGTCTTTCAGCTCGACACCCATCGAAGACGACTCCGCACGTCCACCCTTTCGCACGCTTCTTCTTCCTGGTGGTCGAGGCAACTCTTCTTCTTCTTCATCACCCTCTTCATTTAAACCCACGGTCCGAGCATCCGAATTGGGCGTGTCTGGATCCATCGTAGAAGATGTTTTCGATCGTTTGGCTTTGCGCCTACCCCCGTCATGCTTCGTACGTTTGCCCATTTAGGGCTTCCCTTAGAAGCTCCCAACACCTAATGTACGGGAATGTCCCACGATCGGCGTTGTACTCCTCCAACGCTCTCGTCAAAATATCAACATCGCCACGACCGCTACCCCAATTATCATACAAACGTTGATAATATTCTTGAAACCCATGGTATTTTTGATTGATGTCCGTCCACTTTCCCGAAATCGAGTCTTTATCCTGATATTCTCCTCTACCCATCGCGTTGAAAAACGTCTTGTAACACCCCAACCGATGGCGGAAACATCGAGGTGTCACGTAGTGACGATTGTTCAATAGCTCATGGACTAGAAATGTAAATTTGAATACATTGAATTTAATAATTTATTACATTGAAAGAAGTACAACAATTACGACTAGCAATCTAAATTAAGATACAGTAATCTCAATCTAAGTCTACGTTCCAAACGCTTGGAAATAATCTCATAAGAACCTGAAACATGTACGAAAATGATTTGGTCAATACAAAATGTATTGGTGAGCATACCCTGTTTGAATATAGTAGGAAAAGTGTTTAGCAATTCATGTGCGGTACCATTTGCAATTATGTAATAAGTAATATCCGTTCAAAATCAACCCTATGTAAAGAAAAGCAGATATATATAGTATGCGCTAGTAGTAATGTAATACATAGCAATGACAAGGACTCTCAACAGAGTCACAAGGGTATATACCATAGTACTATTCATTGAAATGCCAGGCCCTCAAAGGTTAATGATTTTGACAAGTCATAGACACACAAATTAACATAAAGCAAACACACATGAGAATTGCATTTAGTAAAAGAATAACATTTAGTAAAAGAAATAGAAACTTGATAGTAAGTACATGAGTCACCCCAAAATAATAAAACGGTAAAAAGGGGAAAGATATACTCACAGTTTGCGAGGTAAGGTAATTCTAATAAAGCGGTGAGAGTGGGCAAGGAGGATCCCGAGGAATTTACCCTAAATTGTTTGAGTAAATTCCTGAGTCAACGATCTTAAATTAAAGCCTAGGGTTCTAGGACTATAGATGATTAGGGATTTTAAACCTTAATTTGGGAATTTAGAGTACTAGAGACTTTTATTTATTTTTTTTGATATTGAAAAGAAAATAATGGAAAATAAACTACTAATGTACGACGCGCCATGATAAAATATGTATATATATAACAATCTAAACGATACGCTTTAAATGTATTACGAATAACTGTTAATGCAAATATTTAAATAGATAATTAGCAAACTTTGATTAAATTGAAAGTACCAAATTAATAATTTAGTTTGTAAAGGTATTCATCTACGAAAGAATTTTGCCATAAAATAGTCTACTTGGTATATATGTATATAAACGTACTTTATATAAAGAAAATTATCTAATGAAAGCTATTAGATAAGTTTAATAATTTCAAATGAGATAACTCCAATAAAGTTTTAAATATATGGATCGATTTATAATAGAGTTGTAAAATAATAATTGTACCATTTGCTGATCTTAAATAGCTAGAAACGAGTTTGTCTAAACCATGAAACAAGTCTTTTATATATATATATATATATATATATAATTTTAACCCAATAAGAAATAATTAGATAAGAGAATTAAGGAAAAAGAAAAGAAAAAAAATTAAATAAACAAATAAACAAAAAAAAAAAAGTTTCATAAGGGTCATTACCCTTGCACACGTAAGGCAACCCAACTGAGCTACTCTTATTAGAAGATGAAAAGAAAGTTAATAAAACTTGTTTCTGATCGTATCCCTAATCCCAAATCAATATCTAAAACCCTGGTTTCCCCGAATCCAAAATCACACCCAACTACTGAAGTGAAATAGGAAATTAACAGAGGGCTATCAGCCTATATCTCAAATTGAGCAGGATGATTGGTCAGATTGCATTACAGATCTTGAGAGCTAAAGCGCTAGGAAACATATGAATGTAAAATGATAAAAATTTATCATGGGAAAGGGTTATAAATTTGTATGTTTCGTAATTCCCACAAGCTTCATATGATCAAGGCTTAAGCTAGTATTTATGTTTGTCTACTAGGGGTTTCATGTATGTCACATTAATGTGACTTGATAATTGTGGGTTATTGCTCATAAAAGTCAATAAGTTACTAAACAAATTCCATTGATTCATTCCATCAATTTTTAGTTATGGTCACATGAAGTTTCATTTGGAGGGTTAGGAAATTTTTGTAGTAGAAAACTAATTAAACTCCACTCACAATTACTACACTTCAATATTGTATGTTATAACTAAATGTTAAGTTCTAGTAAAAAAATAATTTGTTAATTAACACTATAATAAACACTTAAACTTTTATATCTTGCAAACTTTAAATATTTAATGTGTCCAAATCTTAACTCTTCTTTGAAGAGAGTTGTTTAGAATTACTAAAAAAAATCCATTAATTCTAGGTAAACAACAATTTATAAATGCTTAAATAGGATGATTAAAAATGAAGATCTTGAAATAGTTGAGAGACCGGTTGATTCATTTATGAAAAGCGGAAGGTGTAGGTTGTCACACGTCTCGCGAATCCTTATCCAAAAGAGAGGTAAATTTTGGTAGTTCGCTACAAAAAAATATATAACATATATTAGTATACAAGTTACAAATTTTTTTTTTTTTTAAAAGTTACAAATTTTTAAAAAAATACAAAGTTACGGTTTAAAAAAATACAAAGTTACGGTTTAAAAAAAACATACCAACTTCGGGATCCTCCGAAATGTCTAACCACGCTCGGGCGAGCGCAAGCTCCTCGTCTTTGGTCCATGGTTGATACGTCTTTCTTGTTTTCGGTTTGGCCGGCGCTCCCTTTTTTTTATGCGACCATTTTTTTGATTGGGAGCTCTCGGGTGGTTGCGTCTCCGGTACTTGCTCCTCGTCTTGTTGAGACCCCGACATGCCCCAACGCTAATATTCATATTAGCGTATCCTGTAGGACCTTGGAAGAATTGTTGGGGCATGTTTAGTAACTGCGAAAACCCCATGTTGCTCGTGTCGAAGTCTTGAAAGTTATACGGTTGTTGAGGTTGGGTGATATTTGGGCGAATAGCGTTTGGGTTGCCCGGGCGAGATGGTACACCGAAAGGTGGGCGGAATGGTTGCATTTTTTGATTGATGCTTTATAAAAAAATAATAGGATTGTATAAAATATTTGGTGAAGGTGAGTAAAATTGATAGTGAAAAATTAAAAGGTTGGAGGTTATTTATACAGAAGTAAATTAATTATTTTTTTTTAAAATATCCCAACGGCTATATTTTCCAACCGTTGCAAATTCGAACGTTACCCTTTTTTTTAAAGCTGCCACGTGGCAGCATTGGATTGGTTGGGCATAAATTTGGCGTGAGCGAAATTTTTGGCGTGACCCTCTTTAACGCTGTTGGATCAGTTTGCTCTTTTTGCTAAGTAAGAACTTGCTATCTTGACACTTAAGTGTTTAGCAAGTCCTTGTAAATCAGATTATAAGCACAGCGGAATGTTATAAGTTAAAGCAACACTTTTTACACTAAGGCAGAGTTATAACTCCCCCTTGATGTTTGAAACTAATAAATGACAAAGTATTTATTATGAATCTAAGTTGTAAATGAGAATTAGATACTTAGAGAGATTCACAATAAATACAGAAATGGAATATAACAATGAGAGTGTTTGAAGGATTTTTCTGTTGAAAATCAATGTCTAAAATAGAAGGTTGAAGCCTCCTATTTATAGACGATTACATGCATGTATCTTGCCTAAAAAGCAAGCACAGAAACTACAGTGACAAGTTGCACAAGTTGCAACATTGAAAGAAACAAATACAGTTAAAAGTAATATTAAACAACAAACTACTGATGCAAAAAGGCGGTGGGAAATATCTATTGCTAAGTGCTGATGAAGGACAACTACTGAAGAGTAGTTTTGTCTTCAGTACTTCTGAAGTGAACTTGTCTGGTTTGGACTTCAGAACTTCTGCAACTTCAGCACTTCTCATATCTTCTAATCAGCAGTTTCTTGTCTTCTCTTCAGTACTTCTATACTTAGCCAAAATGACAGAAGTGAATTAGACTAAGGTTTACAAAAGTGGTTTCACCAATCCTCTTTGTCCTAACAATCTCCCCCTGGATTGATGAAGCCAAAACCTTACTAATTCCTTATGTGTTTCTTCTGTCTTGAACAATCTTCCATATCTCTTTGTACATGGTGTTCTTGAGCTGGTTGTACTGATCATCAGATAGAGATCCTCTCTGTGGTTCTAGATGTTGAATTGTGAGCAGGTCTTGTGTTGACAGTTTCTTCAGATCACTGATCTTCTTGTAAGCCCTGCTTGAGAAGTCTCTTCTTGTCAACAGTACTGAGTTGTTATCAGTAAGTGACCATCTGATGATAGGGATCTTTGACTTGTTAAAGTCAGAAGAATAGGGAACCAGACTTGTCCCTTGGGTTGATGGTCCTGAGTGCTGGATGTCTTCAGTTTCAGATAGCCTCAGGTGGGATTCTCTTCCTTGTTGTTGTTGTTGCATATCAGGCATCTGAACAGTTGGGAGATGGTGTTCAGTCACTACTTTGGTATGCAGCTTTTCTTTGATTGTCTTTTGTATTTGATAAGCAAAAGTGGAAGGATCCCTGAACTGTGTTAACAGAGGTTTCTCCTCAATGTCAAAATCTGAATGGACTACTGAACTTCCTTCAAGTAGTACCATTTTAAAATCAGTTTTGACATTGTCCTCTGCCTTCTTCTTCTGAGTAGCAGATCTTCTAGATGCACCAGAAGTTCTAACTACTGATCTTGAAGGATCAGCAGTTTGAAACTTCTCAGGATTTGCAGCCTTGGCAGCCAAGTATTTTCTATAGGTATCCATCAGTCTTTCTTCTTTCCATCTGGATACAGAGGCTTTTGAACCATATCCTTCTGCTACTAGTTCTTCTATTATCTGGGCTCTCTTGGCCTTTCCATCTTTGCTTGTGGCCACTTTGTCTGCAAGCAGTTGTGCTCTTCTTGTCAGCTCTTGCATAGAGAGTCCTTTGAGTGTAAAGGCTTTAGTCTTGCTGTTCTTGGTAATATAAGACACCAGTTGTTGTCTTTTATCCTGTTCAGCAATCTCATCAAGGCTAGCCTGCCTTTGTAGTTCAGCTGCATAAGCCTGAAGTTTTTCTTCATGGCTTAAATCCAAATCATCCCTTTCTTCCAGAGATTTCCAAATCTGATCTTCTCTGGCCTTCTTGTTGGCTGCAATTAAGCTCTTCTCTAATAGTTCAGCTGATTGAGAGATAGGAGAAGGGTTTAATACAGTCATTGTTGTAACAGATGTAGGCCTGATGGGATCAGATGTTGGTTGAATGGGAGCAGTGGTTCTGGAAGGTTCAGTTGTTTGAGGTTGGGAAGTGTTAACTTCTGATGTGCTGACAACTGCTGATGGTTTGTCAGCTACTGAAGGATTGTCTTCAGTACTTTCTGATTCTTCATCAGAAGTTTCTTCATTATGCCTTAGGGATTCTTCAGATGTTTGGGTCTCATCTTCTTTTTCAGCAGCTTCAATTTCTTCAATTGAGACACCAAACTGTTTGGCCAATTTTTCTTTCCTGGCCTGATCTTTCTGATCTCTTTCAAGGAGTGCCACTCTTGCCTTTATCCTGGCTTGGAATGACTCCTTAGGTTCCCTGATCTTCTCCCCCTTTTTGGATTCATCAATTTTAACCCTTGAAGCAGAGGGTTGGGAGAATTGTCCTTGAAGATGAGCAATCTGCTGGCTGTTGAAGTCTATTTTGTTGGACAGATCGTTCATCTTGGTCTTGATCACTCCAAATTGGTTCTTGATGGACAGCTCCAAGTCAGCTGTATATGTTTGGAAGTGATTTCTGATGAGTGTATTCATCATGTGGTACAGGGGACCCTCTGGGCTGCATAGCTGGTTCAGGTCTATGCTTGTTTGCCCAGGGAATTGGGTAGGCATTTGCTGTGAAGGGGGTGTTTTTGGGAGATCCTCATGTTGTACAGAGGATGCCACTCTAGGGGTTTTAGGGATTGAGTGGGCTTTAACCTGTGCAGAGGTGACTGGCTTCTTGAGCCTGGATACCTTTGCAACAGGACCTTCAGAAAGTGCCGTCAATTCAGTAGTTTGTGTGTGTGAAACATCATCCAAACTAATGGAATCATCTGAATCCCTGATGTTGCCCTCTTTGAGGACTGTCTCAGTTAAATCATGAGCTGAGCCCAACTCAGTTCTCTCATGAACCTCTTTTTCTTGGTACTGAGGATTTCCTACTTCAGGCATTAAGCCTTTATCAGTAGTTGCCACATCTGAGGTCTTAGCTATGTTACTTCTGTCCTCAGATCCACCACTGGGTGGTAACTGAGTAGTAGCAGCCTCAGATGCCCCAAGAGTCTCTAAAATTGGGCTTAAAGACTCTGGTCCACCCTCATCTCTTGGGATAGGGCTAGTGATGTCCACATCCATGTCTGATGTAGTAGTTATGTCCCCTGTTTGTTGTGGTTGATGGGGACTGACATGATCAGATGGGACATTCTCTTTTAGCCCAGAGAGAAGTTTGGCAATTTCTATTGCCTCTTGTTCAGAAATTTGTGGGGTTGGTTCAGTAGTTTGGGCAATAGGTTGTTGTTCAACAGTTTCAAAAGAAGAGTGTGTTTGATATGTTTTTCTAAGTCTTTTTCTTTTGAATTGAACAGATATGGGTGCTCTTGGTGGGGTTTGAGATGGATGAGACTGAGAGGGTGTTTCAGTCTCATCTATTTGAAGAGCAGAATGCTCATGAGCATGTTCAGGCATCTCAACCTCCTGAACAGCTTTTCTTTTGGGTTGGTGGGGTGCAGTTTTTGTTGGCTTGGGCTTTTTGGCTTTTGGTGGTGTGAGTTTGGAAGATGTGGGCTTCAGGGGGACTTGTTGTTGTTCTCCCTGATCATCTTCTGGCCAGGCAGCCGGTTTGTTAAGTCTTGAGTATGCTTGTGAGGTTAAAGGGTTTAAAGTTGAAATTTTTCCCACAAGCACCTCATTACCCAGTTCCCCTATTATGCATTGCATAATGAACCTTGGGTACAACAAAAACTTTTTCTTGGTATTATTATGATGTAACACCAACTCATTGAAAAATAGTTTTGATGCCCTGAATTTAGTTTCATTCACAATGGAATGAAATATTGGTTGAAAAGTGGAGGGCATCTGGTCATAAGACCCTGTTTTTGGACTCAAACACATAATAATATAATGAAACAAAAGTTTGTATTTTGGTTCAAAATATTTTTTGAATATTGTAGCATGGGAGAGAGTACCTTGATAACCACACTCAGTCATGGTTAGATGAATATCAGTGTTAGCAACATGGTCAGGGGCAGTTACATCATCCAGACCCAGTCTTGTTGCTAGTGTGGCCGGTGTGATGGTCAGTTGTTTCCCTTTTATCTTTGAGTTGAGGGAAATGACCTCATCACCCATTGTAACCGTCTCAACATTTGCCCAGAACTCATTCAGAGTTTCAGTGTGAATTGGTGGGTTTATTGTGAGAGCAGTAAAGTATTGGGATTTGACGACAAGATCAATGATCTCATCGTATTGGGACCAGCCTTCTTGTTTTTCAAGAAAGGCTCTTTGATTGTGTCCCTGTTTTAGAACTAGAGCCATGTGGTTTGGGTTTTTGATCGAACAGTGGATTTTGCAGGTATAGGTTGAGAGAGTTTTGAGAGAGAAGGAGGGATATTTTGAGTTTAAAAGGATAAGTGTGTAGAAAAGGTATTTATTAGAAGTTTTAACCGCTTGAATCTTCTTTATTAGAAGTTTTAAAACCGCCTTTGGTTAAAAATCTCTTTATCAGAGGTTTTAAACTGATTAGGTCAAACCTCTGATGATGGGAAAAGTCAGATTTGCCCTTTTGACTTAAACTGCTGATGAAGGATTACTTCATCAGTAGTTCCCATTTTCTCTTCAGCAGTTTTAACATCTGATGAGAAATGTTTTTATAAATACTATATTCATAACTTCTGAAGGTTATTTTATCAGAAGTTACACACTTTTTCAGAAAATTATCCCCATACTGATGATTTTTGTTCATCAGTAGTTTCTCTCAAACTGATTTTGTTTTTCAGAAGTTTTGTTTCAGACTTTTGACATTTGTAAGTGGAAACCAGAAAAAAGATGGAAAAGGTTAACTTGAAATCCACCAAGGTAAACAGGATGGAATCAAGGATGGAAAAAGGAAAAAGAAAATTTTGATGTTTTTATGCATAACAGTAGTGATTGATGTAGAAGTTTGATGTAGAGTTGGGTAGAATCAAGTGTTAACTTGGATTCTAACTGATATGCAAAAAAAAAAAAAAAAAAAATAAAAATAAAAATAAAAATAAAGTAAACACTTACAAATTTAGCATTCCAAGCATGGATACTAACTTCTGAAATGTTGATGTGTCAAGGGGCTTAGTGAAGATGTCAGCTATTTGATTAGCTGTTGCTACATGCTTCACCTCAATCTTGCCTTTTTCATAGCAATCTCTTATGAAATGGTACCTGATCTCAATATGTTTAGTTTTTGAGAACTGTACCGGATTTTGAATGATGCTAATGGCAGATTTGCTGTCTACAAACAAAGGTGTCTTGGTTTCTTTGATTCCATAATCAAGAAGTTGATATTGGAGCCATTGTATCTGTGATGTACAACTTGCAGCTGCAATGTATTCAGCTTCAGCAGTTGAAGTTGCAACAGATGTTTGCTTCTTTGATTGCCATGACACTAGACAGTTACCCAGGAATTGACAACCACCAGATGTTGACTTTCTTGTCATCTTACACCCTGCATAGTCACTATCTGAAAAAGCTGATAACTTGGTATTGCTTGAAGCAGGATACCAAATTCCCAGTGTTGGAGTTCCTTTCAGATATCTAAAAATTCTTTTGACTGCAATAAGGTGTGATTCCCTTGGTGCTGATTGATATCTAGCACAGACACATGTTGAGAACATAATATCTGGTCTAGAAGCAGTTAAGTATAAAAGGGAACCTATCATGCATCTGTACATGGTTTGATCAACCTGTTTTCCTTGATCATCAGGTTCAACTTGTGTGATTGGTGTCATGGGAGTGGAACATGATTTACAGTCATTTAAAGAAAATTTGTTCAATAATTCTTTAACATATTTTGATTGATGTATAAAAGTTCCATTTGTTTGTTGTTTGATCTGCAGTCCTAGAAAGTACTGCAGTTCTCCCATGGTACTCATCTCAAATTTTGATTGCATGAGTTTCTTAAAATCATCACACAGTTTTGTGTTTGTTGAACCAAAGATGATATCATCAACATAAATTTGAACAAGTAAGACATGATTTCCAACATTTTTAATGAAAAGTGTTTTATCAATGGCACCTCTTGTAAAGTTATTTTTTAGTAAAAAGGTGGAGAGTGTATCATACCAGGCTCTTGGAGCCTGTTTGAGCCCATAAAGAGCTTTATCCAGTCTGTACACCCACTCAGGATGAGAAGGATCCTCAAACCCAGGTGGCTGACAGACATACACCTCCTCTTTGATTTTTCCATACAAAAATGCACTTTTCACATCCATTTGATAAACTTTAATTTTGTTGGAAATGGCATAGGCCAGAAATAACCTGATGGCCTCAAGCCTTGCAACTGGAGCAAAGGTTTCATCATAGTCAATTCCCTCTTCTTGAGAGTACCCTTGAACTACCAGTCTTGCCTTGTTCTTGATTATCATACCAGCTTCATCTTGTTTGTTCCTGAAAACCCATCTTGTACCAATTGGTTGCTTGTTTTGAGGTAAGGGACAGATTTCCCAGACCTGTTGCTTGTTGAACTGAAGTAGTTCATCTTGCATAGCTTGCACCCAATTATTGTCTTTGAGGGCTTCCTGGTACTTCTTTGGTTCCAACTGTGAAATAAAGGCTGAAAATAGGCAAAAGTTGGAGAGCTGGTTTCTGGTCAGAACACCTGTAGCTATATCACCCATGATTTGATCAAGTGGATGATCTCTGTGTTCAATCAGTTGTTGTAAACCACTGACAGGTGTAGGTGGCTCTTGTTCTTCAAACAAACTACTGAGGTCTATAATATCTGGTTCAGCAGTTTCAGCTTCTTCAGTAGTTGCAGGTGCTGAAGCAGATGTTTGAGTTTGGCCTTCAGTATTTGTTTGATCA
This sequence comes from Ambrosia trifida, assembly GCA_028751855.1. Taxonomy (NCBI): domain Eukaryota; kingdom Viridiplantae; phylum Streptophyta; class Magnoliopsida; order Asterales; family Asteraceae; genus Ambrosia; species Ambrosia trifida. The sequence continues at coordinate 52,555,108 of CM054128.1, forward strand.
GAAGTTTGAAAAACTTCTGATGGTGTTGTAGTTGACTTAATGACTGTTTGAGGAGTCCATGGTGCAGGATCCTCATCTTCAAACCTTTGATCACCATAATAAGTAGGTTTGGAAGAAGTAACAGCCTTTTCAGGTCCAAAGTGAAAGTTGTCAAGGTCAAAGAGTTCAGCAGGATGTGCTGGAATAAGAGTGTGTTTTGACTCATTGAACTTGACATTCAATGTTTCTTCTACTATCTTGGTGTGAGAATTAAAAACCTTGTAGGCTTTTCTAGTTGAAGAGTAACCAAGAAAGTAACCTGAGTCAACTTTGGCAGCAAACTTTGAAATAGATTCCTTGATGTTCAAGATGAAACATTGACACCCAAAAGCCCTGAAAAAGGAGATAAGGGGCTTCATGCCATGAAGAACTTCATAGGCAGTCTTGGAATGTCTCTTGACCACAAGAACTCTATTCTGAACATAACATGCTGTGTTAACTGCTTCTGCCCAAAAGTATAATGGCAGTCCAGAATCAGCTAACATTGTTCTTGCTCCTTCTATCAATGTTCTGTTCTTCCTTTCTACTACACCATTTTGTTCAGGAGTTCTGGGAACACTGTATTGTCTAATAATCCCTTTAGACAAACAGAATTCATCCAGAGTTTTGTTCCTGAACTCTGTCCCATTGTCACTTCTAATGGTTTTGACAGATAGAGAATATTGTTTCTCTACTTGTAGAATGAAGAACTTGATGATTTCAGCAGCCTCATCCTTGGAAAATAGGAAGAATACCCATGTGAATCTTGAGTAGTCATCAATGATGACTAAGCAGTACTTCTTTTTACCAAGGCTCATAATCTTGACAGGTCCAAATAAGTCCATATGGAGTAGTTGAAGACATGCAGTTGTTTTTGATTCTTCAATAGACTTATAGGAGGACTTATGCTGTTTTCCCTTTAAACAGGATACACAGTGTTCTTGACACTGGTATACTTTCAAAGGTAGACCTCTGACCAAGCCCATTTTTGTGACTTTATTTATGGTTTTAAAGTTCACATGGCCAAGTCTCCTGTGCCAGAGATCTGTTTCTGAAGTTGATGCCCTTGAGAAGAAACAGGCAGTGTTGTTCAATACTTTGTCTTTTTCAATGTCCACTGCATAGACATTGCCACATCTTTTGGCAATCAGCAAAGTATGATCTTCTATAATCTTCTCAATCAACTTCTGGCCTTCTGGTGAGATGATCTTGCAAGCTGTCTTTGTGAAAAAGGAAGAATATCCTTTATCACACATTTGTGACACACTCAGCAAGTTGTATTCAAGGTTTTCCACCAGATTGACCTTGTCAAACTGTATTTTGCCAGAGGAGACATTGCCATGTCCTAGCACATATCCCTTAGCATTGTTCCCAAAGGATACAGATCCTTCTCTTTGGCTGATAAAGTTGTTTATCAGGTATCTGCATCCAGTCATGTGCATAGAGCCTCCACTATCAACATACCAAATGCTGTTTAAGCCCCTGGAAACTCTCTGCACATAAAAGCAAATTAGTTAGATTTGGAAACCCAAGCCTGTTTGGCTTTGGGTTTGCTCTTGAGAACAGTTACAGTTTGTTCTTGACCAGGTTGAGAAATCCATGTCTTTTTGGCAATGGATTTTTCATTAAGAACCATGGTGGTATCCTTTTTAGGACCACCATCAACCTTGGTCATCAGTAGTTCTACCATGTTCTTTAGATTTTGAATCTCAGCAGTTTGTGAAACTGCTGATGATTCTGGTCTAACTACTGACAAGGAATTTTGAGAAAAAGATTTTGGTTGAGATTTTATCTTTTTCTGAGAAAAGGTGTTTTCAGGTTGTTGTTTCTTGGGTTTAAAGACTTTTTCATAATCATTTCTGATTTGATTTCCCACAACCTGTTGTTTAAATTTTTGATTGAACTGAATTCCTTTTCTGTATCTACAAAATTCAGTTTTGTGGTTGAACAGGCCACAAATTTCACATTCTTTTGCCTTTTGTTTTTGATCTAAAGGCAAATTTCTGACAGTTGTGAAAAGATTTTGCTCATCAGTAGTTTTCAGGGTCTCAACTCCTGAAGTAGATGAAACTACTGATGGCTTGTTGTCAGTTTTTGTAAATACTTCTGAAGTACTTTCTTTAAAAATGCCAGGATTTCTGTTTAGAAAGTTTTCATGGAAAGATGTGCATTCTTTCCCTTCAGAAGTTTCATTTGAAACAATTCTTCTCCCATCTTCAGTAGTTTTGGGAGAAAAATCTGTTGGTGTTTCAACATGATGGTATCCTATGCCAAACTTAACATTTGAAGCACTTTGTTTGTTTAGCAATAGTTGATACCCCCTACAAGATTCCACCCATTTTTCACAAGTGATCCTGGTGTCAGCAAGCTCTTGTCTGACATCTCCCAGGTCATTTAGCATCATTTTGATTTGTGCTTGGGTTTCAATAGCAGAGTCAGTTAATTTAGAAACCTCTTTTGTTTTAGCACACAGTTTTCTTTCTAAATCACATTTTATCTGTGTGTATTTTCTTTCTAAATCATTGGCTTTGCCTTGTAGGTGCAGGTTTGTCTCTCTTATGAGAGCAAAAGTTTCTTTGCAAGAATTTGAACAAAGTTTTGTCAAAGATTCTTTTGATACCTGAGACAATGCAGATTTTGAGGTACAGCCTTCAAATGCCATTAAGGCAAAGTTCTTTCTGCCATTGTCTGGTTCTCCCCAGTTGATGTCAAACACTTTGTTGTCTGCATCAGGATTGCACTCTGTGGTGTCATAAGGGAGACTGCTCCAGTCAACATACCCCGAGGTAAAGAGACTTTGTTGAGGCTGTGGAGGAAGTTGAGCAGCTGGAAAGGGAGGGATTGATTGTTGGCTCTGCATCTGTTGAGCAGGCACTTGAACATATTGTACTTGAGGCATATATTGCTGTTGAGGAGCTTGTGCCTGTACAAAATGAGCACTCCCTTGAGTTCCATTGTTCCTATTATAATTGGGGTTATAGTTATTTCCAGATTGTGATTGGTTAAAGCTAGAGCTTCTACATTCTCTAGCAAAGTGTCCCAACTTCTGACACTTGTGACATCTCAGTTTAGATTTGTCAAAACCAATTTTTGTATTACTGGTCAATCCTGGAAATTTCCTTCCTGACCTTTTATAAAACTTGTTAGTTTTAATGCTTAGCATGGCCAGTTGGTGTAAAATGTCCATTTCTTCCAAGTCATCACTGCTAAAATTTTTCAAATCATCCATGATAAAACATAGATTATCAGCAGTTTGACTTTGGTCATCATTGTCATAACCTGGGAAAGATCTTTCTGATGAGATCCCAGTGGTTATGTCAATATTGTCATAAGATCCATAGGAACAAGTTGGTGAATCTTGTCCCAAAAGTGCTGTACTACCTGGTAGGTAGTCATCAGCAGTTTTACCAGAAGTTTGTAATTTCTTCTTTTGATCGATTTCTCTCTCAAAAGTAAGTAATCTCCCATGGAGTTTTGTAAGAGTGAGGGAGCTAAAATCTGGTGAGGATCTTAAGACAATGGAGTAAGTTTCCCATTTGTCAGGTAGAGACCTTAAAAATCTATGTAACATAGATACTGTTGTATAGGTCTGACCATTTAACTTTAGCTCAGAGATTAATGAGGAGAATCTTTCAAATTGTTGTGTCAAAGTTTCCCCATTAATATAAGCAAATGTTTCATATTGTTGAGCCAAAATTTCTCTGGTGTTGGCAATCACCTCTTCAGTTCCTCCAAACTGTTCTTTAAGACAGTCCCAAAGTTCTTTGGCACTTTCACAATGTAAAAGGCCAGAGTATATTTCATTTGGGAGAGCCATTGCCAACATAGAGAATGCCTTAGCATCTAGCTCAAGTTTTAGGAAATCCTCATCTGTATAGTCTTTGGGATCCTTAGGAATCCCTTCTTTAGTTTCAAGATTTATATTTACTGGTTTGTGTGGACCATATATCACAGATCTCCAACAACCTGTGTTGGTTTGTGACAAGGTATGTGCCATTCTCTTTTGCCATATATTGTACTCATTTCTCACAAGCATGGCAGGTTTGGTGGCAGAACCAGTATTATGTGGATCCATTTTTAAAGAGTATAGATTTGTTAGATGACTCTTTTAAGTGATGGATATTGATAAAAAGTGAACTTTTGATCTTTTTATTGAATATCAATAAGAGCTTTGTGTCTGATTCTCAATTTGTTAGATTGATATGTGATCAGATAAACCAATGCTCTGATACCAATTGTTGGATCAGTTTGCTCTTTTTGCTAAGTAAGAACTTGCTATCTTGACACTTAAGTGTTTAGCAAGTCCTTGTAAATCAGATTATAAGCACAGCGGAATGTTATAAGTTAAAGCAACACTTTTTACACTAAGGCAGAGTTATAACTCCCCCTTGATGTTTGAAACTAATAAATGACAAAGTATTTATTATGAATCTAAGTTGTAAATGAGAATTAGATACTTAGAGAGATTCACAATAAATACAGAAATGGAATATAACAATGAGAGTGTTTGAAGGATTTTTCTGTTGAAAATCAATGTCTAAAATAGAAGGTTGAAGCCTCCTATTTATAGACGATTACATGCATGTATCTTGCCTAAAAAGCAAGCACAGAAACTACAGTGACAAGTTGCACAAGTTGCAACATTGAAAGAAACAAATACAGCTAAAAGTAATATTAAACAACAAACTACTGATGCAAAAAGGCGGTGGGAAATATCTATTGCTAAGTGCTGATGAAGGACAACTACTGAAGAGTAGTTTTGTCTTCAGTACTTCTGAAGTGAACTTGTCTGGTTTGGACTTCAGAACTTCTGCAACTTCAGCACTTCTCATATCTTCTAATCAGCAGTTTCTTGTCTTCTCTTCAGTACTTCTATACTTAGCCAAAATGACAGAAGTGAATTAGACTAAGGTTTACAAAAGTGGTTTCACCAATCCTCTTTGTCCTAACAAACGCCCGGTTAACACAAAGGGGGGCGGTGTAGCTATGTGAAAGGGGCGCTAAACTCCCTTTAGTGCCCAATTAACCCACCATTACGGGTGGTCTAACTAGACGGAGTTTTCAAAGTACCCCTTCCCTACACACATATGGCTAGGATCATAAGTGAAAACCGTTCCTACATTCCGATTTTTTTTCAAATTCTTTTTTTCCTATCCCTATATTTTTTTTTAATGAACTTAAAAGATAGTAAAAGAAACCTACGTGTTTTTTTTTTTTTTGTTTTTTTTTTACAGTTGGTGTTTTTTATTTTTACGTAAGTGTACGAATTAAAAGTTATGTGATTAAATCAGCGTTAAATTTACACTTATGTAAAAAAAAAAAAAAAAACACAATCGTCAAAACACACATACAAGTTTTTTTTTCCTCCTTTAACCATTTCCAAGTTAATCTAAATTATAAAGTTTGAAAAAAATAACTTTAAAAAAACTTCAAAAGGTAGACGTTCTTACGGTTCTCATAAGTCGAAAGAGTCCCTGTTTGATCTTGATCATATATATATATATATATATATATATATATATATATAGATATAGAGTAAAGTTCACGTACAAATAGCTTTATCGTACGAACAGTACGAACTGAAGTAAAAAACACGCGGTGGCATTTCTGTAAATATTGGAAACTTTATATAACTAGAGTAATTATATAATTAGTCTAGTTATATAACTAGCGTAATTACTCTAGCGTAATTATATAACTAGAGTAATTATAAAATTACTCTAAAGTAATTATATAGCGTAGTTATATAACTAGAGCAATTATATAATTACTCTAGGGTAATTACTCTAGAGTAATTATATACACTAGAGTAATTATACAACAAGAGTGGTGGTCATTATTTACGAAAATGCCACCGCCACTTTTTTACTCTAGAGTAATTATATACACTAGAGTAATTATACAAACAAAAAGTGGTGGTCATTATTTACGAAAATGCCACCGCCACTTTTTTTTTTGTTCCCTTCAGTTCGTATGTTCGGACGATAATTTTGTTTGTATTTGATCTTTTGTCTATATATATATATATATATATATATATATATATATAGGTTTAGGATCCTGTACAAAGTATATTTTTCGTGAGAAGTGTGAGAAAGACTAAGAATTGACATGTAGACATCATGTTTTGGATTTAGGAATGATGTTTTAGATTGTTTTAACTTGAAAAACATCAAACACAACAATCTAAAACACAATATAATGTATTATAGTCATTAAATTTAAAAAAAATTGCTAAAACACACTACTTAACGCTTAAAACACACTGCTAATGTTCTTAGCATGGTGTTTTAAGTTTTAAGCCTAAAATACATTGTTTTCGGTTTTTAATTGTTATGTTTGGTGTTTTTATAGGCAAAACAATCCAAAACATCACGACTAATTTCAAAAAATGATGCCTAAGTATCAATTTTTAATACTTCTCACACTTCTCGAAAAATGTACTTTGTACAGGATCCTGACCCTATATATATATATATATATATATATATATATAGGAAAAAGATCAAATAGGAACCAAGAGCCTAGTTAGGAACTTAGGAACCAATCTTAACCCTCCATCTTTGATCTTGATCTAAAGGGTAATAGTGTAATTAAACATTTAAATAATTATCATTTTCTTTTAATTTTATTTCATAATCTAATTATCCTGGTTTCAAATATCGGCATGACTGGGTGAGGGATGTTTTGTGGGATATCCTGAGAAGAGCTGGGATCTCTGCCAAAAAGGAGGCCCCTGTAAACTTCCTCACAGACCCCACGGAAGGGAGATCCACCCTGCGACCAGCAGACCTGCTTGTCTTTGGTTGGGAGAGAGGGAAACATGCCTGTGTGGACCTCACCGGGGTATCTCCACTGGTTGGGTTACGGGAAACAGGGTTCGTAGCTGGGCAAGCATCAAGAAAGGCGGAATCAAAGAAAGTAGATAAACATGCTAAAGCTTGTGCAGATAACCAACATGTCTTTATCCCTCTGGCTTTCGACACCTTTGGCTCCCTAGCGCCAGAAGCTATTCGTTTCTTGAACAGGGTCCAACGGGTTGTCCACAACAATGTTTCATCCCCAGGGGGGCAAGGTTTTGTCATTAGTAGACTAGGGTTTGCAATTCAAAAAGGGGTGGCGGCGCAGCTTGTTGCCCGTCTACCTGCTATTATGATGTAACTTCCGTATTTTGTTTTAATAAAATTAACATATATATTTATTAAAGATAATCTAATCAATTTTTTTTTGTTTCCTTAAAAAACTCACCCAATTCAATCTCCTAATCAGTTTCTCTAAAAAAGATCCACCACCTCTCACCACCACCGCCTTCAAAAACCACCACCATCGTCGTCCCTCAGTCGTCGTCCTCTGCAAACCCCACCACCACCACCGCCCCTCCGCCGTCCTCTGTAAAACCCATCAGACCACCCTCAGCCACCACCGCCCTCAAAAAACACCACCATCGTCGTCCTCTGCAAACCCCACCACCACCATCGTCCCTTCGTCGTCCTCTGCAAACCCCATCAGACCACCCTCAGCCACCACCGCCCTCAACCACCCAAAAACCATCAGATATCCCCCCTGCAGGAACATCATCGGACCCCTCAACTACCCAAAAACCATCGGACCTCCTCCCCTGTCACCATCATCGGTTCTTCTTTTTAGAGAGAGAGAGAGAGAGAGAGAGAGAGACAACGATGAAAAGATTTGTTGTTAGTTGTTATACACCAGTGTATAATTATACATCAGTGTATAATATATGTATTTAATACTATCATTCTTTACCAGTGTATAATTATACATCAGTGTATATTGATACATTTGATTATCACTACTATTTATACACCAGTGTATAATTATACATCAGTGTATAATATATGTATTTAATACTACCATTCTTACCAGTGTATAATTATACATCAGTGTATATTGATACATTTGACCTCGTTATCTTATTTAAGGTTTGATTGATTACCTTTTCCATATAATATACACCAACGTATATTATCCAAAACTATATAACATCATGTACTGCACATATTGATGAAGAATGATTGCCATGGGGAAAAATAACTACTTTCCTAAAATAATGGGATTATAAAGGAAACTAATTAAACATGTGTTATTAATAGTCAATATACAATTACCACATTGCCCTTTGATTTAATTAAATATTTAATTAATGTTTTACTTATTTACAATCATGCCATTAGAGATCAATGGCTAAGATTGGTTCCCATGGTTCCTACTTAAGGTATGGTTCCTATTTGAACCCTACCCTATATATATATATATATATATATATATATATATATATATATATATGGATGGGTAAAATGAGAACTAGGTTAAGGTGTGAGAACTATATGAACTCACTTATTAGCCACACATTTAATTAATTGTATAATGGATTTGTGTTTGTAATTAAACCATAACAAAATATTATTAAAATATTAATTGTGTTTCACCGGTGTAGTCATTTTGTTACACAGGCATAAGGACGACATATTTTTTTCTTCGTTTTTTTACATATTTCTTAGTTAGCCATTTTACATCATTGAATAATTTTTTTAAATCCACATTTTACGTTGGAGTTCTCACGACTGGAGTGAGTTAACCGATTCAAATATATATATATATATATATATATATATATATATATATATATATATATATAGGGGAAAGTTAATTTGAGAACACCTATATTTCGTGCGAACCGCGAGAACGCCATCTAAAACCATTCAAATCAAAATTTTCTTTTTACACTTATCTTTATTACTAAAATACAATTCCAAAAACACAATTTACGCGTAAAAATTTTAACGTATACGGAAATAAATTGTTTTTACACATGTGTAAATTTACTGTTTGTACATGTGTAAACTGGTTTATTTACACATGTGTAAAAAGTTAATTTGAAAGTGTTTTTGTAAGAAAAGATGAATTATTTGGAAAGAAAATTCGTTTTTTAATGTTGTATTTTGATTATAATTAGGTTTGTATTGAAAAAAAATGATTTTGATTGGTTTTCTCATTTGTTCTCACGGTTCTCGCGATATTTAGCGTTCTCAAGATAACCCTCCCCTATATATATATATATATATATATATATATATATATGTAGGGGAAGGTTTAAATGAGAACACTCATCTTTTGTGAGAACCATGAGAACAAATCTCAGCCACTCATTTATTTTCCTTGTGTTTTAACTTAAAGGTTATTTTAGTAATTATACAATACCCTACATATTCTCTTGTTTACCCTATCATCAAAATTCATTCACTGCTGCAAATACCTTCTTCAATCAAGCATAGATCTTCAATCAGTAATCGTATTCAATCGATAATGCTTTAGATTAATCAGTCTTAAACTACTCTGTTCCTAATCCATAAGTACTTTTTTCAATCATTCATTATAATTTCTCCTATTTCTATCACTACGTCAATCTTCATACCACTCTTCAATCCATGAGGGTTGATTTGAAGAGATACCTAACCGTTACTCCATAATTGTGCGAATTAGACCTCGGATTTAGGGTTATTGGATGATTCGTTTATATGAAGAAAAGTGCTGAAAAAAAAAAACAAATTTAAAGAAGTCATAAAACCGAATCCATTGTTCTTGACGATGTATGGTGATGTATTTATTAGAATTTTCTTCCCCGTTGTTTATGTCTTCTCCACCATCTACTTGCCCGATTCCACCTTCTATTCTATTGGAGCGTGTCTCAATGTATCTCTTCCTTTGTATGTATGATTACTGTGCATTTTAATTGAACTAATGATATGTACTTTTGTGTAATGTAGATGTCATTTCATTAACTTAGTCATGTACAATTAGCCATTATGTTAATTTAGATTAGAGCTTAAACCAAACTGAATATCAATTAGATTAGAACCTAGATATTAGTTGTAATTTATGTTAGATTAATAAACTTGTGGGAGCCTAAAATTGTTGATTTGAATTTTTAGCTTAAAATTGTTGGCTTACATTTGTGATCGGTTAATCGAATCACATTGCTGACTTGCTACATGTAGCTGATGGTCATAACCATAACAGCACATTTTTTAGTATTTGCTAATTTTAATAGAATATGAATGTTTAACTTTCTCAATTTTTTTGGTATTATGTATAATTATTAGTGTTATTTGTATTCATACTTTTGAAACATGTTCATGAACGTATGGTTTCATTATGTTTTCATATGTATGTCAAATATAATAATACATGTTTTTTATGTTGACCTGTTCCCACTTTAATTGCTTGCATCACTCGAATTTGTGACACCCGGCATGTTTGGGTCAACATTTTATAAACACATAAGTCTACCTTAGCGAAAAACGTTTATTAAACATACTTGACGGGGTCAGTAGAGTCGGAACACAGTCCATATTGTCCAGGGTTCAATGATCTGTAGGATCATTGGGAGTCGTTTTGGGAATACACTAGTACCGGGTCCCGTTGTTGGTGAATTACATAAACAAATTAAGTGGATGTGTAGATTATTGTCGTATGGTGGATTATATGCTTAGATGTGTTTAAATGATATGTAGATAATCATCCGTGCTTAAATATGTTAAACATAGACTAAGGTTGCATGCTCGTATGTTAGGGTGCGTTAGAATGCGTTAAACACGACAAACTGGAAAACTAGACAAACATGGACTCTGGTTCGACCACTTCGAGTGGTCGAAGGAGGAAACTTGTTTGGTTCGACCCTTTGTAAATGGGCGAACCTGGGATATGGAATTGAAAGAATTCCCTTCGACCAGGACAGGGCTCATTCGACCCTGTGAAAGGGTCGAAGGCGGGCACACTCGCCCAGGTAAAAGGGGCGAATGTGGACATAGTATAAATACCACACTTTGTCATTTTTCACCATTTCACAAACCCTAACCGTCTCAAAACACTCTCTAGCAACTTTAAACATTGGGGAATGAGTTTTTGCCCTTGTTTTCTATAATCTAACCTACAAACATCTTCTACACAAAGATCTAAGGTGTGTTCTTCATTCTAAATCATTTTTAAAGCATTTCAATTCGTTTTTATTAAACCCCAAGAGTCCAGATCTGATACAAACATATTTTCATGTATAAAAACCTTCCTAATGTCTTTCTAAACAAAACCTATTCATAAACAATGAGTTTTCATACAAATTAACATGTGTTAATGGTGTTTTAGGTGATGTTATGTATTGTTGATGATTGATTGCTGTATAGATGTTATAACGATGATCTAGGACTGTTATTGATGATGTTTTATGATTGAGATAGGTTACAATTGATTATTGATGATGTTTTGTTCATTTTGGGGATTTTGGGTTAGATCTAGGGCTTGCTTATGATGATAGTGATAAAGATATGATTGGGGGTTTCTTGTTCATAATAATTTGAGTGTGTTAAGTTGATTATTGATTCATTTCAGAAAGTTTCCTAATTGGGTAAAGATTGCATGCATGATGATGTGACATCTCCATAATTTACTATTTTGGGAAACTTGTAAAACGACTAGATTTTGGTGTAAAATCGGTGGGGTTTTGTAGGGATAAGTAATACATACTTGACTGCTGTGTTTGATGATGTTTCGAGGTGTTTCAAATGTGTTTGAAGCGTTTTTAGGAAAATTTGAACAACAGGGGCGAACCTGGACTCCTTCGACCGATCGATTGGGCGAAGGAGAGAATCCAGGGGTCGAACCTGGAATACGTTTGGGCGAACGAGGAAAACGGTCGAAGGAGACATCAAAACGGTCGAACGTAGTAAAAACGGGCGAAGGAGACTTAAAAAAGGGCGAAGGAGATTTAATCTGACTGGTTCGACCGTTCTGATGCAGAAATGAGATTTTTGATGCAAACTAAGTGTTTTATGCTTGAAACTTATGTGTTAAACTTATGTGCATGACTAATTGATGTAATGGGTCACCAACGGGATGTCGGGTCGGTCTGGGATGTCCGGTTAACGTTTAAACACACTTTTTAACACACGTAGTCAAGATCTGGACAATCGGGGACTAGTTAGCCTTCGGGTTAATAGTCATCACACTTATGTAAACTCATTGATAGGTTGTCATTAGTTGGGATTATCATACACGTGTTGGAATTCTAGTTATCGGAAGACGCACTCTAAGGTGAGTTTCACGACCCCTCTTTTATACACTTTTCTCTCAGGGGAGAAGCATGCCACACGTTTTAGAAAATACAACGTTTATGTTTTGAAACGCAACGCTTATGAAACATAACGCTTTTGAAACGCAACGCTTTTGAAACACAACGCTTTTGAAACGCAACGCTTTTGAAACGCAACGCTTTTGAAACGCAACGCTTTTGAAACGCAACACTTTTAGAAACATGACGCCTTTTGGGAATGTGACTCTTTTAAGAAACGTGACACGTTTGGCACTTGGCATATTTAAACATTGGCATTTGGCATATTTAAACATTAGCACTTGACACTTTTAAACATTGACACTTGGCATTTGGCACTTGGCGCTTGGCACTTATTTACTATACGACGAAACCTAAGTCCTTATTGAAACCATGAATGTGCGGGGCACAACGGGGGAAATGTGGATAGATCTATCGGGCGTGACGAACCCCACCTGACGGCTGGGAGCCGGGCGGGTGCATATTGTCTCTACTTGACACTTGACACTTGGCACATGGGCAGCAACTCAAGCAACGTTGGTCAGTAATGGTTTTAGCAACACAGTCGTAGTAGTAAGGGAACGTTTGTTATTTACTTGGAACTTTTGCACACTTGGCACTTTATGAGGAATTGCTTTACACATGAAAACGTTTACGAACTTAAAACCTGTGAACTCACCAGCATTATATGTTGACGTCTTTTTGGCATGTTTTCTCAGGTCGCTAAGGTAGCAGCATTGAGTATAGGCGCACGGAGTCTCACGGCGTCTAGGGATCATATGCATATTTTGTAAAACATTTCAGACTTTGAGTTTTACTTTTAAGTTGTAATAATACATTTTGCTTCCGCTGTGTTAGAACGGTTTTGAAACTCAATGGTAGTTTACGTTGTTTTCTTATCATATAGATGTCGTTTATTGTGACCGTTGACTTGGATCCTGGTGTGTCACGCGCCTCGCGGTAAAACCCCGCATGTGGAAATTTGAGGGTGTGACAGAATTCATGTTCTGATTTACACATGTGTAATTGTTTGAGCTTTTTGTTTTATTCTAGCTTTATTGTTAATGATGTTGAACCTTTTACATATACATTTGATATCTCGTATTCTATTTCTTGTTATCCATATTTATGTTTCTTATTAATGTTAACCCATATGCCTAAACTAAAATCAAATGACATCCAAAATAGGGTTTTAGTGATTCCTTTCTTTGCAAAGAAAAACAATCAAGGCTCGTGGGGCTATCTGATCTGGTAAACACTACATGTGTAACTATAATGCTTGCATTCCCACCTGTTCAGACTTACACATGTGTAATAGTTGTTCAATATTCATTGTTAATGATGCTAAGCTTGTTAAGCTTAGGTCAAAGGCTTTAGTTTTAGTTCAGCAATATACTAAGTTATTAAGGTGTGAATCATTGAAATTTTCTTCAATTGTTAAAGAAATCAAGGGTATTAAGAGCAAAATTTCTAGAAAAAATAATTGGATGATAATAACCTGCTAATGTTTTTTAAGTGGCTCCTCAAGGTATTAGGTACAAAGGTTGTGGTAAAGCTCGTCATTTGATTAGTTCAGAGAGCAAGCGAGGGTTAAGAGAAAGAAGAGTAAAAGGAAGTGCTACTTTTATGGAAAACTTGGATACCATGATTCCCTCGCCTGGAATTGTCCTAAAATGAGAGTGAACGGATGAAGGTAGTCATTGTGATGAAGCGAGTCATAGTGACGAAGACAATGATGTTGAATGATGTTTCTTTTTTGTTTCACTAGTTTTAGTTTGAATAAAGTAGTCATGTATTATGAATTTTAAACGTCTAACATATAGTTTAATTTAGACGTTGGATATTATAGTTTATACTTTTATATCAATGTTACAATATTATTATGTGTTTGGTTTATTTTATTTTTTGTTTTTATATTTTATTTGTGTAATTATCTATTTTACATATGCGAAATTGTCTGTTTTACACATGTATAAATATCATGTACTGCAAGTGGTGGCGGAGGTGATATATTTGTTTATATCAATGTTCCAATGTTTGGGTGTGTTTTCTTATTTGTTATATAATAATGTTTGTGCAAATGTCTGTGTTTACACATGTGTAATTATCTGTTTTACACACATATAAATTTCATGTTTTCTTATGTGATATGTCTTAAACATGTGTAAATTGTTCACTGTCACAAATTAATGTTTGTTTTACACATTTGCAGTTGATTTACACATGTGTAAATTGTTCACTATCACTTATTTGTGTCTATTATTACACATGTGTAAATTATTCACCCTTACCTTTTTGTTCCTATTATACACATTCGTATATGCTTTACACATGTTTAAGTGCTTGTTTTACACATGTGTAAGTGTCTGTTTTACACTTGTGTAAATTGCTCACGGCCACTTATTTGTTTCTGGATTACACATTTGTAGCTGATTTACACATGTGTAAACTGTTCACTATCATTTATTTTGTATTTAGACCTTTGTGAAGTTGAATTGCACAAGTTTAAGTGCTTGTTTTAGACATGTGTAAGTGTCTGTTTAACACATGTGTAAATTTCTTGATGTCATTTATTTGTCTCTGTATTACACATTTGCAATTGATTTATACATGTGTAAACTGTTCATTGTCTTTTACTTACACATGTGTTTGATTTACACGTGTATAAAATGCATATTGTCACTTATTATTATCTAGATTATATACTTGCAATTGATTTATACATATGTAAACAATTCACTTTTTACTGTATTGTATTTTATATATTACCTACGTTTAGTTTTGTTAAACATGTTTAAGTGCTTGTTTTAAACATGTGTAAATTGCTCACTGCAACTTATTTGATTATGGATTACACATTTGTAGCTAAATTACACATGTGTAAACTGTAACTTAACAAAGATAATATTTATGTATAAATTTTAAGGATTTAAACCAAAATAGTATTATACATACATCAAAAGTATTCAATTTCCCAATATATCAAATATAATCCTTGAGGTACGATATCCAAGATTACATAATAACAAAAGTATAATCCTAAACACACAGTATGCGTGCTAACATAAACGCAATTCACAACTCAAAAAATATCACGTCTCTGTTTTCGTTTTGGTGTCTCTCAAAATCCAATGCTTTCTTGATCAGATCTTGTCAGTGAATATTCACTTTTGAAAGTATAATCTCCGCAACATTTTCTGGGCTTCTACAATTGACCTCTCAAAGTTCTCCTTGTCCTTTTCCAACCGACAACAGAATGTACCAATTTTCTGAAATGTTTCTATTTAAAATGACGCTATTTTAAATAAATAAACTTACTAATGTACACACGTGGGAATAGCTCACTTACACACATGTACACTTGCTTACTTACATATGTGTAAGTGCATGTTTTACACATGAGTAAATTGCTCACTATCGCTTATTTGTTTATGGGATTTACACATTTGCAGTTGTATTACATATGTGTAAGTGTCTAGTTTTGTTCAACTGTGTATTTTACAGATGTATAATTTCTCACTGTCACTTAATTGTTTTTGTAATACACATTTGCAGCTGTTTTACACATGTGTAAGTGCCTAGTTTTGCTTATTTGTCTGTTTTACACATGTGTAAACTGCTCCCTATGTCTCATCAGGAACCCGCCACAATCTCTCTAAAATATGCATACTGACTTACATGTTTGTAAACAACTTACACACATTTAAGTTTCTAATATACAAATATTATTTGTAACTAAGGATCTTATAGATAATACATCATAAAAATTAACATCCTCCCCTGCAGATTTCTAAATAATGTGAGAGAGCAATAATAATAAAAAAGTCAAATTCAAAAATATCCTCAACTTGACATAAAGCATGACTAGTAAATTGTTGATGATAAAACTCATGAAATGAAAAAAAAATCGATCTGCCAAACTTACAACATGAAATTGATTTGCCATAACTTCACACATAAATTAGCATTTCTATTCATCAAATTGTTCCTCTGTGTGAATATTATCAACTTGATTATCAATCATATTGTTATCCCTCATCCTATTTTCATTGCAAATACCAACATTCAGACATATCTAAGCTAGAGCATCATGTTCCATTTCCATGCCTTCCATTGCGACTCCATAGCAATATCATTAGCTCGCAATTGAGCATTAATATTAGTGATTAATTTTTGTAGTGTAACAAACAATGGTACTAGTATGAATCAACCGAGGATAACCCTGCATCACGATTATGTTTCACGTGGTCCAGATTTAAGGATTTGAAGAGTATATCCCAATCTGCACCGATTCCTAACCATATAGCTTTTCAATTTCAGAATTCAATCCAGATCCAATGTCATTACACAATTTTCTATCCAATCCAGCATCAAAATTCTAGTACCAATCCACAATTATTATCAAATACCTCAAACATGCCTTTCGAATAAGTGTTTGCCTAAGATTTTAAACCAGTAATCATCTGTTTATTTGAACTATCACGTAACGCATCATTTGTAACCACCCACTTATCAAAATTTGAACAATACTATGAAAATTTCTTCCAATTCTATCTCAAATTATACAAATCTGGTGGTTTGTACGACTTTGAATTAGTTTCACTTGTCAATTGATTCATCGAGTTAACCATAGAATCGATGTTGATTTGAATGGTCAAAACAAGTCGCGAATCAAGAACAGGAAGCGTGGAATTAGGGAGAGCATTCTAGAGGGTTTGATTTTATCAATGAATAGTATAATCATCGTTATTTTGATTTGCAGTGGATTAAAGATTTGGGAAGTCAGAATTTGTTTTTGTGAGGAGGAAGTGGAAAGCATGAGCTGTTTGTTATTTTCCATTTACAATTTTGCCCTTTTTAGTTTTATTATATGGTCCCCCTTCTCATTTAAACCACTCTAATCTTAGCCCTTGATTGAGCATGATCTAAGGATGAAAATGGTTATATATATATATATATGGGAATATATACAGGGGAGGGTTATCTTGAGAACGCTAAATATTGTGAGAACCGTGAGAACAAGTAAAAAAATCAATCAAAATCAAATTTTTTTGATACAAACCTCATTATAATCAAAATACAACATTAATAAATGAATTTTCTTTCCAAATAATTCATCTTTTCTTGCAAAAACACTTTCAAATTAACTTTTTACACATGTGTAAATGAAACAGTTTACATATGCATAAACAGTAAATTTACACATGTGTAAAAACAATTTGTTTTCATATACGTTTGAATTTTTTCGCATAAATTGTGTTTTTGAGATTGTATTTTAGTAATAAAGATAAGTGTAAAAAGAAATTTTGAATTTGAATGGTTTTAGATGCCGTTCTCACGGTTCGCACGAAATATAGGTGTTCTCAAATTAAATTTCCCCTATATATATATATATATATATATATATACATATAATAAAAGAAAGCAATGTGGGACAAATGACACTCCCACATTGCACCTCAATCTCTTCTACATCCACATTGTGCCACATGACAATTTGTGAGATTTTTTAAAAATTTCATTTTTTAAAAAAAATTAAAAATTGAATTAAAACATTAAAAACTGTCAATTAATAACTTTCCTAAATAATAACTTTCCTAATCTCCTAAACGCTACTCAATCATTCATATTATTCTTAACCCTAAATCAAAACCTCTCATTACAATAACCGATCATCAACAACTCAGGACTCCATAATCGATCATTAATATCCTTCTTATCGTCTCCTTCAAGGTAGCTCTCCTCCATTCTTCTTTAACCCAGACGTCGATGTTGCATCTCTGTTTTTTGTGTTTGTTTTTTTATATGATTATTAGTTAATCTTTCGTGGTCGATTAGGGTTCATGGTTTTCATGTTTTTTCATACTGATTTTATTTCTTAAGGTTTCAATGTTGATAAGGGTTCACTGATTTCTGATAAAAAATTTCTGATTTAGGTCGATGATTGTTTTATGTATTGTTTATTCATTGATCACTTTGTAATCTATTTTTTATTTTTTGTGGATTTATTGATTAGGTTTCAATGTTGATGTATTGTATTTCGTTGATTCATGTTTCAATCTTTACCTATAGTTGATTCATTGATTAGTGCTATGAATGATTCACTTTCATTGTTTTAAACTGATTTTAATCAGTTCTATTTGAAATCATTATTTATACATTTTTCAGATTTAGGGATCATGTATTTTAAACTGATTTACATGTTTAGTTTCAATTTTGATGATTTGTGGATTCATTGATTAGGTTGAAATATGAATTTTATATGTTTTCTGATTTAGTGATCATGGTTTTCTTTGTTTTTTTAACTGATTTTTTATACCATTCACTTGCTCATCCAATAATATTAATATCAATCCTTTTCTATTTGTGTTTTTTACAAATACAGGTGCATTTCGGTTGTGTGACAATGGATTACAAGGTTTGCTAAATTTTTTATTTAACAATTAAAGTTTTTTAGTAGTCTTAAAAGAATTACAATTTGCCAAAGTTTTTATATCAACCTTTGACTTTTTTAGTACTGTTTCACTTTTGATGTCAAAGTTTATAATTTCTGACTTATCATTGATCAATGGTTATTAGTTTTTTTTTTCAAATCATTAATAGCAAGGTCATATTACATTGGAAGTGTTAGGACAAAGAGGATTGGTGAAACCACTTTTGGAAACCTTAGTCTAATTCACTTCTGTCATTTTGGCTAAGTATAGAAGTACTGAAGAGAAAACAAGAAACTGCTGAAGAGAAGATATGAGAAGTGCTGAAGAAGAAACTTCATCAGAAGTTCTGAAGTCCAAACCAGACAAGTTCACTTCAGAAGTACTGAAGACAAACTACTCATCAGTAGTTTGTCATTCATCAGCACTTAGCATCAGATATTTTCCACCGCCTTTTGTATCAGTAGTTTATTGTTTATTATTACTTTTAGCTGTAATTGTTAGTTTCAATGTTGCAACTTGTGCAACTTGTTTCTGATGTTTCTGTACTTGCTTTATGGGCAAGATACATGTATGTAAACGTCTATAAATAGGAGGCTTCAACCTTTGATTTTAGACATTGATTTTAATAGAAAAATCCTTCAAACACTTTCACTGTTCTATTCCATTTCAGTATTTATTGTGAATCTGTCTAAGTATCTAATTCTCATTTACTGCTTAGATTCATAATAAATACTTGTCATTATTTGTTTCAATCATCAAGGGGGAGTAATAACTCATCTTAAGTATAAAAAGTGTTGCTTTAAATTATACATTCCGCTGTGCTTACAATCTGATATACAAGAGCTTGCTAAACACTTAAGTGTCAAAGATAGCAAGTTCTTACTTAAACAAAGATCATACTGATCCAACAATTGGTATCAGAGCATTGGTTTATCTGATCACATATCAATCTAACAAATTGAAAATCAGACACAAAGCTCTTATTGATACTCAATAAAAGATCAAAAGTTCACTTTTTATCAACATCCATCACTTAAAAGAGTCACCTGACAAATCAATACTCTTTAAAATGGATCCACATAATACTGGTTCTGCTACTAAACCTGCCATGCTTGTAAGAAATGAATACAACATATGGCAAAAGAGAATGGCACATACCTTGTCACAAACCAACACAGGTTGTTGGAGATCTGTGATATATGGTCCTCACAAACCAGTAAACATAAATCTTGAAACTAAAGTTGAGGTTCCTAAAGAACCAAAAGACTATACAGATGATGATTTCCTAAAACTTGAGCTAGATGCAAAAGCATTCTCTATGTTGGCAATGGCTCTCCCAAATGAGATATACTCTGGCCTTTTACATTGTGAAAGTGCCAAAGAACTCTGGGATTGTCTTAAAGAACAGTTTGGAGCAACTGAAGAGGTGATTGCCAACACCAGAGAGATCTTAGCTCAACAATATGAGACATTTGCTCACATTAATGGGGAAACTTTAACTCAACAATTTGAAAGATTCTCCTCATTAATATCTGAGCTAAAGTTAAATGGTTAGACCTATACAATAGTATCTATGCTACATAGATTTTTAAGGTCTTTACCAGACAAATGGGAAACATACTCCATTGTTTTAAGATCCTCACCAGATTTTAGCTCCCTCACTCTTACAAAACTCCATGGGAGATTACTTACTTTTGAGAGAGAGATTGATCAAAAGAAGAAATTGCAATTATCTGGTAAAACTGCTGATGACTACCTACCAGGTAGTACAGCACTTTTGGGACAAGACTCACCAACTTGTTCCTATGGATCTTATGACAACATTGACATAACAACTGGGATCTCATCAGAAAGATCTTTCCCAGGTTATGACAATGATGACCAAAGTCAAACTGCTGATAATCTATGTTTTATCATGGATGATTTGAAAAACTTTAGCAGTGATGACTTAGAAGAAATGGACATTTTACACCAACTGGCCATGCTAAGCATTAAAACTAACAAGTTTTATAAAAGGTCAGGAAGGAAATTTCCTGGATTGACCAGTAATACAAAAATTGGTTTTGACAAATCTAAACTGAGATGTCACAAGTGTCAGAAGTTGGGACACTTTGCTAGAGAGTGTAGAAACTCTAGCTTTAACCAATCACAATCTGGAAATAACTTTAACCCCAATTATAATAGGAATAATGGAACTCAAGGGAGTGCTCATTTTGTACAGGCACAAGCTCCTCAACAGCAATACATGCCACAAGTACAATATGTTCAAATGCCTGCTCAACAGATGCAGAGCCAAAAATCAATCCCTCCCTTTCCAGCTGCTCAACAACCTCCACAGCCTCAACAACCCTCTCAACAAAGTCTTTTCACCTCAGGGTATGTTGACTGGAGCAGTCTCCCTTTTGACACCACAGAGTGCAATCCTGATGCAGACAACAAGGTGTTTGACATCAGCTGGGGAGAACCAGACAATGGCTGAAAGAACTTTGCCTTAATGGCATTTGAAGGCTGTACTTCAAAATCTGCATTGTCACGGGTATCAAAAGAATCTTTGACAAAACTTTGCTCAAATTCTTGCAAAGAAACTTTTGCTCTCATAAGAGAGACAAATGTGCACTTACAAGGAAAAGCCAATGATTTAGAAAGAAAATACACTCAGATGAAGTGTGATTTAGAGAGAAAACTTACTGCTAAAACAAAAGAAGCCTCTAAATTAACTAACTCAGCTATTGAAACCCAAGCACAAATTAAAATGATGATAGAAGATCTTGGGAATGTCAGAAAAGAGCTTGCTGACACCAAGATCAGTTGTGAAAAATGGGTGGATTCTTGTAAGGGGTACCAGTTGTTGCTAAACAAACAGAGTGCTTCAAATGTTAAGTTTGGCATAGGGTACCATCATGTTGAAACACCAACAGATTTCTCTCCCAAAACTACTGAAGATGGGAGAAAAATTGTTTCAAATGAAACTTCTGAAGGGAAAGACTGCACATCTTTCCATGAAAACTTTCTAAACAGAAATCCTGGTATTTTCAAAGAAAGTACTTCAGAAGTATTAACAAAATCTGACAACAAGCCATCAGTAGTTTCATCTACATCAGGAGTTGAGACCCTGAAAACTACTGATGAGCAAAATCTTTACACTAATGTCAGAAATTTGCCTTTAGATCAAAAACAAAAGGCAAAAGAGTGTGAAATTTGTGGTCTGTTCAACCACAAAACAGAGTTTTGTAGATACAGAAAAGGAATTCAGTTCAATCATAAAATTAAACAACAGGTTGTGGGAAATCAAATTAGAAATGATTATGAAAGAACCTTTAAACCCAAGAAACAACAACATAAAAACACCTTTTCTTAGAAAAAGATAAAATCTCAACTAAAATCTTTTTCTCAAAACTCTTTGTCAGTAGTTAGACCTGAATCATCAGCAGTTTCACAAACTGCTGAGATTCAAAAACTAATGAACTTGGTACAACTACTGATGACCAAGGTTGATGGTGGTCCTGAAAAGGATACCACCATGGTTCTTAATGAAAAATCCATTTCCAAAAAGACATGGATTTCTCAATCTGGTCAAGAACAAACTGTAACTGTTCTCAAGAGCAAACCCAAAGCCAAACAGGCTTGGGTTCCTAAATCTAACTAATTTGTTATTATGTGCAGAGAGTTTCCAGGGGCTTAAACAGCATATGGTATGTTGATAGTGGGGGCTCTATGCACATGACTGGATGCAGATACCTGATAAACAATTTTATCAGCCAAAGAGAAGGATCTGTATCCTTTGGGAACAATGCTAAGGGATATGTGCTAGGACATGGCAATGTCTCCTCTGGCAAAATACAGTTTGACAAGGTCAATCTGGTTGAAAACCTTGAATACAACTTGCTGAGTGTGTCACAAATGTGTGATAAAGGATATTCTTCCTTTTTCACAAAGACAGCATGCAAGATCATCTCACCAGAAGGCCAGAAGTTGATAGAGAAGATCATTGAAGATCATACTTTGTTGATTGCCAAAAGATGTGGCAATGTTTATGCAGTGGACATTGAGAAAGATAAAGTGTTGAACAACACTGCCTGTTTCTTCTCAAGGGCATCAACTTCAGAAACTGATCTCTGGCACAGGAGACTTGGCCATGTGAACTTTAAAACCATAAATAAAGTCACAAAAATGGGCTTGGTCAGAGGTCTACCTTTGAAAGTATACCAGTGTCAAGAACACTGTGTATCCTGTTTAAAGGGAAAACAGCATAAGTCCTCCTATAAGTCTATTGAAGAATCAAAAACAACTGCATGTCTTCAACTACTCCATATGGACTTATTTGGACCTGTCAAGATTATGAGCCTTGGTAAGAAGAAGTACTGCTTAGTCATCATTGATGACTACTCAAGATTCACATGGGTATTCTTCTTATTCTCCAAGGATGAGGCTGCTGAAATCATCAAGTTCTTCATTCTACAAGTGGAGAAACAATATTCTCTACCTGTCAAAACCATTAGAAGTGATAATGGGACAGAGTTCAGGAACAAAACTCTGGATGAATTCTGTTTGTCTAAAGGGATTATTAGACAATATAGTGTTCCCAGAACTCCTGAACAAAATGGTGTAGTAGAAAGGAAGAACAGAACCTTAATAGAGGGAGCAAGAACAATGTTAGCTGATTCTGGACTGCCCTTGTACTTTTGGACAGAAGCAGTTAACACATCATGTTATGTTCAGAATAGAGTTCTTGTGGTCAAGAGACATTCCAAGACTGCCTATGAAGTTCTTCATGGCATGAAGCCCCTTATCTCCTTTTTCAGGGCTTTTGGGTGTCAATGTTTCATCTTGAACATCAAGGAATCTATTTCAAAGTTTGCTGCCAAAGTTGACTCAGGTTACTTTCTTGGTTACTCTTCAACTAGAAAAGCCTACAAGGTTTTTAATTCTCACACCAGGATAGTAGAAGAAACATTGAATGTCAAGTTCAATGAGTCAAAACACACTCTTATTCCAGCACATCCTGCTGAACTTTTTGACCTTGACAACTTCCATTTTGGACCTGAGAAGCCTGTTACTTCATCAAAACCTACTTATTATGGTGACAAAAGGTTTGATGATGAGGATCCCACACCATGGACTCCTCAAACAGTTATCAAGTCAACTTCAAAATCATCAGAAGTTCCCCAAACTTCTGATCAAACAAGTACTGAGGAACAAACTCAAACTTCTGGTTCAGTAGATCCAACTACTGAAGATCAAGAAACATCTGAACCAGATATTATAGACCTCAGTAGTTTGTTTGAAGAACATGAGCCACCTACACCTGTCAGTGGTTTACAACAACTGATTGAACACAGAGATCATCCACTTGATCAAATCATGGGTGATATAGCTTCAGGTGTTCTTACCAGAAACCAGCTCTCCAACTTTTGCCTATTTTCAGCCTTTATCTCACAGTTGGAACCAAAGAAGTACCAGGAAGCCCTCAAAGACAATAATTGGGTGCAAGCTATGCAAGATGAACTGCTTCAGTTCAACAAGCAACAGGTCTGGGAAATCTGTCCCTTACCTCCAAACAAGCAACCAATTGGCACAAGATGGGTTTTCAGGAACAAACAAGATGAAGCTGGTATGATAATCAAGAACAAGGCAAGACTGGTAGTTCAAGGGTACTTTCAAGAAGAGGGAATTGACTATGATGAAACCTTTGCTCCAGTTGCAAGGCTTGAGGCCATCAGGTTATTTCTGGCCTATGCCATTTCCAACAAAATTAAAGTTTATCAAATGGATGTAAAGAGTGCATTTTTGTATGGAAAGATAAAAGAGGAGGTGTATGTCTGTCAGCCACCTGGGTTTGAGGATCCTTCTCATCCTGAGTGGGTGTACAGACTGGACAAAGCTCTTTATGGGTTCAAACAGGCTCCAAGAGCCTGGTATGATACACTCTCCACCTTTTTACTCAAAAATAACTTTACAAGAGGTGCCATTGATAAAACTCTTTTCATTAAACATGTTGGAAATCATGTCCTACTTGTTCAACTTTATGTTGATGATATCATTTTTGGTTCAACAAACTCAAAACTGTGTGATGATTTTAAGAAACTCATGCAATCAAAATTTGAGATGAGTACCATGGGAGAACTGCAGTACTTTCTGGGACTGCAGATCAAGCAACAAACAAATGGAACTTTTATACATCAATCAAAATATGTTAAAGAATTATTAAACAAATTTTCTTTAAAAGACTGTAAATCATGTTCCACTCCCATGACACCAATCACACAAGTTGAACCTGATGATCAAGGAAAACAGGTTGATCAAACCATGTACAGATGCATGATAGGTTCCCTTTTATATCTAACTGCTTCTAGACCAGATATTATGTTTTCAACATGTGTCTGTGCTAGATATCAATCAGCACCAAGGGAATCACACCTTACAGCAGTCAAAAGAATTTTCAGATATCTGAAAGGAACTCCAACACTTGGAATTTGGTATCCTGCTTCAAGCAATACCAAGTTATCAGCTTTTTCAGATAGTGACTATGCAGGGTGTAAGATGACAAGAAAGTCAACATCTGGTGGTTGTCAATTCTTGGGTAACTGTCTAGTGTCATGGCAATCAAAGAAGCAAACATCTGTTGCAACTTCAACTGCTGAAGCTGAATACATTGCAGCTGCAAGTTGTACATCACAGATACAATGGCTCCAATATCAACTTCTTGATTATGGAATCAAAGAAACCAAGACACCTTTGTTTGTAGACAGCAAATCTGCCATTAGCATCATTCAAAATCCGGTACAGTTCTCAAAAACCAAACATATTGAGATCAGGTACCATTTCATAAGAGATTGCTATGAAAAAGGCAAGATTGAGGTGAAGCATGTAGCAACAGCTAATCAAATAGCTGACATCTTCACAAAACCCCTTGACACATCAACATTTCAGAAGTTAGTATCCATGCTTGGGATGCTAAATTTGTAAGTGTTTATTTTATTATTCTGCACATATTTTTCATTTTTCACTTACAAAAAGACAAAAAGTCTGAAACAAAACTTCTGAAAAGAGAGAAACTACTGATGAACAAAACATCAGTATGGGGATAATTTCTGAAAAGTGTATAACTTCTGATAAAATAACCTTCAGAAGTTATGAATAAAGTATTTACAAAACATTTCTCATCAGCTGTTAAAACTACTGAAGAGAAAATGGGAACTACTGATGAAGATAATCCTTCATCAGCAGTTTAGTCAAAAAAGGGCAAATCTGACTTTTCCCATCATCAGAAGTTTTGACCTAGTCGGTTTAAAACTTCTGATAAAGAGATTTTTAACCGAGGCGGCTTAAAAACTTCTAATAAAGAAGATTCAAGCGGTTAAAAACTTCTGATAAATATCTTTTTCAACACTTATCCTTTCAAACTCAAAAATTCCCTCCTTCTCTCTCAAAAACTCTCTCAAAAACCTAAACCTGTAAATCAACTGTTCGATCAAAACCCAAACCACATGGCTCTCGTTCTAAAACAGGGACACAATCAAAGGGCCTTTCTTGAAAAACAAGAAGGCTGGTCCCAATACGATGAGATCATTGATCTTGTCGAAAAATCCCAATATTTTACTGCTCTCACAATCGACTCACCAATTCATACTGAAACTCTGAATGAGTTCTGGGCTAATGCTGAGACGGTGACGGCTGATGATGAAATTATTTCCCTCAACTCAAGAATAAAAGGGAAACCACTGACCATCACACCGGCCACACTGGCAACAAGACTGGGCCTGAATGATGTAGCTGCCCCTGATCATGTTGCTAACTCTGATATTCACCTAACCATGACAGAGTGTGGTTATCAAGGTACTCTCTCCCATGCTACTATCTTCAAAAAATATTTTGAACCAAAATACAAGCTTTTGTTTCATTATATTATTATGTGTTTGAGTCCAAAGACAGGGTCTTATGACCAGATGCCCTCTACTTTTCAACCAATATTTCATTCCATAGTGAATGAAACCAAATTCAGGGCATCAAAATTATTTTTCAATGAGTTGGTGTTATATCATAATAATACCAAGAAAAAGTTTTTGTTATACCCAAGGTTCATTATGCAATGCATAATAGGGGAACTGGGTAATGAGGTGCTTGTGGGAAAAGTTTCAACTTTAAATCCATTAACCTCACAAGCATACTCTAGGCATAACAAACCGGCTACCTGGTCAGAAGATGATCAGGGAGAACAACAACAAGTCCCCCTGAAGCCCACATCTTCCAAACTCACACCACCAAAAGCCAAAAAGCCCAAGCCAACAAAAACAAAAACCCACCAACCCAAAAGAAAAGCTGTTCAGGAGGATGAGATGCCTGAACATGCTCATGAGCAATCTGCTCTTCAAATAGGTGAGACTGAAACACCCTCTCAGTCTCATCCATCTCAAACCCCACCAAGAGCACCCATAACAATCTTATTCAAAAGAAAAAGACTTAGAAAAACAATTGCAACTCACACTTCTTTTGAAACTGCTGACCAACCTATTTCACCTATTGCCCAAACTACTGAACCAACCCCTCAAATTTCTGAACCAGAGGCAATAGAGATTGCCAAACTTCTCTCTGGGCTAAAAGAGAAAGTCCCATCTAATAATGTCAATCCCCTACAACAACATCAAACAGGGGACATAACCACAACATCAGACATGGATGTGGACATCACTAGCCCTAACCCAAGAGATGAGGGTGGACCAGAGTCTTTAAGCCCAATCTTAGAGACTCTTGGGGCATTTGAGGCTGCTACTACTCAGTTACCACCCAGTGGTGGATCTGAGGACAGAAGTAAAACAGCTAAGACCTCAGATGTGGCAACTACTGATGAAGGCTTAATGCCTGAAGTAGGAAATCCTCAGAACCAAGAACAAGAGGTTCATGAGAGAACTGAGTTAGGCTCAGCTCATGATTTAACTGAGACAGTCCTCAATGAGGACAACATCAGGGATTCAGATGATTCCATTAATTTGGATGATGTTTCAAAAACCAAAACTACTGAATTGACAGCACTTTATGAAGGTCCTGTTTCAAGGGTATCCAAGCTCAAGAAGCTAGTCACCCCTGAACAGGTTAAAGTCCACTCAATCCCTAAAACCCCTAGAGTGGCATCCTCTGTACAACATGAGGATCTCCCAAAAACACACCCTTCACATCAAATGCCTACCCAATTCCCTGGGCAAACAAGCATAGACATGAACCAGCTATGCAGCCCAGAGGGTCCCCTGTACCACATGATGAACACTCTCATCAAGAATCACTTCCAAACATACACAGCTAACTTGGAGCTGTCAATCAAAAACCAATTTGGAGTGATCAAGACAAAGATGAATGATCTGTCCAACAAGATTGAATTCAACAGCAAACAGATTGCTCATCTTCAAGGTCAATTCTCCAAACCCTCAACCTCTAAACTTGATGAATCCAAAAAGGGGGAGAAAATTAGGGAACCTAAGGAGTCATTCGAAGCCAGGATAAGGGCAAGAGTGGCTATCCTTGAAAGAGATCAGAAGAATCAAGCCAGAAAGGAAAAACTGGCCAAACAGTTTGGTGTCTCTATTCAAGAAATAGAGGATGCTGAAAAATCTGATGAATCCCAAGGGCATAATGAAGAAACCTCTGATGGCCAAAGTTCTGATGAAGAATCAGAAAGTACTGAAGACAATCCTTCAGTAGTTGACAAACCATCAGCAGTTGTCAACCCATCAGAGGTTAACACTTCCAAATCTCAAACTGCTGACCCTTCCAGAACAACTGTTCCCATTCAACCAACATCTGCTCCTATCAGGCCTACTACAACAGTTACAACAATGACTGTGCTAAACCCTTCTCCAATCTCTCAATCAGCTGAATTACTAGAGAAGAGTTTAGTTGCAGCCCGGAAGAAGGCCAGAGAAGATCTGATCTGGAAAACTCTGGAAGAAAGGGATGATTTAGACCTAAGCCATGAAGAAAAACTTCAGGCCTATGAAGCTGAACTACAAAGGCAGGCTAGCCTTGATGAGATTGCTGAACAAGACAAAAGACAACAACTGATGTCTTACATCACAAAGAACAGCAAGACTAAAGCCTACACACTCAAGGGACTCTCTATGCAAGAGCTAACAAGAAGGGCACAACTGATTGCAGACAAACTGGCTACAAGTAAAGAAGAAAAGGCCAAGAGAGCCCAAATGATAAATGAATTAGTAGCAGATGGCTATGGTTCAAAAGCCTCAGTATCCAGATGGAAAGAAGAAAGACTGATGGATACTTATCGAAAATACAAGGCTGCCAAGGCTGCAAATCCAGAGAAGTTTCAAACTGCTGATCCTTCAAGATCAGTAGTTAGAACTTCTGGTATATCAACAAGAAGGCCTGCTACTCAAAGAAAGAAAGCAGAGGACAATGTCAAAACTGATTTCAAAATGGTACTACTTGAAGGAAGTTCAGTAGTTCATTCAGATTTTGACATTGAGGAGAAACCTCTGTTAACACAATTCAGGGATCCTTCCACTTTTGCCTACCAAATCCAAAAGACTATCAAAGAAAAGATGCATACCAAGGTAGTGACTGAACACCATCTCCCAACTATTCAGATGCCTGATATGCAACAACAACAAGGAAGAGACTCCCACCTGAGGTTTACTGAAATAGAAAGCATCCAACACTCAGGATCATCAACCCAAGGGACAAGTCTGGTTCCCTATACCTCTGACTTTAACAAGTCAAAGGTACCTATCATCAGATGGTCACTTACTGATAACAACTCAGTATTATTGACAAGAAGAGACCTTTCAAGCAGGGCTTACAAGAAGATCAGTGATCTAAAGAAACTGTCAACACAAGACCTGCTCACAATTCAACATCTGGAACCACAGAGAGGATCTCTATCTGATGGACAGTTAAACCAGCTCAAGAACACCATGTACAAAGAGATATGGAAGATTGTTCAAGACAGAAGAAGATCATAAGGAATTAGTAAGGTTTTGGGTTCATCAATCCAGGGGGAGATTGTTAGGACAAAGAGGATTGGTGAAACCACTTTTGGAAACCTTAGTCTAATTCACTTCTGTCATTTTGGCTAAGTATAGAAGTACTGAAGAGAAAACAAGAAACTGCTGAAGAGAAGATATGAGAAGTGCTGAAGAAGAAACTTCATCAGAAGTTCTGAAGTCCAAACCAGACAAGTTCACTTCAGAAGTACTGAAGACAAACTACTCATCAGTAGTTTGTCATTCATCAGCACTTAGCATCAGATATTTTCCACCGCCTTTTGTATCAGTAGTTTATTGTTTATTATTACTTTTAGCTGTAATTGTTAGTTTCAATGTTGCAACTTGTGCAACTTGTTTCTGATGTTTCTGTACTTGCTTTATGGGCAAGATACATGTATGTAAACGTCTATAAATAGGAGGCTTCAACCTTTGATTTTAGACATTGATTTTAATAGAAAAATCCTTCAAACACTTTCACTGTTCTATTCCATTTCAGTATTTATTGTGAATCTGTCTAAGTATCTAATTCTCATTTACTGCTTAGATTCATAATAAATACTTGTCATTATTTGTTTCAATCATCAAGGGGGAGTAATAACTCCTCTTAAGTATAAAAAGTGTTGCTTTAACTTATACATTCCGCTGTGCTTACAATCTGATATACAAGAGCTTGCTAAACACTTAAGTGTCAAAGATAGCAAGTTCTTACTTAAACAAAGAGCATACCGATCCAACAGGAAGGTACTTTATTGTTTTACAAATCATTAATAGAAAAGTCAAAGTAACGTTTTTTTGTGTAGTATTTTAAACAATGTTAATAAATAACATACAAGTAGTAAAATTTCAACTATATTTTAGAGTTTAATATTTTGACTTTGGATTAATTCATTTTTTAAACATTGGACAACTAACCTTTCAAAGAATTTTGTAAATTAAAAACCAAACGCATTTAAACACATAATAAATGCTAGAATATTTGATTTATGACTTTCTATTTTTATCGTATAGCATCTACTACGAAGATAGATTTTTTTTATAAAATTTCCAAGCATGAGTCACAAATCTTTGACTTTTTATGTCAAAGTATAGCAGTAGTTGACTTTTTAATGTAATTTTTTTTAATTTGTGTTTTATCCTTGGTGATTATTTATATTTTAAATTGATGATTTAAAATGTATAAAAGGTCAACAAGATGAATTTGTACATTTGTAACAACTTTATTTTTTCATAAATCATTGTTAGCAAATCCATATTAACGTTTTTTTTAGCATAAACTAAAAATCCTTCTAATTGTAACTGTCTAAGTATGGTAGATTTTAAAGTTTTACATTTTCATTTGAATGATTATATTTTTAAACATTCAAAATGAATGTTTTTTTTTACATTTTTCGGTTATTTAAAAATCAAAGACATCTAAACAAAAAATAAATGCTTAAATATTTGATTTGTGACGTTGCTATTTTTATAAACATACTAAAATTTTTACATGAATTACATAATATTGGAAACATGTAATTATCCTAATTAACATTTATCATGATTTACAACATTTATGGAAACATGTAAATTACATAATTTTAATTTCCATTTCATATTTCGTTTACCATTTCACTAATCTATACTATAAATAAAAAAATTCAGCTTATTACTTTGCTATTAGTATATTATAAATATAGATGCAAAATAATAACTTTTCCATCAATCTTTTCTTCCAGAGTTGATCGGGTATCTGTATTATTTATAGATTCGTTAATTATATATCACTTCAATAGGAAGATTGTAGCATCCAATCTAATTTTTTCTTTTTTCTTACATACTATAAACTTGCAGGATTATGGATCCAAACAATGTAACCTTTTTGAATGACATCACTTGGCAGATTAGTCAGTACACAATCAAAATTGGTGAGGTTTTGTAGGGATATGTTAATCATACTTGACTGCTGTGTTTGATGATGTTTCGAGATGTTTCAAATGTGTTTGAAGCGTTTTTAGGTAAATTTATACAACAGGGGAGAACCTGGACTCATTCGACCAAACGAATGGTCGAAGGAGTGATTCCAGGGTCGAACCTGGGATGTGTTTGGGCGAACCTGATAAAACGGTTGAATGAGACATCAAACGGTCGAATGAGACATCAAACGGTCGAACGTGGCAAAACGGGCGAAGGAAACTTAAAAACGGGCGAAGGAAACTTAATCTGACTGGTTCGACCGTTCTGATGCAGAAATGAGATTTTTGATACAAACTAAGTGTTTTATGCTTGAACCCTATGTGTAATCTATGTATACTTGATTAGTTAGGGTAATGAGTCACCAACGGGATGTCAGGTCGGTCTAGTGTGCCGGTTGAACATTTAAACACGTTTTAAACATACTTGGTTACGATCTGGACAATCGGGGACTAGATAACCTTATGGTTATTAGTCGGAACACTTATGTTAACATTTTGATAGATCTCCAGTAGAGGGATTATCAAGGGCTTAGAATTTTACTAGTAACCGAAGAACGCTATCTAAGGTGAGTTCACGGCCCCACTTTTACTGCTTTAACTTTTGGGGGAGAAAACATGCGCTAAACTATTTTGGTAACATATGTCATACTATGGTTTTAACTTTGTATTGCTATACGATCCTTGGAAGTCCCGGGGGAAACCATGAATGTGCGGGGATGCACAACGGGGGAAATGTGGATAGATCTATTGGGCGTGACCTGCCCCACTCGACGGCTTGGAGGGCCGGGCGGGTGCATGTTGTCTCGAACTTTTCTAAACATGCTGAACATATTCGGGATGGTTAAACATATGCTAAACATTGCTAAACGTGTCCAGTAATGGTTTCCAATCGTAGTAGTAATAAAAGATACGCCTAGCTAGCGTACTTGGTGACATTGGTATAATATGGACATGCTAACGTTTTGGTAACTTTGGTAACTTATTGATAATTTGAGAAACTATGTTTGGGTTTTACGTATTCATATAGTGTTGTTTATTGTGACCATTGACTTGGATCCTGATTTGTCATGCGCCTCGCGGTAAAACTCCGCAAGTGGAAATTTGAGGGCGTGACAGATTGGTATCAGAGCCAATGGTTATAGTGAACTAGGACTGCATGTAGAGTCTGGTCTATAGCCGAGTCGCACACGCTAGATGGTCACATACTTTGAGTCTATTAGTGGGATACGTACTAACGTTGTCGGGGTGTCCTTGCATCATCATCATACTTCTATGTTACATCATCCGCTTTTATTTGGGTTCTTACCTACTCTTGTCTTCTTCTTCTGGATTGAAGAAGGAGAGGTTGATTGGTTGGTTCTAGCACACACATGCCTTCTTACACTTGCACCTATCGTAACACGTTACTAGGCGACGATATTCGGTGACCGGAGTCTGGATTAGGGGTACATCTGGAGGACCATGTAGAGCAGTTTATCATTTCGGGTGCACACGAAATAATAAACTGAAATGCATGAAAATCCCGATGGACTTCGAGTTTGGATGTATAGTCCTGGATTTGTCCCTAAGTTAACTCTAATAAATTTCTAGTGGTTGACACTAGAAGTGAATCTAAATCCCTCGATTTCTTGATTTGTTAGATCATGTCTGGTGCTCGCGGTGGTGGACGTCGTGGTGGCGGCGGTGGTCGTGCTGGCGGTGGTGGTCGTGCCGGTGGCGGTGGTCGTGGTAACATCAACATGACCCAAGCTGAGCTGAACAACTTGCTACAGCAGCAAGTGAACATGGCTATGGCTAACTTCCAGGCTGGGATTAATGCCATGGGTGGTGAGTTGATTTCTGTCGACTTTGCCTCAATCTTGGGTGTCATGTTCTTTCGTTTGTGTTTTACTCGTGTACCGTGTTTCAGGTATTGGTGCCAATCCACCTCCACCTCAGTGCTCTTATAAGAAGTTTCGGGACTGTAAGCCCCATAACTTCGCTGGAACTGAGGGAGCGGTGGGACTGCTCCGATGGCTGGAGAAGGTTGAATCTGTGTTCGTCATGTGTAACTGTCCTGCTGGGGACCGGGTGAAGTATGCTACTGCGACATTCGAGGGGCTGCACTGTCGTGGTGGAATGCTACTACTCAGAACATGGGATTCGGGGAGGCTATTGCTATGCCTTGGGCGGAGTTTGTGCAACTGTTGAGGGGCGAGTACTGTCCGAGGGAGGAGGTGCAGAAGTTGGAACATGAAGTCTGGAGCTACAAGATGGTCCGGTCGGAGATTGAAGAGTACACTGTGAGGAGGAATGAGCTGGCGGTGTTGTGCCTTGATTTGCACACACCCGAGTATAGGAGGATCGAGCACTACGTGTCTGCGCTAGTGCCGGAGATTGCCGGATTTGTGGCTGCTGGGAATCTTCCCACTATTGCTGAAGTTGTCCGATCGGCTCATCGGATGACTAACCTGAAGGTGGCAGAAGGTGTTTTGCCTCCTAAAGGTACTGCTGTGAAGGTTACTGAAGGGAACAAGAGGAAGTGGGATGGTGGGGGGAAGAGTGCTGTGCCAGCGCCATCTCAGCCGGCGAAGAAGTTTGAATCATCTGGGTCTTCTTCTGGGCAGAAGTCAAGTGGGTATGTTGGGAAGCATCCCAAGTGCAATAAGTGTGGTTTTCATCATTCTGGGAGTTGTGATCGGGCTCATTGTCATCGGTGCCATCAGTTGGGGCATCATGCTAAGGATTGCAGGGTGGCACTCACCCCAACTCAGACTCCTGCTACTGCTCCTACTCCTGCTGCTCAGGGGACTCCAGGAAAGCAGGGGTGCTATAACTGCGGTGATACGGGACACTTCAAGCGTGAATGTCCTAAATTGAAGCAGGGCGATAATGGGAGGGGCGGAAACGGTAATCGGAACAACGGGGGCGGAGGCAGGACTGCACGTGCTTTCGTCATTGGATCCGCAGAGGCTAGGCAGGATCCAGACACAGTTACCGGTACGTTCCTTCTTAATGATCGCTATGTTTCTGTCTTGTTTGATTCTGGTGCCGATAAGAGTTTCGTATCTATGGACATTAGTCGATTGCTAGATATAGTACCCACACCTTTAGAGGCTAAGTACTTAATAGAATTGGATGATGGTAAGAAAATCAAAGCGACACACACCCTTAGGGAATGTCGCTTGGAACTATCGGGTTTGTCTTTCCCCATTGACCTTATGCCGGTACCCCTGGGTAGTTTTGATGTCGTTGTCGGCATGGATTGGTTATCGTTGTATCGTGCGGAGATCGTTTGTTTCGATAAGATTATTCGGATCCCTCTCCCTGATGGAAAGACTCTTTCGGTTCATGGCGAGAAAAGCGGTGCTCCGCTGAGTATCATTTCTAGCATGAAAGCCCGTAAGTATCTTCGGAATGGTTGCTTGGCCATTCTGGCACTTGTTAACGTTTCTACTGACAATGAGAAGAAGATCGAGGATATCCCGGTGGTTCGTGATTTTCCCGATGTGTTTCCTGATGATTTGCCTGGTCTTCCTCCCCATCGTCAGGTTGAGTTTGGTATTGATCTTACTCCGGGCGCGGCTCCTATTGCCCGAGCTCTGTATCGTCTTGCACCTCCCGAGATGCAAGAGTTGTCCAGCCAGTTGCAGGAACTCTTGGAAAAGGGTTTCATCCGACCGAGTTCTTCCCCGTGGGGAGCTCCTATTTTGTTTGTGAAGAAGAAGGACGGAAGCCTCCGAATGTGTATTGATTATCGTGAGCTGAACAAAGTGACCATCAAGAATCGTTATCCTCTTCATCGCATTGATGATCTCTTTGACCAGCTCCAGGGTTCCAGTTACTATTCGAAGATTGATTTGCGGTCCGGTTATCACCAGTTGCGCGTCAGGGAAGCTGACGTTCAGAAGACTGCTTTTCGCACTCGATATGGCCATTTTGAATTCTTGGTCATGCCTTTTGGTCTCACTAACGCACCGGCGGTGTTCATGGACTTAATGAACCGCGTTTGTAAACCTTACCTTGATAAATTCGTCATTGTGTTTATTGACGATATTCTGATTTATTCCAAGAACAAGACGGATCATGAGGAACACCTACAGTTGGTCTTGGAACTTTTGAGACAGGAGCAGTTGTATGCTAAGTTCTCGAAGTGTGACTTTTGGTTACGTGAAGTTCAATTCCTAGGGCATGTGGTGAAAGAACTGGAAATTCATGTCGATCCGGCTAAGATCGAAGCTATTAAAGACTGGGAAGCACCAAAGACACCATCTGAGGTGCGGCATATCCTAGGTCTTGCGGGTTACTATCGTCGTTTTATTGAGGGATTTTCGAAGATCGCTCAACCCCTCACTACTCTTACCCAGAAGGATCGAAAGTTCGACTGGGATGAACCACAGGAATCAGCATTTCAGATGCTGAAACTTAAACTTTGTTCCACACCTATCTTATCTTTACCTAAGGGTACGGGCGACTTTGTTGTGTACTGTGACGCTTCTATTCGTGGTCTCGGTTGTGTGTTGATGTAACGCGGGAAGGTTATTGCTTATGCTTCTCGTCAACTCAAGGTTCATGTGAAGAACTACACTACTCATGACTTGGAGCTGGGTGCGGTGATCTTTGCGTTGAAAATCTGGAGACATTACTTGTACGGTACCAAGTGTGAAGTATACACTGATCACAAGAGTCTTCAGCATATTTTCGACCAGAGGGTGTTAAACATGCGGCAGCATCGCTGGGTTGAACTCCTGAACGATTATGACTGTGCTATCAAATACCATCCTGGCAAGGCGAACGTTGTGGCGGACGCCTTGAGCAGGAAGGAGTCTGCGAATCTTCGTCATGTTCGAGCCTTACAGCTCACCATTCATTCGTCATTGCCTGATCGAATCCGTTCTGCACAGTTGGAAGCTTTGAAGGAGGAGAACCTTAAGGCTGAGACTATGCACAGTGCTGACAAACATCTTGAACTCAGGACCGATGGCTTACACTATTTTGCGGGACGTGTTTGGGTTCCATTGTTCGGGGGATTACACGAGCTTGTTTTGGATGAAGCTCACAAATCTCGGTATTCTATTCACCCTGGCTCCGATAAGATGTATCAGGATTTGAAGATACTTTATTGGTGGCCAAACATGAAGGCTGAGATAGCTTCTTATGTCAGCAAATGCTTGACTTGTGCTAAAGTCAAGGTGGAGTATCAGAGGCTGTCTGGTCTCCTGCAACAACCAGAGGTTCCGGAATGGAAGTGGGAGCGAATCACGATGGATTTCGTCACCAAGCTGCCAAGGTCACCTAGTGGTTATGATATGATCTGGGTGATTGTTGACAGGTTGACAAAATCGGCACGTTTCATACCTATTAAGGAAACCGATGGACTCGAACGGTTGGCTCGACTTTACCTTAAGGAGGTGGTTGCTCGGCACGGGGTGCCTGTCTCTATTATCTCTGATCGTGATTCTCGTTTTGCTTCGCGTTTCTGGAAGGCTCTGCACAAGGCTTTGGGTACTCAGTTGGATATGAGTACAGCTTATCATCCGCAAACTGATGGACAGAGTGAGCGGACGATTCAAACCTTGGAAGACATGCTTTGGGCGTGTGTTATCGATTTTGGCAAAAGTTGGGAGATTCACCTACCGTTGGTGGAATTCTCCTACAACAACAGCTATCACTCTAGTATCAAGGCAGCTCCGTTCGAGGATCTATACGGACGGAAATGTCGATCGCCACTTTGTTGGGCCGAGGTGGGGGAGAGCCAGCTCACTGGTCCGGAACTTGTGTACGAAACTTCGGAGAAAATCGTACAGATCGTTAGAAGAGCTATGCCGATCGCCGTCGCAAACCTTTGGAGTTCCAGGTTGGGGACAGGGTACTTCTAAAAGTTTCACCATGGAAGGGCGTCATACGCTTTGGAAAGCGTGGCAAGCTCAACCCTCGTCATGTCGGACCATTCGCAATCCTGGATCGGATTGGACCGGTGGCATACAGACTTGACTTACCGACAGAGCTCGGTAGTGTTCACAACGTCTTCCATGTGTCTAACTTGAAGAAGTGTTTGGCTGATGAATCCCTTATTGTACCACTGGAGGAGATCAAGGTTGATGATCGTCTTCGCATTGTGGAGGAACCTGTCGAGATTCTCGACTACAAGATTCGTAGCCTTCGTCGGAGTAAAATCCGCATCGTTAAAGTTCGTTGGAACTTGAATCGTGGACCGGAGTTCACGTGGGAACGGGAGGATCAGATGAAAGCTAAACATCCTCATCTTTTTCCGAAACGCGCGTTCGAATCGAGGCATGTTACTGCTGAAGCGGAATGAATCTCGGGTCGAGATTCCTTTCAACGTGGGGATGATGTGACATCCGGTAAATTTTTTTTTCATTTCATTCTTTCCGTTTCTTTCATTTTGGAACTTTGTGCAATTTTCGGGATGAAAATTCTTTCAACGTGGGGATGATGTGACATCCGGCATATTTGGCTTAAACCTTATAGTAACATCTAAGACTACCTTAGCGGGAAACGTTTATAAACGGACTTAACTAGGTTAGTTGAGTCGGGTCAAGTTAGGATTGTCCAGGGTTCAATGATCTGAAGGATCATTGGGAGTCATTTTGGGAATACACTAGTACCGGGTCCCGTTGTTGGTGACATTACATAAACTAATTAAGTGTATGTGTAGATTATGGGCCGTGTGGTGGATTATATACATAGATGTGTTTATATGATGTGTAGATGATTATCCATGCTTAAATATGTTAAACATAGACTAAGGTTGCGTGCTCATATGTTAAGGTGCGTTAAAATGCGTTAAACACGACAAACTAGAAAACTAGATAAACATAGGTCTGGTTCGACCACTTCGAGTGGTCGAAGGTGGAATTATGTTTTGGTTCGACCCTTTGAAAAGGGGCGAACCTGGGACATGGAATTTGAAGAATTTCATTCGACCAAGTCAGGGTTCATTCGACCCTGTGAAAGGGGTGAAGGAGGCTACCTTCGACCACTGATAGGGGGCGAAGGTGGAATAGTATAAATACCAAACTTTGTCATTTTTCACCATTTCACAAACCCTAACCGTCTCAAAACACTCTCAAACTATTTTAATCACTAAGGAAGGAGTTTTTGCTCTTCTTTTTCATAATCTAACCTATCTACAACATCTAAAGAAGAATCCAAGGTGTGTTCTTAATCCTAAATCTTTTTAAGGCATTTTAATCCGTTTTTATCTAACCCTAAATGTCCAGATCTGTTCCAAGGAAGATTTTATCAATAAAAACCTTTTAAACATCTTTCTAAACCTAAATCCTATCATTAAACATAGGTTTTGTATCAATAAACATGTGTTAATTGTGTGTTATGTGATGTTATGTGTTGTTTAATGATTTGCTGCTGTGCTAATGCTAGAAACATGATCTAAGGTTGCTATTGATGTTGGTTTATTCTTGTTTAGGGTTACAATTAGATAGATGGTGATATTATGGGTATTTTGGGGGATTTTATGAGATCTAGGGCTTGTGCATGTTAAGTATTATTAATAAAATGAATGGGGGTTTTCGATTACAAGATAAACTGAACATTTGTAGATGATTATGGGTTGGTATTAAAAATTTTCCAAATTGGGTAAAGATTTCATGCATGATGTGACATTTCCATAATTTTGCCATTTTGGGAAAGTATTAAAACAAGCTGGTTTTGGGGCAAAATTGGTGAGGTTTTGTAGGGATATGCTAATCATACTTGACTGCTGTGTTTGATGATGTTTCGAATGTGTTTGAAGCGTTTTTAGAAAAATTTATACAACATGGGCGAACCTGGACTCATTCGACCAAACGAATGGTCGAAGGAGTGATTCCAGGGTCGAACCTGGGATGTGTTTGGGCGAACCTGATAAAACGGTCGAATGAGACATCAAACGGTCGAATGAGACATCAAACGGTCGAACGTGGCAAAACGGGCGAAGGAAACTTAAAAACGGGCGAAGGAAACTTAATCTGACTGGTTCAAGCGTTCTGATGCAGAAATGAGATTTTTGATACAAACTAAGTGTTTTATGCTTGAACCCTGTGTATAATCTATGTATACTTGATTAGTTAGGGTAATGAGTCACCAACGGGATGTCAGGTCGGTCTAGTGTGCCAGTTGAACATTTAAACACGTTTTAAACATACTTGGTTACAATCTGGACAATCGGGGACTAGATACCTTATGGTTATTAGTCGGAACACTTATTTTAACATTTTGATAGATCTCCGGTAGAGGGATTATCAAGGGCTTAGCATTTTACTAGTAACCGAAGAACGCTATCTAAGGTGAGTTCACGGCCCCACTTTTACTGCTTTAACTTTTGGGGGAGAAAACATGCGCTAAACTATTTTGGTAACATATGTCATACTATGGTTTTAACTTTGTATTGCTATACGATCTTTGGAAGTCCCAGGGGAAACCATGAATGTGCGGGGATGCACAACGGGGGAAATGTGGATAGATCTATTGGCCGAGACCTGCCCCACTCGACGGCTTAGAGGGCCGGGCGGGTGCATGTTGTCTCGAACTTTGCTAAACATGCTGAACATATTCGGGATGGTTAAACATATGCTAAACATTGCTAAACGTGTCCAGTAATGGTTTCCAATCGTAGTAGTAATAAAACATACGCCTAGCTAGCGTACTTGGTGACATTGGTATAGTATGGACATGCTAACGTTTTGGTAACTTTGGTAACTTATTGAACAAACCTGTGAACTCACCAGCATTATATGTTGACGTCTTTTTGGCATGTTTTTCTCAGGTCGCTAAGGTAGCAACACTGGACTAGGCGCACTAGTCTGCATGGCGTCTAGGCTTTGTTTCACGTTTCGAATAAAGTTGTTAAAACATTGTCTTTCATGGTTTTGTAACTGGTTTAATGCTTCCGCTACGATTTTGATAATTTGAGATATGTTTGGGTTTTACGTATTCATATAGTGTTGTTCATTGTGACCGTTGACTTGGATCCTGGTTTGTCATGCGCCTCGCGGTAAAACTCCGCAAGTGGAAATTTGAGGGTGTGACACCTTAGCAAAGGGGCGAACCTGGAATGTGGAAATGAAAAAGTTTCATTCGACCAGAACATGCACATTCGGCCCTGTGAAAGGGGCGAATGTGGGTACATTCGCCCAGATAGAAGGGGCGAATGTGGACTAGTATAAATACCAAACATTGCCATTTTTCACCATTTCACAAACCCTAACCGTCTCAAAACACTCTCAAACGATTTTACTCATTAAGGAAGGAGTTTTTGCTCTTCTTCTTCTTCATAATCTAACCTATCAACAACATCTAATCAAGAATCCAAGGTGTGTTATTATTTCTAAACCTTATTCAAGTATTTTAATTCGTTTTTATCTAACCCTAAATGTCCAGATCTGTTCTAAGGAAGTTTTTATCAATAAAAACCTTTTAAACATCTTTCTAAACCTAAGCCCTATCATTAAACATAAGTTTTCATATCAATAAACATATGTTAATTGTGTGTTATGTGATATTATGTGTTGTTTAATGATTTGCTACTATGCTAATGCTAGAAACATGATCTAGGGCTGCTATTGATGATAGTTTAGGAGTATAAGAGGTTATAATTAGATAGATGATGATATCAAGTCTAATTTGGGGATTTTATTGAATCTAGGGCTTGTGCATGTTAGTATTATCAATAAAGCGATTGAGGGTTTTCAATTACATGATAAACTGAGCATTTTAGATGATTATGGATTGATATTGAAAAGTTTCCAAATTGGGTAAAGATTACATGAATGATGTGACACTTCCATAATCATTGCCATTTTAGGAAAGGGCTGAAACGGATAGGTTTTGGGGCAAAATTGGTGGGGTTTTGTTGGGATAAGTTATTCATGCTTGACTGCAGTGTTTGGTAATGTTTCGGGATATTTTCGGATGTTTTTGAAGCGTTTTTGGGAAAATAATCTGTCAGGCTCGAACCTGGGCACATTCGACCGGTTGAGTGGTCGAATGTGGAATCCCAGGGTCGAACCTGGACAGTTTGGTCGAACCTGTTAAGAACGGTCGAATGTGGCTTTTAAAGGGTCGAAGGTGGTTTAAAAACGGGCGAAGGAGGATTTATTTGCTGGTTCGACCCTTCTGATTCAAAAATGAGATTTTTGATACAAACTAAGTGTTTTATGCTTGAACCTTGTGTGTAATCTATGTGTACTTGATTAGTTAGTTGAGGTAATGAGTCACCAACGGGATGTCGGGTCGGTCTAGTGTGTCGGTTAAACACTTAAACACGTTTTAAAACATACTTGGTTACGATCTGCACAATCGGGGACTAGATAACCTTATGGTTATTAGTCGGAAACACTTACGTGAACATTTTGATAGATCTCCGGTAGAGGGATTATCATGGGCTTAGCATTTTACTAATTACCGAAGAACGCAATTTAAGGTGAGTTCACGACCCCACTTTTATAACTTTAACTTTGGGGGAGAAAACATGCGCTAAACTATTTTGGTAACATATGTCATACTATAGTTTTAACTTGCATTGCTATACGATCTTTTAAAGTCCCGGGGGAAAACCATGAATGTGCGGGGATGCACAACGGGGGAAGTGTGGAGGCCATTGCTATGCCTTAGGCGGATTTTGTGCATCTGTTGAGGAGCGAGTACTGTCCGAGGGAGGAGATACAGAAGTTGGAACATGAAGTCTGGAGCTACAAGATGGTTGGGTCCGAGATAGAGGAGTACACTGTGAGGAGGAACGAGCTGGCGGTGTTGTGCCCTGATTTGCACACACCCGAGTATAGGAGGATTGAGCACTACGTATCTGGGTTAGTGCCAGAGATTGCTGGGTTGGTGGCTGCTGGGAATCTTCCCACTCTTGCTGAAGTTGTTCGATCAGCTCATCGGATGACTAACTTGAAGGTGGCGGAGGGGGTTTTGCCTCCTAAGGGTCCTGCTGTGAAGGTTTCTAAAGGGAACAAGAGAAAGTGGGATAATGTGGGGAAGGGTGCCGTGCCAGCGCCATCTCAGCCGGCAAAGAAGTTTGATTCATCTGGGTCTTCTTCAGGGCAGAAGTCGGGAGGGTATGTTGGGAAGCATCCCAAGTGTAACAAGTGTGGTTTTCACCACTCTGGGAATTGTGATCGGGCTCGCTGTCATCGGTGCCATCAGTGGGGTATCATGCTAAGGATTGCAGGGTGACACTTACCTCAACTCAGACTCCTGCTGCTACTCCTACTCCTGCTGCTCAGGGGACTCTAGGAAAGCAGGGGTGCTATAACTGTGGTGACACGGGACACTTCAAGCGTGAATGTCCTAAGCTGAAGCAGGGTGATAATGGAAGGGGCGGGAACGGTAACGGGAACAACGAGGGCGGAGGCAGGACTGCACGTGCTTTCATCATTGGATCTGCAGAGGCTAGGCAGGATCCAGACAAAGTTACCGGTACGTTCCTTCTTAATGATCGCTATGTTTCTGTCTTGTTTGATTCTGGTGCCGATAAGAGTTTCGTATCTGTGGACATTAGTCGATTGCTAGATATAGTACCCACACCTTTAGAGGCTAAGTACTTAATAGAATTGGCTGATGGTAAGAAAATCGAAGCGACGCACACCCTTAGGGAATGTCGCTTGGAACTGTCGGGTTTGTCTTTCCCCATTGACCTTATGCCGGTACCCCTGGGTAGTTTTGATGTTGTTGTAGGCATGGATTGGTTATCATTGTATCGTGCGGAGATCGATTGTTTCGATAAGATTATTCGGATCCCTCTCCCTGATGGAGAGACTCTTTCGGTTCATGGCGAGAAAAGCGGTACTCCGCTGAGTATCATTTCTAGCATGAAATCCCGTAAGTATCTTCGGAAGGGTTGTTCGGCCATTCTGGCACTTGTTAACGTTTCGATTGACGATGAGAAGAAGATCGAGGATATTCCGGTGGTTCGTGATTTTCCCGATGTGTTTCCTGATGATTTACCTGGTATTCCTCCCCATCGTCAGGTTGAGTTTGGTACTGATCTTACTCCAGGTGCAACTCCAATTGCCCGGGCTCCGTATCGTCTTGCACCTCCTGAGATGCAAGAGTTGTCCAGCCAGTTGCAGGAACTCTTGGAAAAGGGTTTCATCCGACCGAGTTCTTCCCCATGGGGAGCTCCTATTTAGTTTGTGAAGAAGAAGGACGGAAGTCTTCGCATGTGTATTGATTATCGTGAGCTGAACAAAGTGACCATCAAGAATCGTTATCCTCTCCCTCGCATTGATGATCTCTTTGACCAGCTCCAGGGCTCTAGTTACTATTCTAAGATTGATTTGCGGTCCGGTTACCACCAGTTGCGCGTCCGGGAAGCTGACGTTCAGAAGACTGCTTTTCGTACTCGATATGGCCATTTTGAGTTCTTGGTCATGCCTTTTGGTCTCACTAACGCACCGGCGGTGTTCATGGACTTGATGAACCGCGTTTGCAAACCTTACCTTGATAAGTTCGTCATCGTGTTTATTGACGATATTCTGATTTATTCTAAGAGCAAGACGGATCATGAGGAACATCTACGGTTAGTGTTGGAACTTTTGAGATAGGAGCAGTTGTATGCTAAGTTCTCAAAGTGTGATTTTTGGTTACGTGAAGT
The DNA here is from genome assembly GCA_028751855.1 of Ambrosia trifida. Classification (NCBI taxonomy): domain Eukaryota; kingdom Viridiplantae; phylum Streptophyta; class Magnoliopsida; order Asterales; family Asteraceae; genus Ambrosia; species Ambrosia trifida. The sequence continues at coordinate 52,599,231 of CM054128.1, forward strand.
TCAATTCCTAGGGCATGTGGTTAATGAACTGGGAATTCATGTCGATCCAGCTAAGATCGAAGCTATTAAAGGCTGGGAAGCACCAAAGAAGCCATCTGAGGTGCGGCAATTCCTAGGTCTTGCGGGTTACTATCGTCGTTTCATTGAGGGATTTTCGAAGATCGCTCAACCCCTCACCACTCTTACCCAGAAAGACCGAAAGTATGACTGGGGTGAACCACAGGAATCAGCATTTCAGATGCTGAAGCTTAAACTTTGTTCTGCACCTATCTTATCTTTACCTGAGGGTACGGATGACTTCGTTGTGTACTGTGATGCTTCTATTCGTGGTCTCGGTTGTGTGTTGATGCAATGCGGGAAGGTTATTGCTTATGCTTCTCGTCAACTCAAGGTTCATGAGAAGAACTACACTACTCATGAATTGAAACTGGGTGTGGTGATCTTTGCGTTGAAAATCTGGAGACATTACTTGTACGATACCAAGTGTGAAGTATACACCGATCACAAGAGTCTTCAGCATATTTTCGACCTGAAGGTGTTGAACATGCGGCAGCGTCGCGGGGTTGAACTCCTGAACGATTATGACTGTGCTATCAAATAACATCATGGCAAGGCGAACGTTGTGGCGGATGCCTTGAGTAGGAAGGAGTCTGTGAATCCTCGTCGTGTTCGGGCCTTACAGCTCACCATTCATTCCTCATTGCCTGACCGAATCCGTTCTGCACAGTTGGAAACTTTGAAGGAGGAGAACCTTAAAGCTGAAACTATGCACAGTGCTGACAAGCATCTTGAACTCAGGACCGATGGCTTACACTATTTCGCGGGACGTGTTTGGGTTCCCTTGTTCGGGGTATTACGCGAGCTTGTCTTGGATGAAGCTCACAAATCCCGGTATTCTATTCACCCTGGCTCCGATAAGATGTACCAGGATTTGAAGATACTTTATTGGTGGCCAAACATGAAGGCTGATATAGCTTCTTATGTCAGCAAATGCTTGACTTGTGCTAAAGTCAAGGTGGAGTATCAGAGGCCGTCTGGTCTCCTGCAACAACCAGAGGTTCCAGAATGGAAGTGGTAACGAATCACGATGGATTTTGTCACCAAACTACCAAAGTCACCTAGTGGTTATGATATGATCTGGGTGATTGTTGACCGGTTGACAAAATCGGCACGTTTCATACCTATTAAGGAAACCGATGGACTCGAGCGGTTGGCTCGACTTTACCTTAAGGAGGTGGTTTCTCGGCACGGGGTGCCTGTTTCTATTATCTCTGATCGTGATTCTCGTTTTGCTTCGCATTTCTGGAAGGCTCTGCACAAGGCTTTGGGTACTCAGTTGGATATGAGTACAGCTTATCATCCGCAAACTGATTGACAGAGTGAGCGGACGATTCAAACCTTGGAAGACATGCTTCGGGCATGTTTTATCGATTTTGGTAAGAGTTGGGAGATTCACCTACCGTTGGTGGAATTCTCCTATAACAACAGCTATCACTCTAGTATCAAGGCAGCTCCGTTCGAGGCTCTCTACGGACGGAAATGTCGCTCACCTCTTTGTTCGGCCAAGGTGGGCGAGAGCCAGCTCACCGGTCCGGAAATGGTGTACGAAACTTTGGAGAAAATCGTACAAATTCGCAACCGTCTGGCTGCTGCGCGGGATCGTCAAGAGAGTTATGCCGATCGCCGCCGAAAACCTTTGGAGTTCCAGGTTGGGGACAAGGTACTTCTGAAAGTTTCACCATGGAAGAGAGTCACACACTTTGGAAAGCGTGGCAAGCTTAACCCTTGTTATGTCGGACCATTCGCAATCCTGGATCAGATTGGACCGGTGGCATACAGACTGGACCTACCGGCGGAGCGCGGTAGTGTTCACAACGTCTTCCATGTGTCTATCTTGAAGAAGTGTTTGGCTGATGAATCTCTCATTGTACCACTGGAAGAGATCAAGGTTGATGATCGTCTTCGCATTGTGGAGGAACCTGTCGAGATTCTCGACTACAAGATTCGTAGCCTTCGTCAGAGTAAAATCCGCATCGTCAAAGTTCGTTGGAACTCGAACCGTGGACCGGAGTTCACGTGGGAACGGGAGGATCAGATGAAAGCTAAGTATCCTCATCTTTTTCCGAAACGCGCATTCGAATCGAGGCATGTTACTGCTGAAGCGGAATGAATCTCGGGTAGAGATTCCTTTCAACGAGGGGATGATGTGACATCCGGTAAATTTTCTTTTCGTTTCATTCTTTCCGTCTCTTTCATTTTTGGGCTTCGTGCAATTTTCAGGACGAAAATTCTTTCAACGTGGGGATGATGTTTCACCCGGCATATTTGGCTTAAACATTTTAGTAACATCTAAGTGTACCTTAGTGAGAAACATTTATAAACGGACTTAACTAGGTTAGTTGAGTCGGGTCGGGTCAAGTTAAGATTGTCCGGGGTTCAATGATCTGGAGGATCATTGGGAGTCGTTTTGGGAATACACTAGTACTGGGTCCCGTTGTTGGTGAAATTACATAAACTAATTAAGTGTATGTGTAGATTAATTGTTGTGCGGTGGATTATATGCATAGATGTGTTTAAACGATGTGTAGATAATCATCCATGCTTAAATATGTTAAACATAGAATAAGGATGCATGCTTATATGTTAAGGTGCGTTAAAATGCGTTAAACACGACAAATTGGAAAACTTGAAAAAACATAAGTTCTGGTTCGACCACATCGAGTGGGCGAACCTGGAAAATAAACTTGGTTCGACCCTTAGCAAAGGGGCGAACCTGGAATGTGGAAATGAAAAAGTTTCATTCGACCAGAACATGCACATTCAACCCTGTGAAAGGGGCGAATGTGGGTACATTCGCCCAGGTAGAAGGGGCGAATGTGGACTAGTATAAATACCAAACTTTGCCATTTTTCACCATTTCACAAACCCTAACCGTCTCAAAACACTCTCAAACGATTTTACTCATTAAGGAAGGAGTTTTTGCTCTTCTTCTTCATAATCTAACCTATCAACAACATCTAATCAAGAATCCAAGGTGTGTTCTTAATTCTAAACCTTATTCAAGTATTTTAATTCGTTTTTATCTAACCCTAAATGTCCAGATCTGTTCTAAGGAAGTTTTTATCAATAAAAACCTTTTAAACATCTTTCTAAACCTAAGCCATATCATTAAACATAGGTTTTCATATCAATAAACATATGTTAATTGTGTGTTATGTGATATTATGTGTTGTTTAATGATTTGCTACTGTGCTAATGCTAGAAACATGATCTAGGGCTGCTATTGATGATAGTTTAGGAGTATAAAAGGTTATAATTAGATAGATGATGATATCAAGTCTAATTTGGGGATTTTATTGAATCTAGGGCTTGTGCATGTTAGTATTATCAATAAAGCGATTGGGGGTTTTCAATTACATGATAAACTGAGCATTTTTAGATGATTATGGATTGATATTGAAAAGTTTCCAAATTGGGTAAAGATTACATGCATGATGTGACACTTCCATAATTTTTGCCATTTTAGGAAAGGGCTGAAACGGATAGGTTTTGGGGCAAAATTGGTGGGGTTTAGTTGGGATAAGTTATTCATGCTTGACTGCAGTGTTTGGTAATGTTTCGGGATGTTTTCGGATGTTTTTGAAGCGTTTTTGGGAAAATAATCTGTCAGGGTCGAACCTGGGCACATTCGACCGGTCGAGTGGTCGAATGTGGAATCCCAGGGTCGAACCTGGACAGTTTGGTCGAACCTGTTAAGAACGGTCGAATGTGGCTTTTAAAGGGTCGAAGGTAGTTTAAAAACGGGCGAAGGAGGATTTATTTTCTGGTTCAACCCTTCTGATTCAAAAATGAGATTTTTGATACAAACTAAGTGTTTTATGCTTGAACCTTGTGTGTAATCTATGTGTACTTGATTAGTTAGTTAGGGTAATGAGTCACCAACGGGATGTCGGCTCGGTCTAGTGTGTCGGTTAAACACTTAAACACGTTTTAAAACATACTTGGTTACGATCTGGACAATCGGGGACTAGATAACCTTATGGTTATTAGTCGGAAACACTTACGTGAACATTTTGATAGATCTCCGGTAGAGGGATTATCAAGGGCTTAGCATTTTACTAATTATCGAAGAACGCAATTTAAGGTGAGTTCACGGCCCCACTTTTATAACTTTGGGGGAGAACACATGCGCTAAACTATTTTGGTAACATATGTCATACTATAGTTTTAACTTGCATTGCTATACGATCTTTTAAAGTCCCGGGGGAAAACCATGAATGTGCGGGGATGCACAACGGGGGAAGTGTGGATAGATCTATTGGGTGTGACCTGCCCCACTCGTCGGCTTGGAGGGCCGGGCGGGTGCATATTGTCTCGAACTGGTAACATTGGTATCATGCTGAACATTCGGGCTGAACATTGCTAAACATTGCTAAACGTGTCTAGTAATGGTTTTCCAATCGTAGTAGTAATAAAACATACTCCTAGCTAGCGTACTTGGTAACATTGGTATAGTATGGACATGGTAACGTTTTGGTAACTATTTTGGTAACATTTTGAACAAACCTGTGAACTTACCAGCATTATATATGTTGACGTCTTTTTGGCATGTTTTTCTTAGGTCGCTAAGGTAGCATCGGTTGGACTAGGCGCACTGGTCTGCACTGGCGTCTAGGCTTAGTAGCATATTTTAAATAAGTATTTTGAACATGTTGGAACACAGTTTTGTAGTTGACTAAATTTTGAAACGCTTCCGCTATGGTTTAATGGTTTGATAACCAAGTTTTGAGTTTACGTATTTCATATAGTGTTGTTTATTGTGACCGTTGACTTGGATCCTGGTTTGTCATGCGCCTCGCGGTAACACTCCGCAAGTGGAAATTTGAGGGTGTGACATATTGGTATCAGAGGCAATGGTTATAGTGAACTAGGACTGCATGTAGAGTCTGGTCTATAGCCGAGTCGCACACACTAGACGGTCACATACTTTGAGTCTAAAGTGGGATACGTACTAACTTTGTCGGGGTGTCCGTACATCATCATCATACTTCTTTGTTACATCATCCGCTTTTATTTGGGTTCTTACCTACTCTTGTCTTCTTCTTCGGGGTTGAAGAGGAAGAGGCTGATTTGTTGACTCTAGCACACACATGCTTTCTTACACTCGCACCTATCGTAACACGTTACTAGACGAAGATATTCGGTGACCGGAGTCTGGACTAGGAGTACATTGGAGGACCATGTAGAGCAGTTTATCATTTCGGGTGCACAGGAAATAATAAACTGAAATGCATGAAAATCCCGATGGACTTTGAGTTTAGATGTATAGTCCTGAATTTGTCCCTAAGTTAACTCTTGTAAATTTCTAGTGGTTGACACTAGAGGTGAATCTGAATCCCTTGATTTCTTGATTTGTTAGATCATTTCTGGTGCTCGTGGTGGTGGACGTCGTGGTGGCGGCGGTGGCCGTGCTGGCGGCGGTGGTCGTGGTAACATCAACATGACCCAAGCTGAACTGAATAACTTGTTACAGCAGCAAGTGAACATGACTATGGCTAATTTCCAGGCTGGGATTAATGCCATGGGTGGTGAGTTGATTTCTGTCGACTTCGCCTCATTCTTAGGTGTCATGTTCTTTCGTTTGTATTTTACTCGTGTATCGTGTTTCAGGTATCGCTGTCAATCCACCTCCACCTCAGTGTTCTTATAAAAAGTTTCGGGACTGTCAGCCCCATAACTTCGCTGGGACTGAGGGAGCGGTGGGACTGCTCCGATGGCTGGAAAAGGTAGAATCTGTGTTCGTCATGTGTAACTGTCCCGCTGGGGACCGGGTTAAGTATGCTACTGCGACATTCGAGGGGCCTGCATTGTCGTGGTGGAATGCTACTGCTCAGAACATGGGGTTGGGGGAGGCCATTGCTATGCCTTTGGCGGATTTTGTGCATCTGTTGAGGAGCGAGTACTCTCTGAGGGAGGAGATACAGAAGTTGGAACATGAAGTCTGGAGCTACAAGATGGTTGGGTCCGAGATAGAGGAGTACACTGTGAGGAGGAACGAGCTGGCGGTGTTGTGCCCTGATTTGCACACACCCGAGTATAGGAGGATTGAGCACTACGTATCTGGGTTAGTGCCAGAGATTGCTGGGTTGGTGGCTGCTGGGAATCTTCCCACTCTTGCTGAAGTTGTTCGATTAGCTCATCGGATGACTAACTTGAAGGTGGCGGAGGGGGTTTTGCCTCCTAAGGGTACTGCTGTGAAGGTTTCTAAAGGGAACAAGAGAAAGTGGGATAATGTGGGGAAGGGTGCCGTGCCAGCGCCATCTCAGCCGGCAAAGAAGTTTGATTCATCTGGGTCTTCTTCAGGGCAGAAGTCGGGAGGGTATGTTGGGAAGCATCCCAAGTGCAACAAGTGTGGTTTTCACCACTCTGGGAATTATGATCGGGCTCGCTGTCATCGGTGCCATCAGTGGGGCATCATGCTAAGGATTGCAGGGTGACACTTACCTTGATCTTCAAAACCTAATGTCATGTTTAAAATCTCCAACTAACGGGAATATTTTAATCAAAGCCCACTTAGCTTGTACTATTTAACAACTTTTGCTTTATGTATAAAACCAATTTTGAAAATAAGATTTTTTTTTATCCATAGGAATAATATCTAGTCTCTAAATTCTCCATCGACACTCACTCATTTTCAAGTTGTTCAAATTTTTACAATATTTGGCATATACCACAATCATGTTTTCTTATACACTTGATTATAACCTTTGATCCAAACCCCAAAATTTACACTACTACATAATCTCCTTACTATAAAATAAACTCTTTATCAACTATCTTCACATTCACTATCTCTCACAACCTTGATTCTGCTTCAAGATTTTTCATCATCCTCTCAAGAACTAAATTTATATCCTTCACCTTCTCACACATGAGCTAGTTACCCATGATAACCAAACTATTGAAACTTGATTGTGTGTTGCATCAAATATAATCCTTAGTTATACATGAGGATTCGACTATCTACCATATTTGAACATTTGAAACTAGAATTCATGGAATATAAACTATTTGCTATAGACACACCTAGAGTCATTAACCTTGTCTAGGGCAACTCTATTACAACTCGTATGCTATACTTGATACTTGATTGCTTACATGTACATATTATCAATTTGCAATTCATGTGTGTAATAATTGGTACACTTAATCAAACAACTGATAGAGGATGAAGTACTTGCTCAACAGTTAGTAGAGTACCAAATAACCTACTCAACGATTGGTAGAGGTCATCATGCCTGCTCAACAATCGGTAGAGGTTCTTACTCACTGACTGGTAGAGGTCTTTTTCCTGCTCAACAGTTGGACTTATTTTTGGATACATTGTATACGATTCAATCACAAGACTATTTTGCATTACTTACATGTGTGTTTAGAGTCATAGAAGGACACAAAACCCTAATGTAAGGTAAATTGGTGATTGCGGTCCGGAACGTAATCATGAATTTACAGGTACATTAAGGTAGTGTGAAATTCTATTAAGGTTTTAGGAGATACCCCGTATGTTTTCGAAGTATCAGAGGTGTGATGGGTTAGCTGCGGTACACCCTATATATAAACACTAATGATACGTGGAAAGGGATACTGTAGGGTCAGACCAATAACAAACCCTAGTTATTTGGTAGTCCATCTAGCATTTATGGTTATCTTATACATTCCTTAAACTCTTACCCTACTCTGAACCATAGTCACCCTAACTATCCTCAACACTATTCAAATGTTTCTTCTTAAAATAAACTTCAGGACGAAGTTCCTAAAAGTAGGGGAGACTGTAACATCACACAAATTTTCTTTATATATATATATATATATATAGAACTCCCTCATTTATTCATCCGATTCATGTTTACAGTATTTTTACCATCCATTTTGTTAATTTTTTTGTTTAAATAATGACGTATAATCAATATTAAATTGGATTGTATTAAATTCTGATTTAAAAACGTTAAAAAAAATGTTTGCCTGTGCCAGGATTCGAACCCGAGTCCCTGGCGGGCTAAACCTTAACCATACCACACAAACCACTACACCATTTGGTGTTTTGTGATGTTAATTAAAACCAATTAAACTTAAACCCTTTCAAGGTCCCTTAGTCAAACCTGAAAAGTCAAACGTAGTCTCCAAGTCAAGTCAAGTCAAAGTGTTAGTAAATATGGTCTCCTAGTCAAGTCAAAGTGTTAGTAAATATGGTCTTCTAGTCAAGTCAAAGTTGCTCCTAAATTCTAGCCTAGTCAAAGTAGTCCCTAATTACAACTCTAAATTTAACACTATAAATACACTAGTCTACCATTCAACTCTTTATACCATTCAAAAAAAAAAAAAAAACATTATTATCCCATCTCCTATATACTAAACTTTTCATCCGTCATTATCTCCTCTAGCTAGTTTCGAGTTTTCCAAGGCATTATTACTAAGTGTTTGCACGCTCAATAAAACGCACGAACTCATTATGCACCTAAGGTGAGTTTACATAGCCCCTTTTTTTTTCTGTTTTACATTTTGGGGTGGAACATGTTTAAACATTTTATACACTATCATTTACTCATTCTTACATTGTTGAAACTTGTGATACAATTACACTATCATTTATTCATTCTATCATTTGACTGTAACAAAAAGACACAGTACAATCATTAACATTGATCAAGCCGCCTGTTTAGATTATAGCGCTATAGGTCTGACAAACCCACCCCCCCCCCCCCGCATAAATTCAGGGATGATCGAAAACAGTTACACTTTTACTAACTTGCGAGTTAGGTCTCAGTCGACACAAGGTTTGATTGTACAAAAGACGCATTGTTACATGTCGGACTCATATTCTATCATTACTCATTATTATACTTCAACTATGATTGCTATACAACATATTGTTTTCAACTATATGCAAAACCTATGTATTCTCACCAACTATTTATAGTTGACCCCCCCCCCCCTCATATTTCCAACTCAATATGTTTCAGGTTTTACTTGCTATTGGAAGTTGTACAAGTCTTGGATCACATAGGAGCTTTGGATCTAGTTTATGTAAATCAAATTTATGTATTTATTAAATTGTATGACAAATTGTAAATTGTTTAGTAATATTCAACTTCCATTTAGTACCATGAGCTATTGAACAATCATCACTACGTGACACCTCGATGTTTCCGCCATCGGTTGGGGTGTTACACATGGCAGGTCCATCACATCATCAACATCCTACAACCTATATAACCCACTTCTCTCTCCTCTTTGATCAAAAAAATCAAATTTCCCCAAAAAGCTTTCAAGCTCCATAACCCTCTGTTCATCAAACCCTCTGTTCTTCAACCCCTCGACGATCATCAAACCCTCTACGTCCATCATCGGCCATCATCAAAGACGTTTAATCGTTGCATTGTACGTCGATAAACAAAGCCCTGTACATCAATTACTTCATCTACCCCTGTACAACGATCAAGATAATAATGAAACCTCTTTTCTGGTCAATGTCTTCAAAGAGAAGACACTGGAAGCTAAAGAAATCTGATCGCATGTATGTTCTTTGGATGTACTGTTAGTACTGATTTTATTATTATTTTCTTATTTTTATGATGTTAGTGTGTTTGGGGGGTATAAGCATGATTATAAAACAGGGGTTAAATGATCTTGTGTAACATTGTTCATATAGTGTGTTTTTTGGGTAATCGTTCATGATGATGTTAAAGAGGGGGGGGGGGGGTTGTTAGTGTGTTATAAATAGGGTTTAGGGGGGTTGGGTATAAGCATGATTATAACCCAGGGGTTAAATGTTATTGTTAACCAGGGGGTTGTATGTGTTTTGGGTATGATGATCGATTGTTTAGTGTCAATGGTTTAGTGTTAGCATTATTATAAATAGGGTGTTCTTTGTTACACATGCAACATTTTTATGATTAATTATAAACAGGGGTGTGGTGTGTAATAGCTCATTGTGTACTATGTTTGAATCAGGGAAAGACGTAAAAATGCTAATGTGGTTGATAGTAGTGTATCGCCAAGCATTGAAAGAAATGTTGTGGTATTAACTGATGACGTGACCGAATCAAAGAAGAAATGGAAACAAAAGATCATTGCCATTACTAATGACAATACAACACAAAGGCGTAGTGGAAGAACAAAGCATGTACTAGGTAAAATAGTCATTTGGATTCAGTCTATTGTTTACAAAAGGTTTCAATTATAAAGGGATGATTTTTAAGTTTATTGATTCATGTTCGGAAGATTATGACTCTGATGACTCAAACACGCTATTGATTGCATTCAAAAGACGCAAATCAGGTAACTTACACCGCGCTTTCTTCTTATTGTGAACTATTAAAAAGTATAGATAGGTGTCGCTTATGTTTGTAAACTATATTATTTAAATTTTGTCTCAGATCATGAGGGTGGCACAAGTGCTGCATCAAGAATGGATTCTCAAAAGGATAAAGGTTAGGGAAAAAAACTGCTTTTTTTATTGTAGGCTTAACATATGTAACACAGTTGTGATTTCCCAGGTAAAAAGGCTGGTGGGTCGTCACGTTCACTAAAAATGGTGGAGATAATCAAGGTATGAATAAAGTGTAACTTTGCGTATGTAACACTTAGATATGTGCTTGACTTTATCTTAAAAAAAGTGCGTACTAACCTGAGGCTAGTGTCTTTGTTCTGTGTACATCAACAGCATGTCGATGTTTTGGCAGTTTCAAAGAGGGTAACAAGATCTACAACTAAGGACAATGAACCTGTGGATGCGTGAGTTGGACCTAGTAAGCGAAAGACAAGTAAAAGGACAGAAGGTAGTAAAAGGCGAAGAGAAAGAGGAGTGGGAAAGCGGCGCGTGGGAAGGTTGAAGTTGGTAAACAACGTAAACGAAGGAAGAAGGATGAATGGGCTGGTATACGTACGAGGTCTTCGCCATTCTAGTTTGCAAGGTGCATAAGCATTTTGAGCGAAGAACAACATCGGGCTGTGAAAGAGATGGGGTTTGGTAGACTACTTCAGTTCAAGATGGATGGGATACCGTCGAAGTTGGGTCACTACGTTGTTGAGAACTTAGATCCAGAAAGGTTGCAACTCTATCTTCCATGTGGTACAATCTGTATTGATGCATAACTGATCCGAACACTTTTGGGGATTCCTGACGGCGGGGTGTCGTTTAGTTCACTGCCACGTTTAAGTAATAGGGATGAAGCGGTTGCTAGCTGGAGAGCAAGGTATCCACCTGGCGATTTGTTTCACCTAAAAAAATGGTGGACATGCTCGAGGGGATAGGTTATGTTGGTTGAAAGACATATTAGACATATGGTTGGTTGTATATTTTGCCTAACAAACTAATGATAGATAAGTTATGTGTGCATGTGTAGGTTAATGGTACTGATTAAAATTCTGGTTGGTTTATTTTTGTGTATGGGAAAGTTATGTATGAACGTATGTTTGCTGATATTAAAGTTAATTACAATGTTGCATGTGTAAAACAATAGATTTAGTGTAAGAGGGTGGAAAAAAGTTGCATATCTTTATGGTTAAAGCTTGCACATATTGCATGTGCTAGAAAGAAAAAAGCATGGTAAGTAAGCACTTGTTGCATATGTTAACTTAATCATAAAAATGTTGCATGTGTAACAAAGTGTAGTATGGAAAAATGTTGCATATTTTACATGTTAAAGCATGCACATATTGCATGTGCTAGAAAAAAGGCATGCTAAGTATGCACCTGTTACATATGTTAAATTAACCATAAAAATGTTGCATGTGTAACAAATATAGTATGGAAAAGGGTTGCATATTTTACATCTTAAGCTTGCACATATTGCATGTGCTAGGAAAAAAGCCTAGTAAGTAGGCACCTGTTGCATATGTTAAATTAACCTTAAAAATGTTGCATGTGTAACAAGGGAGAGAGTAGCGGAAATGATTTTATACATTCTATCTGTTTTATACAATCACTTAAAAATCACTTAAAAAATTGCACATACTCTGGTCTCATATGTGATGTCTTGTTGCATATGTTAAAACATATAGAATGTATAAAATCACTTAAAACTTTACAGAACAAAAAACATTCAAAAGTACACAAGAATGTTTCTTACAAATTCTAAAGACAATCAAAACGGTCATTACAATCAACAAATGCTAAAAAAACTATCATAAAAAAAAATTTGTCTACACTTAATTCTTGATAATCATCTTCATCTTTAATGTAACAAATATGTTCACCTACAAAAAGAAAACAAAATCATCAATTTACATGTAACCCCCCCCCCCCCCCCGCGTATTAACATATGCAACTAGTGTTGAAAGTAAACATTGTTTTATCCATTTAGTTATAAAAAATTATCAAACTTATCATGTTATAAAACTAACAGATGTGTATCATACGCAACTTAGTTCTGTTACATACGAAACAAACGCAATATAGATTCACTACTTTTTAAAATTCACTATTTGTATCATACGCAACTGCATAGATGTGTATCATACGCAGCTTAACAAAAATGTGTACCATTGCACACACTCCATATGAATTTACTTTTTAAAATTCACTAATTTTTTATTCAAAAGCTTAATTCATCATCGACAAAAACGTGTTCTTCAACAACAACAACAAAATAATAAGAATAACAATAATAACAACAAACCATTAAAATATATAATACCCTTCCTTAGTAACATGTTAACTTATATGATTTGTGAAAATTAGATTAAAAAATATATTTAAGAAAAAAGATACAGTGTTACATATGAAACAACATACTTCAGATTTTAATTCACACACATCTATACTTCAGACGCAAACATAGATTTGATCCCATGTGTAACTCATGAAAGTAAAAAAAAATCAAACCTTTGTATCTGGTAAAAAAAATCAGAAACGAATTTATACCAACTTAGTTCTGCTGTTACATATAAAACAGACGCAACATAGATTTCATTCCATGATTAGTGACTTTTGTTTAGTTAATATATAAAAAAGGTTAATTAATATATAAAAACAAATACAATTTATAAAATCACTTAAAAACTTTACAGAACAAAAAACATTCAAAAGTAGAAACATGGGTGTACCGTAGGTTGAAAATCATTCAAAAGATCATGTTCCAACTTCAAAACCTTGTTTAATATATTTACTAATTTAAATCTAGAAACATGGGTGTACCATAGGTTGAAAAACTTGTACATTAGCCCATCGGCTACAAAAACTTTTAATAATAAAGAGATAAGAAAACATCAAGTACCATAGCCAAGAAGAACATTGTTGTTGTGTCTGTTGTACCGTACAACCTCCAAAATCATCATCACCATAATTCATGAGCTCAGAATCCATTAAACATGAATAACATATCAATTAATAATATTTTTTTTCTTTCGAACTAGAGTTGATTAGAAAGAGTTGAGAGGAAGTACCTTGGTCGTCTTCTCCGGTCATCTTCTCCGGTCATGTTCTCCACCGGTCATCTTCTCCGGTCACCACCGGTGACCAGTTTCGATTATCAACAACAACAACAACAAATCCCTGGATTCTTCCCCCTTCCCTTGTCACCACATTTCCATCTAATGGAAAAGTTCCAGGGCCTTTCATGAATGGTTCTTGCTATGAAGCTTCCTTCAAATCCATGGATTGTTAGATAGAGAAGAGAGAGATTGTGTGTGTAGGTGTGATAGAGAAGAGAGAGATTGTGTGTGTATGTGTGAGAGAAAATAGTTGTTTATATAGGAGGGATAATAAAATATTCAAACTTTTAAATTAGTGGGGAAAGCAAAATGACTAATATAACCCTCAAGACATAAAATAATATATTGCTAATGGGGTGATGTGGAACAATTAGAGCCACTAGATGGGTTTCCATGGGTTTCTTCAAATTTTTGGGTTTTCATTAAATACTTGGCCTATATATATATATATATATATATATATATATATTGTGTTCACCCTAGCACTTGAGTTCTCTCTCTAAAACTAGTTCTCGTATGATTCTTATCATATATATATATATATATATATATATATATATATATATAGAGAGAGAGAGAGAGAGAAAGCGAGAGAGTGTGTGATAATGATTAAAAATTGACATGTAGGAATCATGTTTGAATTTAGGTATGATGTCTTGGGTTGTTTTAGCTAGAAAAGACACCGAACATAACAAATTTAAACATAATGCAATGTATTATAGCCATGGAATTTAAAACACTTTTAAAACACACTGTTTAACACTTATAGCACATTGTTTAACTGTCTTGGCATGGTGTTTTAAATTTTAAACATAAAATACATTGCTTTATGTGTTTAATAGTTATATTCGGTGTTTTTCTAATCAAAACAATCCATAACTTCACGACTAAGTCCAAAAAATGGTATCTACATATCAGGTATTATCTTTCTCACACTCACAAAATATGGTTATTATATATACATACACACATATATATAGGATTAGGTTCAAATGAAAACTAGCTGGAGTTGGAAGAACCGTGAGAACACCGACGTAAAATGTGAATTTAAAATTTTTTTACACATCGATGTAAAAATGGGTAACTCCACCGTAAAAAAATGTCTTTTTTTTACGATGGTTTAACACTGTTGTAAAAACAACAACACACCAATATTGGCTTTTTAAATAAAGGAATACTAGGTTATGTACCCGTGTGATACATGGGTTGAACAATTTAAATTATATATATTATATATAAATTTAAAATATAATTAAGAAAAATTAGATTACGTATTTTATTTAAAATAAAAAAAGTTTCCTGTACAATTGAAAAAATATTAAATATTCATCAGCCCCTAAATGATTTCTTGTAAAAAACATTTTTATTCACATAAAACTTTTTTCAAACATTCCAAAATATATCTTCCATACACAGTTATTACCTTGTAGATTGCAGGCACAACAAAACAAAACAAAAATAAAAAAAGTAATAAAGGTATATCTGTTTAGGATAGGATATAAAAATTGAAATTAATTTAAAAGTTTCTCCTCATCCGTTAAACCATCCCAATCGAGTATTGTTTATTTTGGAATTTGACATCAAGTTTCCTCAAAGCCAAAGTATTTCTAACCTTGAGTGTATAATCATTTTTTTTCTAACATCAATGTCCTTAAACATAATGACATTTATTGGTTCAATTTGATTGTATTATAAAAAAAGATTATGTAAATTAATAGCCTGAAAATAAAGATTGAAATGAATTAGTAATGCAAAGACTGTTTAGATATTGCATTTCTCTATTGAAGTAACTTGAAAAAACAAAGTCAATGAAGATTTCAATTGATGATTTTTCATATATAAAAATCAAGCTATTATAATACGAAAATAGCCAAACATATATAGTTTTGTATTGAATCAAATATTTAATTAATGTGGATTGATTTGTTTTATTTTATTTGTTTAGAATATTGTAAGAAATATAGTTTTAAACTTAGAGTGAAAGACCACATATTAATAAACACGTTTTTTAAGGTACACGATTTAAATTTAATAACATATAAATACATTATCTTAAAAAAATAAATAATTTTTACTCCCTCTGTCCCTATTTAAATCTTTTTGGAAATTGATTTTAAGAAATCTCTTGTTTGTATGTAGTCAAATGACAATAATATCCTCAAAAGTGGTGATTGTGTTTTGTCTTTTATAGGCAAAACTGGAAATTGCATTTCTCTTTTTGGAAATTGACATTTAATTTGGGACAAACCAAAAATAGAAAGATGGACATTTAAATAGAGACGGAGGGAGTAATAAAGATTACTTTTGTTAGTTCATAAACATTTTCAAATTATGTCTATTAATTTATTTCCAATTTTGTATTAAAATATAATTATATTAATTGATTTACAAAAACATAAAATATATATATATATATTAAACTGAATTCCAGTAATTATATTAATAATTATAGTTGTAACAAATAAAAACTGAATAAGTAATAATTATTAAATAAAGAAACAAATTAAAATAAATGTATTGTTCGAAATAATAAAATGGGAGGCTTTATAATGGATTTCTATGTACTCCTTGTGCTGTCTTTTATTACTATAGATAAAATCGATTAATGTTGATTGATTTATTTTATTTATTTGTTTTGAACAATATAAAAGTCTCACAAAAAAAGCTTAACTAATTGCATTGTGTTATTATTAATTTGTTTATTTGACTTTTGAACTATTTTAAGCATTTAAAATTAATATGTATTTGCTGAACATAATTTAACATCTAAAACAATGACCAAAATAATAAAACTTAATAATCATTTGTCAAATATTGTAACAAAATTAATTTTAAACTTAGAATAACAGATTAATTTTTTTAAAAATGGGTTAGTTTAAGGTACATGATTTAAATTCAAAGTTAATAATACATAAATATAAATATGTTATATAAAAAAGAATCATGTGTTTTCTTTTATTAATGATTTCAGTTACAACTATGATTATTAATATAATTACTAAAATTTAATTTAATAAATTTATATCATGGTTTTGCAAATCTATATCTATACTATATAATAAACTCAAATGAGAGAATTCATGAGGGAGTGCCATGTGTCCCTCATGTGTTTTCTTTTATTATATAGTGTAGAGTGTATATGTAGATGTAGATTTCAGTTACAACTATGATTATTAATATAATTACTAAAATTAAATTTAATAAACTTATATCATGGTTTTGCAAATCAATTATTATAATTAAATTTGAGTTTAATGTATTAAATAATAAAATGAGAGAATTCATGAGGGAGTGCCATGAGTCCCTCATGTGTTTTCTTTTATTATATAATAATAATAATAATAATAATAATAATAATAATAATAATATTGTAGATGTAGATGTAGATTTCAGTTACAACTATGATTATTAATATAATTACTAAAATTTAATTTAATAAACTTATATCATGGTTTTGCAAATCAATTATTATAATTAAATTTGAGTTTAATGTATTAAATAATAAAATGACAGAATTCATGAGGGAGTGTCATGTGTCCCTCATGTGTTTTCTTTTATTATATAGTGTAGATGTAGAAGTGTAGAAGTGTAGATGTAAATTCTATTTAATATTTTATTATTCTTTAATTTACAACCACACATTCTTTTTTGATTAAATTAAGTGTGTTGTTATAATGTGAGTTTCTTAGTTCTTACAGCTCAAACATGTTCTCATTTTACTTTTTCCTGATATATATATATATATATATATATATATATATATATATATATATATATATATATATGGGATGGATATTATGAAAACCCACCATTAGAGTGAAAAATGTGGAAACTCTAACTTCCCGAGCTTTTTAGTGCCTGAAAATTTTAGGGCATTTAATACACATAATTCTAAGCATTTTGAGCAAAAAATTTTAAAAACGCGCCAAGCGTTTTTTTTTTTTTTTCAAAAAAAAATAAAGTTTTCGGGTAACACATGTTACACAAAAATTACACATGTTATTTTCGTGTAACATGTGTTACCCGAAAACGTTTTTAAAAAAAAAAAAAAAAACGCTCGACGCTTTTTTTTATTTTTTTGGCTCAAAATGCTTAGAATCATGTATATTACATGCCCGAAAATTTTCATTAAAAAAACTTAGGAAGTCAGAGTTTCCAAAGTTTTCACTTTAAAGAGGGTTTTCACCATATACTTACACTATATATATAGGTAAGGGATAAAATGAAAACCCTCATGAGTTGAGAAAACCTTTGAAAATCTATGTAAAAAGCCATTATTTTTTTCGAAAAAATAACCAATGTAAAATACATTTTTTTAAGCATTTTGAGCAAAAAAATAACAAAAGCGCCGATGAGATTTTTTTTTAAAAAAATAAACAAAGTTGCTAAAAAAACATATGTTTTCAGCTATTTGCCTATGTTTTTAGCAAGTTTGTTTATTTTAAAAAAAAATCTCATTGGCGCTTTTTTATTTTTTGGTTCAAAACACTTACAAACATGTATTTTACATTTGTTATTTTTTTTTCAAAGAAAAAAAATATTTTTTTTACATGGGTTTTCAAAAGTTTTCTCGACTCAAACAGGTTTTCATTTTATACTTGACCTGTATCTCTACTACATTATAAAGAGGGAGCAATGGGTAAAAATGTCTAACTTGACAAAGTTAAGATGACATTCCAAAAGTCTGAAGTGTAATCTCTATATTTTTACCCAATTTCTTCCATTTATACCGTTATGTACAACCTTTAATGCCAATAGTATAATTGTCTTATACACAATTTCTATCCCTTGAAATATGTAACCCTCATTATAAAGACCCAATTCAATACTACAAATCACTTTCATTCCATCCTTTTAATTCTTAATCCCATACCTTTATATATTTAAAAGGTTTAAAGAGTATGCAAATTATTTTTTCCCATTTTTCAGGGATATCTCATTTGGAGGCTGAAATTAAGGTAGGGGCAAAGAGTGAAAATGCAGGCATAGTGTTGAAGCCAAAATAATAAGTTATTACTAAATCGGCAGCTCAAATCATTCATAATAGAATAGAAATTAACTGGGTTCAATATACCAACTTGAATAATTAGAATCATAAATAGATGGTTAAACTTTGGTTAGACAATAATGAATAATCTTAACAATTAGTTTCAATAAACTATTGGATTTGATTGGTCATATTGACTTGTAGTGACTTCAAGTTGTAATACCAACTTAAAGAGCACATCCAAGCACCTATATTTGTTGTACGTATCAAAAATGTTTTTTTATTGTTTTAGCATAATTCCTTTTTTTCTTATATAACTTTTACACATTTTGAAAGAGAATTTATGCTTCCCCCGTTTAGTGTAAACTAAAGACCCATCCACATATTTTTTTTTTTGTCAATATGTATATAGAACGTAACATTGTATCATGTAACTATCCTAATTAATGTTAGAGACTTCCCTGCCGTTAAGCGCGAGTGCTTTTATATATAAATATATACAACTTACATATGATTTTTTTTATCGTTTTAAGGTTTGAATTATGTTCCCGCCTTGTATTGTTGACCCCGCCACAACGCGCGGTTTCCATACTATATATATATATATATATATATATATATATATAAGTGAGAGAAAGAGAATGGATGGAAGTGTATAATGCTTATAAGAATCCAATGCTATAAGTGGGCATTCCATCCTGAAAGCACACAATAGTTATTCATCATGATGATGAGGTATTGAAAGAAATATGTTATGTCACCATCCTTTGTTTTAAATCATTTCCTACTGACAAAAAGTTTTAACCCTTTAAGTTTTCCACTTTTAAAGAAATAATAAAAGTCAAAAGGCTTAATTTCACTCCATTTTTACATCCTTTATTATATTTTCCATATATTAATAGTTGTTTTTTATGGGTTGACTACCATAAAATCAACATTTAAATTCCATATATCATGGCTTTAAGTGTATATGAATAAAACAAAAAGAAATACAACGCATGCAATCAAATGTTTGTCTTTTAAGAACATCCATGGTAACCGGTTTTACATGTATCTCAACCTACCGTTAAAAAAATGAATGAATGAATCATATAGTACTTTGACATATCTAAGTTAAATTTACATATATAAAAAAAATCTAGTTTAACATTAATCCAGATCCGCATTGATCCGGATCCGAGTAGAACACGAAGGAAAGATGTAAATACTAGCAACATATTAGGAGGGTAAGCGAAAAAAAAATTCTAGTTTTATATAAACCAGAGAAAAACCTAATGTTTAATAACTTAACTTCCATTTTTTAACGGCAAGATAATTTTTATTAACCAAGATCATACTAGCAAGATACTAGAAGATGGTCAATTCTCAAGTTTAAGTGAAAGCTCAAGTTATTAAAATGTAGGTTCAATCCATCACCTTTCCTGGCTTCTTTATGGTCTTGTTGAAATTTCTCTAGTTCCTTGTTTTTCATGGACTCCACATCGTCGCTAGAATGATACTTTAGCGAATCCAGGAATTATTTCCAAAGGGTTTCCTTTCGTAGATTCTCACTTATTTTCACTAATATTTCAATTTTTTTTCAAAATCGAGGGGGTAACCCCTGGATCCGTCACTGACTTTGTATCATCATTTTGTATGGTTTGCTTCCCCTTGTTTTTTTCTTTAAATTGCATAATCTCCTTCAGTGTGTTTCCAATTCCCACCGCCATGTTACTCCACTTTTGAATCAACGACCATACAAAATCGGTAGACATACAATGGAGAAAACTCTTAATATGGATTTTGAAGAATACTCAAATTGTTTTCCTTCGTGAAAATGAAAGGATAAACAATGGAGAACAATTGACATTGAGAATATTATTATATTACTTGAACACAAATGAAAATTAAAGAAGAGAGAAAACTATTCATTAACATTCTAACTTAATTGTATATGTATATGATGATCATCTAGCTTTTCGGTTGTTTAGAGGTAAACTCAAGTAAAACAACTAATAAAAATTAAGATCACACAGGTACATATCATTATCAACTTCATGTGTAGTTTGTTTTAATGGCCTCACATGAAAAAACTTACAGAGCTAGTTTAGCAGGCTGGCCACCTCCGAACCGGCAATCATCACCACCATCAACACGTACATCATGTGGAGGTGGACAGAATGCCAAACTGTATCTGTATGTGTATCCATGAGAAACCCTCCCTCCTTTTTCACAAGAGAGATGAATAATTCATGTTTGAGAGATATAGAGTGAGTGACAGGGGAATCTATATGTATGTGTGTAGAAAGAGATATATGCAAGATCGATATATGGTTATAACACTCATGGGATTTTAGTGAGTTCATAACATAACTATATATATATATATATATATATATATATATATATATATATATATATATATATATAGGATTTGGTTCAAATGAGAACCTTTTCCCAAATTGAGAACTAGAGAACCATTCTGGGCCACACATTTCTCTAAGGCAAAATTTTTTTTTTTTTTTTTTTTTTTTTTTTTTTTTTTTTTTTTTTGCAAAAATCGCTGCTTTATATGTAAGGAAAAAATTTTTTTTTATTTTTTTTGTATTTTTTTTTTCAGTATACACATGTGTATAATTGCATTATACACATATGTATAATGCTATATACACATATGTATAACTGAAATATACACATATGTATAGCTGAAAAATGCTATATACATATATGTATAATTGCTATATACACATATGTATAATTGTCATATACACATATGTATAAATGAAAAAAAAATTCAAAAAAAATAAAAAAAAATTTTTTCCTTGCATAAAAATGTGCGATTAAAGCAAAAAAAAAAAAAAAAAAAAATTTTTTTTTTTTTTTTTTTTTGCCTTTATATGAAATGTGTGGCTCAGAATGGTTCTCTCAGTTCTCAAATAGGGGTTGGTTCTCTTAGGATCCCTACCCTATATATATATATATATATATATATATATATATATATATATATATATATATATGTAAAAAAACCTAGGGGGCAAACTGTAATTTAAATTGTTAGTCATGATTATTGTTAGTCATCACTGCATGAGATTACGAAGATTAAAATATAAAAACAACCAATATACCCTTCACAACACAACTTTATACTATGTATATATAGACTTACAAATGGGCTCTACTTACTGCATATGAAAATTGAAGGGGGGAGTTTTTTAAAAAAAAATTCCATCTACTTAAAAATACTTTCTAAATGAAATATATATATATAAAAAATTTAACGTAATTACGTCACTAGAGTAATTACAATAGTTTACATTAGAGGAATTACTCTACACTATTTTTTTTTTAGATTTCAGTACTAAAATACATGTTTAACAAGACTAATTTTTTTTTTCAAAAAATAATAAAAATCCCTCCTTCACTTCTCACGTTAAGGGCTATTTGTAGGATAAGACCAATTTGTACAAAAACCTTCCTCTATATATGTAATACGTTAGAGTAAACTGCATGGATGATCCATGTGGTTTGCCTAAATTTAAAGTTTGCTCCTCAGCTTTTTAAAATTACACCAATGGGATTTATGGTTTGAATTTTATTGCATTGGTGGTCTCTGAATTGAATGGAGGTTAAGTTTTTTAGTTAAGTTCATTTGAAATTACTAAATTATCCTTTTTATAAAAAAAAACAAAAAATATATTATAAACTTTCTCTCTATCTTTGTCTTCCTTAATCCCCAGCCACCATCTCCATCTTCCCCCAACCACCACCCTTCTGTCTACAAAACCCTCTACCATAAGCACTCTTGTTGATGAACTATTTGAAAATAAAAAGCTAGAAGGTTGTTAATCTCCACCACCTGAAGAATCTGGTTGATAATCTCGAGTAAGTCAACAACCACCACCACCTGAAGAATTTGATGCACATGAACTATCTGGTTTTAAAGTTGTTGTCTTTAATCTGGTTGTAAAGTTGCCGCCTTCAACCACCAGTGACGGAATCTCCTTCAACCCACCCAAAAGAGGTGACAACCACCACCGCTATCCAGATGTTGGATTTTCCGATCAAGCCTTTTTCGTGTACAAGACCTTCCTTTTGAACCAACGATCACTCATGAAGTATTTTTTATTATTATTTGTTTGTTGTGTGTTTTTGTATTGAGTTTTACTATCACCATAAATCTCGTTTATTGCTACACCCAGAATAATTTTTCTGTTTCTGTAACTTACTAATAGTGGTGAGAGGTGGTGGTTGTGACTGGGTTGATGATGAAGAAGAGACCGAGATGAAAGCTTTAGGTGGAGGTAGGGTTAAGAAGGGGGTGATGGTTGATTAGTTAATTTTTTTAGATGGTGAAGGTATTTTGGTCATTTTACATGACTTGACTGAGAAACTTAATAACGTTAGCTAGTAAGGACTATGAAAGTTATGAAATGTCAATATTAAAGACCATTGAAGATAGATCAGAGCATTTATGCACTTTGTGCAAACCACAGGGACTATGCACATAGTTTCCTCAATATGCTATATATGTTCAAGGTCAAATTACAAATAAAAATAAACTATATAAATTGTTTTAGAGGGCCTTGTTGTGGTTTAGTGCATTGGTGATTGATATTTTTAAATATAATTAATGTAGGTTTATATTCCTACAAGTAGATGTTAATTATGTGGTATCTATCTATATCTATGTCCTTCAAGTGTAGTTCAGATGGTGAAGGGACCGGTCTTCCCTTTGGGAGACCTGAGTTCGATTTTCACGGGCTGCATTTGAGGGACACAAGGCAATGATGGTGAGGCTTGTGGTCCAAGTGATGCAAGTTCGATCCTGAGCTGACCTAGTTTTCATCCGGCTGTTACTCCAGCGAGGTAAAACTCATGTGGAGGCAGTACAGTTTCCGGGCGGACACTGAAGCCCTCACAGTGCCAGCGTGGACCCGGTTCAGACAACATAGTCTGGGCATGTGGAAAGGGTTAGGGCCTGCCGATTAGGCGGGTGTGATGAACTTCTGCCACTTCCGCTTTGAAGAAAGTCACTGTTCAAAAAAATCTATATCCTATATCTATACTACTATATAATATGTTCTGGATGGGTAAAATGGTAATTTTCATTTAGTTTTAAGACACATAAAAACATAGTTTATGCATTTGGTAAAAGTGTTAATGCATAAATAATTTATCATTTGCAATATTGTCCATCTACATTTTAGCATTTAATAATGTAGTGTAATAAATGTCAAACAATAATGTAGGGTTATTAGATCTAGCATTTATATTTATAATACAATAGTATTTATAAAAGCTTGTAAAAACCTTATTAACTTATATATTTTATAAAAGCTTGTAAAAAACTTATCAACTTATACTAAAAATAATACATAAAAATTTGGCTAACATATTCAAACTCAAATAAAAGAAATAGACATCGTCCCATTCGTGACTAACTAGGTCATTAGAAGAATCAAAATAATTGTCAAACAAGAATACATGATGACTTTTAGTTTAAAAGTACAACAATTAAATAACTTATTAACTTATACTAAAAATAATACATAAAAATTTGACTAACATATTCAAACTCAAATAAAAGAGACATCATCCATTCGTGACTGACTCGATCATTAGCAAAACCAAAATAATTGTCAAACAAGAATACATAATTACTTTTAGTTTAAAAGTTATTGTATATGTAATAATTAGTGTGTATAAATATATATAGTGGAGAGTTCAAATGAGAAGAAAAAGTTTTGTAAGAAGAAAAATAACAAATTTAAACCAATAAGAATCCTTCATTTATTAATTCTATTTAATGTTAGATAAATGACTAATTTTTTGTAATCCCAAAACTAGTTAAATAAATGAAACTTATAAATCATTTTTAAAATATATTGTTTCAATGAAAACCTAGTTTACTGTGAAGAATAATTTCGATATGTGTAGGATATATGTAGGATAAATTTCTCTATGTGTAGGACTAATGTATGATTATCCCGATATGTGTAGGGTAAATGTATGATAATTTCAATATATGTAGAATGAATTTTGATAATATGTAGGATTAAATATTAATGAATAATTAATTAGAGAGGTAGTAATTAATGGAATAAGAGTTAAAGTTTTTAATATTTTACCATATGCCATTTCTTCTTTTTATTCTCATATTAAATTTTATTATCATTTGATCCCCCAATATATATCTACTACTATATATAAATGAAAGTAAAGTTGGGACACATGTCATCATATGAGAGCATAGTTTTTGTTTTTCCCGCTCATTTTACCGGGTCAAATAAATGGGTCAGGATACTTCATCTACTAATTAAATTATTTTTTATCTCTCATGTGCATGGCACATGAACTTTCCCCATGATTTTTAAACATTAATAACTTTCTTAAACGACATTTTTTTTTTTGAAAAAAAGAATACACCAAATTAACGAGCGTTTTATTATCTTTCCAACGAGTACCATAGTGTTATACAAAAAACGAAAAAAACGAGCATTTTTTTATGAAACAGAGCTTAGTAACAACTGTTTAAGGTATGTTTACTAAAGACCAAATCAAGAAATCAATCATATGTTGCAAGCAAAGTCTGTTTACTAAGGTCTGTTCCAGAGCACTGAGTCTATTAAGGGGAGCTTCTGTTGTTTCAAACAACTGTTACTAAGGTCTGTTTCATAAACATATCATCTATGGAACAGACCTTAGTAACAACTGTTTCAGACAGGTCTCTTTAACATAACCACTGGCCTGGAACAGACCTTAGTAAACAGACTTTGCTTGCAACAGATGATTCACTTCTTGATTTGGTGATTAGTAAACAAACCTTATAGAAATATGATGTTTATATATTTTTGTATAATTTTGTTGTACAACCCGTTCAACGGACGGGTATAAAACTAGTATATATATATATATACATACACACACGCACGCACGCATGTGCACGCATGCACACACACACACACACACACACACACACACACACACATATATATATATATATATATATATATATATATACGTAAAGGCGTCATGTTATGAAAATTGTTTCTTGGTTGCTTTTATCCCAGTCAAAGGAATACAGTTTTGGAGATACCCTAACTTGGGTAATGCTGGTGAGATTGTTTCATTATTTTTTGGTAGTTTGTTATATCTAGAAGCATTTGGCCAGGTTAGGGGTACTGGTGTTTAAGCTTATTATGTAGATTATTAGTTATCTGATTGTTTTAGTGTTCTGTGGCTATGTTGCTTCATATTTTTTGTTGTTTACCTTTTTTCTTTGTTGTGTGCTTGATTGAGTGATTGAAATAACCTTAAGCTCCTGTGTTAAGATTTGTCCTGACACCTTGAGTGATGAATCAGGAATTTGCCCCTTGACACAAGTTAGTTGTGATTATCTGGTTGTTTGTATGTGGAATAACATAAATGATTTTCTAATTAGTATATTTGATTCAAGGCTCCTGTGTTAAGACCTGTCTATGCACCTTGAGTGATGAACCAAGAATCTGGCGCATGACACAACTTCATCGTGAATGTGTTGTCGTTACCCTCACTGAGTTACTAAAATAGTACAAACGCCTTGCTAATTACCATAGTTTATGTAAAACTCATGTGTTATGACTTATCCTGACACTTAGAGTGATGACCCATGAATCTGGTCCTGGCACAACTTCACCGTAGTCTGTTTCCATTGGTTATTGGTTATTTGATTTTAAGGCTATGATGAGCTAGTAATTCTAAAGAAAGGTTGATACGATTGTTGCCTTGGCGTGGCAGGGTTTATGGATGGCACCTTATGGGTTGCAACCTTCTTTGTAGCCTTGACGGTATCCTTTTTTTTTGCCTTCTACTGCTTTGACCCTTATAGGTTTCGTTTTTTTCTTACGCTTAATGTTGGGAATCACATTGTAAACGAACATCTAAAGTTTTTTATATGTTTTTGTTTTTGTCTGGTCATTTTTAATGGATATTTCCATTGGTTTTCAGCATTTATTTGGCAATGATGAATTCTTTTGGCTACACTTTTTGGGGTTCCAAATGATTAACGATGTATCTTTCAATAGTTCATGGACCACCCAAATAAGTTAGTTGATGTTATGTTTTCGAGTGAAAACTATATTCCAATGGTAGTCATTTTTCTGAGCCATTTTTTTTGTGATGTTGATATTTATCTGAGCTTTTCAAGAACAAAGACACAACTATGGGCTTGAGATATTGCAATGACAATAAATCAGGTTGTCGTGGTTAAGGAGCGCAAAAGCAATGATGAATTAGAAGAACCTAATGCAACTATGGGCTTGAGATGTTGCAATGGCATTAAATCAGGTTGTCATTGTTCATGACCGCAAAAGCAATGACGAGTTACAGGAGCTTTGTTAATCGTTAACTGAGTTTAGTGTGTTTTTGGTGTTCATTTATTATTTGTTTTATGTTTGTTAATATGTCATTTAATCTTACTTCTTTAAAAGTTTATTTTTTTTTTTGCATGTTTAAATATTAACTATATTCCAAGTTGAGCATGTGTGAAGGCTACGTGTTTTAACTGGATTTTCTTTATCAAGCATTAATAGTTAAAGAACGTTTAGCGTGCAATGATAATAATCCGAGTGTCGGGTATGTGACATCCGCGATTAAATGGCGATAATCCGGGTGGAGCATACGTCACGAGCTCGCTATATACCTACTTGAAGGGCAAAATATCCATACTAAAGGAAGATGATATTACTCGCGAATCATATGACAGGTTTCACCCGTCCTACCTTAACTATTGTAGTCTATGACATTTGGCGGTGGTACTATCTATGGTCGCATACATCATTTTATAGGTTACACTGTATGAAATTTATATTATGTTAGCATTCACTTTATACTTAGAGGTTGTTTGTATTGTAGATTTGAGGTTATGTAATGTAACACCCCAACCGATGGCGGAATCATCTAGGTGTCACGTAATAACTATTGTTCAACCGCTCATGGTACTCAAGTGTAAATATTATTGAATTCATGATTAAAAGTCAAACATCAAAGTCAAACCAATACATCAATTCTTAAAACAAAAATGAACATAAATCTTGTTCATTAAGTTTAAGTCCAAGCCTAAGTGATAATCATCAAGTGTTCCCTGAAACATGTACAAAAATAAGACGTCAACAATAACGTTGGTGAGTATACTTAGCTTATGTACGTATAGTATAAGTATTAAAATGTTTTACAATTTGTGATACCCGGCATATTCAACTTAACATTTTACAAACTTATAATTCTACCTTAGCGAGAAACGTTTGATTAACGTACTTAACTGGGTCAGTTGAGTCGGGTTACCTTACATATTGTCCAGGGTTCAATGATCTGGAGGATCATTGGTGTTATTTTGCGTACACACGAGTCTTGAGTCCCGTTGTTGGTGAATTACATGAATTGAATTAAGTGTTATACATAGATTGATCCATATATGTTATATAATGTGCAAATACGCGTTTTAACGATGTTTATATGATTAAACGTGATTTTATATGATTAGCATATGTTAGGATTGCATGTTCATGTGTAAGGATGTGTTAAAATGCGTTAAAACGACAAAACTGAAAAATCTGGAAAAACCTAGAAACTGGTTCGACCTTAAGGGGGGTCGAACCAAGTTCCCGAGTCACCTAAACATTCCATTCGAACTCACAACCCCTCATTCGACCCCTGCAAGGGTCAAACCTGCAGTAACTATAAATATCATACTTTGCAACTTTTCATCATTTCACAAACCCTAAACGCTTTTAAACACTCTCTCTCGACTTTAATCACTGGGGAAGGAGTTTTTGACCTTGTTTTTCACAATCTAACCTTCTATGTCATAAACAAGTGAAGATCTAAGGTGTGTTCTTCATCCAAAATCCTTTTAAGCATTTTTTTTATTCGTTTTCATTAAACCTCAAAGGTCCAGGTCCGTTTTAAGTTAGTTTTTTATGATTAAAAACCTTTCTAACATCTTTCTAAACAAAACCTCATCATAAAACATGAGTTTTCATATAAATTAACATGTGTTAATTATCCTTTATGTTGTGTTATGTGTTATTTGATGATTGAATGATGTGTAGATTTTATAGAGATGTTCTAGGACTATTATTGATGATGAGTTTTAATTGTCTTAGGTTATAAGTTGTTGGATGATGATGTTTTGTTTATTTTGGGGATTTTTGATAGATCTAGGGTTTGATTCTTAATTTTAATGTTAATGAAATGATTGGGGGGTTTTATACATATAATAATATGAGCATTTTGAGCTAATTGATTGAATAATTTATAAAGTTTCCAAATTGGGTAAGGTTTTCATGCATGATGTGACATTTCCATAATTTTACCATTTGGGGTAAGTATTAAAACGGACTGATTTTGGAGTAAAATTGGTAGAGTTTCGTGGGGATATGTTATTCATACTTGACTGCTGTGTTTCGTGATGTTTTCGGACTGTTTTAATGCAATTTGATGCGTTTTAGGATGTTTTCTGCAGACTGGGTCGAACCAGAACTTCATTCGACCCATCGTGGGGTCGAATGGAAGTTTTGGGGGTCGAACCAAAAACTTAACAGGTCGAATAAACTTTAATTTGGTCGAACGAACATGATTTAGGTCGAATTAACATGTGTTAAGGTCGAATGAACATGTGTTAGGTTGTATGAACTTATGTATGGGTTGAACCAAGGTCATTTGGGTCGAACCAAGTCCCATTCCATGCTGATTCGACCTTACAACTCCGTATGTGCGATTTTTTATGCAAACTAAGTATTTCATGCCTGAACCTTATGTGTAATCTATGTGTACTTGATTAGTTTATGTAATGGGTCACCAACGGGATGTCGGGTCGGTCTTAGGGGTGTTAAGAAAAACCGCAAACCAAATAAAAACCGAAAAAACCAACCCGAGCAACGAATTTGGTGTTTGGTTTGGTTTTAACCGAAACCGAATTGCTAATTCGGTGTTTCGTTTGGTTTTTGGTTCTACAATTTTGTTTTGTTTGGTTTATTTGGATAACCGAATAAACCGGTAAAATAATTAATTATTAAATAAAAATAATAATATTTAAAAACCCATATAGGGGACTAGTTAACCTAAGGGTTATTAGTCATGATCTGGACAATCGGGGGAGTAGTTAACCTAAGGGTTATTAGTCAAAACACTTATGAAAACTTTTATGATAGATCTCCGGTAGTTGGGATTATCAAGGCTTGTCTTTTTTTCTATATTTCGAAGAACACAAACTAAGGTGAGTGTCACAGCCCCATCCTTTAGTGTTTTCATTACTTTTGGGGGAGAAACATGCGGTATGAACTTTCTTACTTTAGACAACATATTACATTATATCACATGGATACTTAGTGACTAATATTCATCGGTAAAGTCCTCTCAAACTTAGTGAACCATTAATATGTGGATACATAGCAGGGAAAGTGTGAATACATCTATTGGGCATAGCAAGCCCCACTCGGGCCGACTAGAGGTCGGTGGCGGGTGCATATTTGTCCTACAACTTACAGCACCGGGTGATGAACCGGTGACGGGTATTGAGGCATTCTAATGTTCAGCAATATATGGTTCACGACACTATAGTATCATGTAACAATGTCTAGCTAGCATCAGGTATAGATGTAAGGATTGTCGGGTCTGGATTACTGTTGTTACAAACTTTTGCAAACTTTATCTCTGTGACTCACCAGCACTGCATGTGTTGACTAACTTTGCATGTTTTCTCAGGTCGCTAAGGTAGTAGGGAGTCTTAGGCGCACTGGAGTCGCACTGCGTCTAGTCTTGCATTCATAAGCGAACCGTGTTTGGTTTGCATACATACTTTTGAATTATGGTTTTGTAAACATTAAAGCTTCCGCTGTCATTGTCTGTTTTCATTTTAAAACTTATAAACTGCGTGGTTGGTATTTCTACATTATTTTTATTGCATATAGTTGTTTATTGTGACCGTTGACTTGGATCCTGGTATGTCACACGCCTCGCGGTAAAACCCTACAAGGGTGTGACACAATTCAAGTGTTACGATTCATTCAAGGAAATATGGTAAACACGTAAGCACATAATGCGGGTCAAAATCAAACCTTTATGATGATAAAAACTAAGGAATTAACAATGACTTAGGACTTCCCACACACATAGGTACTTTCCACCAGGTGGGTTGTCAATCCGAATAGCCTTATTCATTGTTTAAGTCGGCTAGCTAAGTTAATTATTTTGTAATGATTGCAAGTATACTACATTTATGTTTAACCACAAAGCACAAAAATTCCAAACATAATACGTATAAGAATTGCATATAAAAACATTTATGACTATATGCAAGTGTAAGTTTCATAGGTGTACATATTTCACTCCAAAAGTGTAAGAAAACAAAAAAGGGACAAGTATACTCACAATTTTATTTAAAGTGATAAATCCAATATAAGCTTGTTGCGAGTTGGAAATGGGAATTCCGACGAATTCTACCTATACGTATAAGAATACTAATAGGGGAAATGTCTTAAAAGTCAAAGGCATCTAGAATTTTAAGGCATTAGGGTTTGCAAAGTAGACTCGGGGAATTAGAGATTTTACGATAAATCGAAATGATAAACTTATATATAAAAAATATGATTAAGTCTATAAACATGATTAGGAAATCTAATTATTATCATTGATTATTCGATTAAAATATGTTTTAAATAATTAAGGCAAAAGAATTATGTTAATTGTTTTTAATTATAAATATAAATATCATAATAATTAAAAATAATGCATAATAAAATCTAAGTTATAAATATGATTTAAATAAATGAAGATCTCAATTTCAAAGTATGAAAATGTTTCTATTTTATAAAAAAAATAATGTTATAAACCAGAAATTAAATATTAAGCATAAATAAATGATATATAATTTTTATTTAATAATAAATATAACTAAAATATAAGATATGTTTAAAAATATCACTTCTATGAAAAATATTTATTTCCCGATGAGGAATAACTAACATAAATTTTCCACAATTGTTCTCCTTTTATTTCCGTTTAAAACATATTTATTTAACCTAAATATACGATTAAATGATTTAAAATAAAGAAAAATAGAAAAATAAATCATTTCTAATTAAATAATTAAAGATTATGTTTCTGATGTGAAATAATATTTTCACAAAACTTTTGGTATTAAAATGATTTTTTAATCAATTTAGTATGATTAAAAAATTTTAAATTATTAAAAATACAAAATAATTTATTTTCCAGAAACTAAAATGTGAAACTTAAGCTTATGGTGTGAAGGTGTTACACCTAAAGTTTTATAATTTTCGAATAAAGCATGAATTAGTTATGAATATTTTAAGATATAAATGTATTTATATATAAATAAATAAATAAATATAATCTACCAAAAAAATAAAACCCAGACCCATGGATTTTAGAAGACTCGAACTCAAGTTTGTTAACAACACCCACACATATACAACCTACACCACATGCATCTTATGTTGAAAAGTTTGAATAAAAATTATATTTATCTAATCATAACAACTTTATTTTCTTTCCCAAAACATAATCCTAACCCTAGATTTTTAAGACCTCCAATTCGATTATAATGGAACCCAAAACCATAGGGCTTTCAAAGAGTGATGATTAAACAACTAAACGACAACGAAAATTAGAACTTACGATGATGTTTGATATCGACTTCTAGGAGGTTGGGTCACGAAAACAAAACCAAAAAAATAGGAGCTTCCTTGGATGAATTAGCGATGATTTATGGGTCCTTTGGAATGTTTAAGTATGCAGAAAGGATTAGAAGGTTTGGTTTATATAGAGGTCGCACAAAAAGTACCTTTGGCTTGAAATTTAATTATGGTCGTTACTCTCTCTATAAACCCGATTAAAACACCATAAAAATTCGTTTAAATGATTGGAATGCGTTGGGGTAAGATGGAGAAACGTATAGGAACCGAAAAGGGTGATTAAAATGGCTTTAAAGAAGCTTACCGGAGTAACTCGTCGGACCAGGGAGTGCCCGATCGGAAAAACGAAAAGGAGGGATAGAGGAGTATGATTTTTCATGTTTCAAATGTTGACACTTTTGGTCCCTTAACTCTTAACTAGGTTAACTAGGTTACAATTTTCTTTTATAAACTTAACCAAACTAACATAGTTTTATAACTTTAACATTTCAAAAACTTTTGTGAAACTTCAAACGTTTAAATTTATAAATATTAAATAAAATTTTGTTTTTAGCGTCACTTTATTATACGTTTATTATATCACCATATACGTACTAAATTAAAGTGTAAACACTTCATATAAAAATGTAACGATTCAATGAAACTCAAACTTTTTATTGATCTGGAAAAGATGAAAAGTAAAAGGACTATAGTTGTAAATAACATATATTATAGAAGATGTGTAGACAAGCGATTTTCATTTGAAATGTTTGTGTGACATAATATTGTTCAATTTCTAAAGAAAGTATTACATTTGCTTATTGTTTCTGATGGTATATAACTATAGATTATTTACAACATCCCCTCCCCCAAGCGTAACGCGCGGGGTTCAAATTCAAGTTAAAAACAATTAATATAAGAAGAGTTAAACTATTAAATGTCTTACCATTATCCCATTTCTTCGTTTCATAGTTACATTAAATTTCTTATTATTTGATCCTCCATATATATATATAGGGTATGGTTCTATAGAAAACCTTAAATATTTGAGAAAACTCTAGAAAACCCTTAGAAAAACCTACTTCCCGAATTTTTGTTTTTTGTTTTTTTTTTTTGAAAAAAATTAGTGCATGTAATATACAAGTTTTTAAGTGTTTTGAGTCAAAAAAATCAAAAAAGTGCCGAACGGTTTTTTTTAAAAAATAAATAAATAATTTTTCATCATAACATATGTTACCAGTGCAAAAATAAGCTAACATATGTTATGATGCACAACTTATTTTATTATTTTTTTTAAAAGAACCGTTCGGCGCTTTTTTGATTTTTTTTTGCTCAAAACACTTAAAAACATTATATTACATGCCCTAATTTTTTGATAAAAAAAAAAGCTCGGGAAGTAGGGTTTTCTAGGGGTTTACTAAAAAAACGAGGGTTTTCTAACGATACTTCCCCTATATATATAATACACTCTGCTATAAGGCTACCCGGTGTGGGGCTCGTCCACGGGTCGGCCAGGACCGGCAAGGGCAGACTACCCCACCCGCCTTGGGTGTGTCCCATCGAAAATGTTAAAGACCGGACGATTTGGACGGGAGCCTCTTTGATTGGTTTTTGACATACACATGCCTATATTATTATTATTTTTTAAAGGGAGTGAGGTTCATCACCCACACCCTTACTCCATCACGAAAGGTACGAGGCTATCCCATAAGTCACAGTGACGTAACAGCTGATGTGAAAAGTCATCATCAAAGGTTGGGCTCCTTCACACCACCCGCTTAAGCATTACATTAATACAGTTTAATTCCACGTAAATTAATAAACACTTTCCCTTTCCTATTTTCGATTATTGACCAAAAAAAAGTCAGAATTAACCTAATTTTTTTCATTATTAAAGTCAAATATTGACTTTGCAATGGGTTCATATTGGTGGGGACTGTTGTGAGAAAGTGAAGAGTAACTTTTCATGGGAAAGGGGCATGAGCGTGCATGGTTTAGTACGACCATCATATTTTTCCTTTTACTTCCTTGTATGAAATACGGAAAAATTAAATATAATATGTATTTGTGTGCATCTGATACTGAAAATTTGTGTTGCTTCACAATATTATTTGTTTTTACAATCTATGCCATAATACACTAATGCGGGCTACGGATGGCTACATAGATTAAGGAGAGTAGCTAGGCTTGTAAACAAATTAAACATTTATAAGCTATTTATGAACTTGTTTGAAGAAAAGTTCATTTATGTTCGTTTATTTGATAAACAAATAAACGAACAAACATGAACAAATTTTTTTTGTTCTTTAATCAAATAAACGAACATGAACAACAATCGTGTTCATTCATTTATGTTTGTTTAAATTTTAATAAACTCTATAGAATATATATATATATATAGAGGGTAGGTAATATGCATACATATCAATTTTTAATCCTTCCTACACTTCTCACACAAACCAATATTTCTTCCTGCATGTTAATATATATATATATATATATATATATATATATATATATATATATATATATATATATAATTGGAAATGAACCCATAAGAAAATTATGAAAGGAACCCATAACTAAATATGATAAGTGTTCTATTGGTTGAGAGCTCCTATTTCTTCCTGCATATACCCGATTCGAATCCCTTAAGGACCCGTGTTTTGCTTTGTTTTTTATTTTAACCCACTTTAGGGTTTTCTATGGTTGAAATTTGGACTTATCAACTCTGTTTTAGTTAGTTGTACATTATGTTCATAGGGTTGAAATTTGAACTTGTATTATGTTTTAGTTGGTTGTAATTTGTTATTATCTGTTACCGATTTGTGCTTAAATCTGTTTTAGTTAGTTGTGATCCATTATTATTGGTTACTGATTTTAATTTAAATATGTTTTGGTTAATTGTAATATGTTATAATTTGTTATTGTAATATTCTAGGGTTGATATTTGACAATTTTGAGCAGGAAAGAATGCGATATTTGAGGTAAACTTTCTTTTATTTTTTTTGTTTCTAACTCAAATACGTAATATGCGATGAGATATGATGTGAATTCATTACTTGTGTTTGGTGGTTTTTGTAGGTAGATTCACCTAGTTGATATGAACTTGAAATTTGATATGAGCTTACCGTCTTTAGTAATTTTACATTTTTTGAAACTTGAATTTTAGGACTAATGCCTAATAGTAATGGTTCTTTAAGGTCTTCTTGTTTGAAAACATCAAATGTAAGAGGTATTTTCATAATAAATTGAAGCCCTCGTAGCTTACATGGACAGCCAGTACTAAAAACAACACAAGAAGTTGAGAAAAACTTGTTTTTTACGGTCTTTTTGTTACATATAGTATAGTTTGGTAACTGAACTGTTGAAAATCTAACTGATTGGAACTTCTTTTGCATTAGTTATTTTAGAGATGTTAAATTTTAACCTATTGAAACCTAAACCGACCCGAACCCTTAAAATGACCCGAACCGTCAAACCGACCCGAACCCATGTACC
This sequence comes from Ambrosia trifida, assembly GCA_028751855.1. Classification (NCBI taxonomy): domain Eukaryota; kingdom Viridiplantae; phylum Streptophyta; class Magnoliopsida; order Asterales; family Asteraceae; genus Ambrosia; species Ambrosia trifida. Next base: position 52,634,868 of record CM054128.1, read on the forward strand.
GAACCAGACTATTTATGTTCGGTTGTATGAAATTAGAACATCTAAAAAAGGAACCCAGTGAAAAAAATTCATGGATCCGCCACTAATTACTTATCATAAATGATTACTTATTTATTATGTATTTAAAAAAACTAATCAGTGTTAGTATGCGTTAATTCTAATTTAGATGTGTTTCTGGATAACATTGAATGTTGCAAACATATTGTTTGTGTTCATTAATTTTAACTATATCTGTTTATGTTTGTTCAATCATGTTCATTTCTGTTCGCTTAGATTTGTTCTATCATGTTCATTTATGTTCGTTTACGGTTTATGTACATTTAAGTTTTTTTTTGTTTAACTTCGTTTACGTTCATGATATGTTCGTTTAGGTTTTAAAGGAACGAACACAAACATGCCAATTTTCTTAATGAAGGAACACAAAAAAAATGTGTTTGATTATATGTTCGTGTTCATATTCGGTTAAAGTTAAACGAACAAACATGAACATACCTTTGTTCGTGTTCGTTCGATTTGTTTACATGCCTAAGAGTAGCCATGGTCCATGGATACTGCATTGTCCACTGTCTGTGAGAAGGAAGGCTAGATGGGCAAAAATATGTGGGCCCTTTTCATATTTAATTTTGTTTATTAATATTAATGTATAAGCTTAATAATTTGTTTTATATAAAAAATATACTTATTAATATAAGAACAATCAAATTTTGTACTATAAAATTGTTTTTTAAAGTAAGTTTAAGGATTTTTTATGTATTTATTTAGAGCATAGAAATTGAATAGTTTTATATAAAAAATTAGTTCATATATTGGGAGTATTTCGTGATAGACAAATCTAATATAAAGTGTTAAAATGTGTGTACCATAAAAGGAGTAGGCTGTTTTCAGAATTTTTTTTTTTTTTTGTAACGGATCAACATTCGATAACTAAAAAAACCTACTTTTAATTCTACGTGTGCACCTCTTGCTTGAGTGAAGTGTGACACCCGACATATTTGGCTTAAACACTTTAGTAACATCTAAGTCTACCTTAGCGGGAAACGTTTATAAACAGACTTAATTGGGTTAGTTGAGTCGGGCCAAGTTAGGATTGTCCAGAGTTCAATGATCTGGAGGATCATTGGGAGTCATTTTGTGAATACACTAGTACCGGGTCCCGTTGTTGGTGACATTACATGAACTAATTAAGTATATGTGTAGATTATGGGTCGTGTGGTGGATTATATACATAGATGTGTTTAAATGATGTGTAAATGATTATCCGTGCTTAATTATGTCAAACATAGACTAAGGTTGCATGCTCATGTGTTAAGGTGTGTTAGAATGCGTTAAACACGACAAACTGGAAAACTAGATAAACATGGATTCTGGTTCGACCACTTCGAGTGGTCAAAGGAGGAATTATGTTTTGGTTCGACCCTTTGTAAATGGGCGAACCTGGGATGTGGAATTGAAAGAATTCCATTCGACCAGGACAGGGCTCATTCGACCCTGTGAAAGGGTCGAAGGAGGCTACCTTCGACCACTGATAGAGGGCGAAGGAGGATTAGTATAAATACCAAACTTTGTCATTTTTCACCATTTCACAAACCCTAACCGTCTCAAAACACTCTCAAACGATTTTAATCACTAAGGAAGGAGTTTTTGCTCTTCTTTTGCATAATCTAACCCATCTACAACATCTAAACAAGAATCCAAGGTGTGTTCTTAATCCTAAATCCTTTTTAAAGCATTTTCATTCGTTTTCATCTAACCCTAATTGTCCGGATCTGTTCTAAGGGTGTTTTCATGATTAAAAACCTTTTAAACATCTTTCTAAACCAAAACCTTATCATTAAACATAGGTTTTCATGATAATAAACATATGTAAATTGTGTATTATGTGGTGTTATGTGTTATTCAATGATTTGCTGCTGTATCTATGATAGAAACATGATATAGGATTGTTATTGATGCTGGGTTATTGTTGTTTAGGGTTAGAATTGGATAGATGGTGATGTTGTGGGTATTTTGGGGGTTTTAACGAATCTAGACTTGATGCATGATATTTATGATCAATAGAACTAATGGGGAAAAATTGAACACTCGACACACTGAGCATTTTAAGTTGAATATGGATTGATTTCAAAAGTTTCCAAATTGGGTAAAGAATGCATGCATGATTGTGACGTTTTCATAATTCTTACCATTTTGGGAAAGGGCTGAAATGGACGTATTTTTGGGAGAAATCGGTGGGGTTTTGTAGGGACAAGTTATTCATACTTGACTGCTGTGTTTGATGATGTTTCGAGGTGTTTCGAATGTGTTTGAAGCGTTTTTAGGAAAATTTGTACAACAAGGGCGAACCTAGACTCCTTCGACCAATCGTATGGGCGAAGGAGAGAATCCAGGGTCGAACCTGGGAAAATTTGGGCGAACGTGGTCAAACGGTCGAAGGAGGCATCAAACGGTCGAACGAAACATAAAACGGGCGAAGGAGACTTAATCTGACTGGTTCGACCGTTCTGATGCAGAAATGAGATTTTTTATACAAACTAAGTGTTTTATGCTTGAACTTTGTGTGTAATCTATGTGTACTTGATTAGTTAGGGTAATGAGTCACCAACGGGATGTCAGGTCGATCTAGTGTGTCGGTTAAACATTTAAACACGCTTTAAAACATACTTGGTTACGATCTGGACAATCGGGGACTAGATAACCTTATGGTTATTAGTCGGAACACTTATGTGAACATTTTGATAGATCTCCGGTAGAGGGATTATCAAGGGCTTATCATTTTACTAGTAACCGAAGAACGCTATCTAAGGTGAGTTCACGGCCCCACTTTCACTGCTTTAACTTTTGGGGGAGAAAACATGCGCTAAACTATTTTGGTAACATATGTCATACTATGGTTTTTAACTTTGTATTGCTATACGATCTTTGGAAGTCCCGGGGGAAACCATGAATGTGCGGGGATGCATAATGGGGGAAATATGGATAGATCTATTGGGCGTGACCTGCCCCACTCGTCGGCTTGGAGGGCCGGGCGGGTGCATGTTGTCTCGAACTGGAACATTGGTATCATGCTGAACATTCGGGCTGCTTAAACATATGCTAAACATTGCTAAACGTGTCTAGTAATGGTTTCCAATCGTAGTAGTAATAAAACATACGCCTAGCTAGCGTACTTGGTAACATTGATATAGTATGGACATGGTAACGTTTTGGTAACATTTGGTAACATATTGAACAAACCTGTGAACTCACCAGCATTATATGTTGACGTCTTTTTGGCATGTTTTTCTCAGGTCGCTAAGGTAGCAACAAATGGAACTAGGCGCACGGGTCTGCATTGGCGTCTTGATTTAGTTCATGTTTTATAATAAATACTTGGTACATTTGGGTCTATGGTTTGTAACTTGTCAAATGCTTCCGCTACTGATTTTAAGTTTATGAAAACTATGTCTTTTGGATATCATGTATCTTCATATAGAGTTGTTTATTGTGACCGTTGACTTGGATCCTGGTTTGTCATGCGCCTCGCGGTAAAACTCCGCAAGTGGAAATTTGAGGGTGTGACAGATTGGTATCAGAGCCAATGGTTATAGTGAACTAGGACTGCATGTAGAGTCTGGTCTATAGCCGAGTCGCACACACTAGACGGTCACATACTTTGAGTCTATTAGTAGTATACGTACTAACGTTGTTGGGGTGTCCTTACATCATCATCATACCTCTCCGTTACATCATCCGCTTTTACTTGGGTTCTTACCTGCTCTTGTCTTCTTCTTCTGGATTAAAGAAGGATGGGTTGATTTGTTGGTTCTAGCACACACATGCCTTCTTACACTTGCACCTATCGTAAAACGTTACTAGGCGACGATATTCGGTGACCGGAGTCTGGATTAGGGGTACATCTGGAGGACCATGTAGAGCAGTTTATCATTTCGGGTGCACACGAAATGATAAACTGAAATGCATGAAAATCCCGATAGACTTCGAGTTTGGATGTATAGTCCTGGATTTGTCCCTAAGTTAACTCTTGTAAATTTCTAGTGGTTGACACTGGAAGTGAGTCTGAATCCCTCGATTTCTTGATTTGTTAGATCATGTCTGGTGCTCACGGTGGTGGACGTCGTGGTGGCGGCGGTGGCCGTGCTGGCGGCGGTGGTCGTGCTGGAGGCGGTGGTCGTGGTAACATCAACATGACCCAAGCGGAGCTGAACAACTTGCTACAGCAGCAAGTGAACATGGCCATAGTCACATGAATCGCGGTACGCTCTGGTTCGTGGTACGAAAACGGTACGTGGTTCGTGCATTTCTAAAATTCGGTACGAGGGGGTAGGTTCATTCGGTTCGCCAATTCGGTACGCGGTACGGTGTACCCTATAAGTTGGTACGTCGTATCGTATATAAACATTATACAATATATAACTTTAAGTACCAAATGTAAACTAGTAAAGATAGAGAGACTTAAATGTCTAAATATACAAACTTATTTACACTTTCTAAGTAAAAACAAACAAATTTTAGCGAATAAATGTAAACTAATATAAGATAGAGGGGTTAATGTTAAAATATCTTGAGGCTTTTATGTTTTGTAAATAACAAAATTAAAACCCTCTGCCGTCATCTTCCTTCCTCAACCCACAAACCCTAATTTTCTGTCTCCTCCGTTGTAGAAGCTCGTTCCTCGCCGTCATACACTCCAATCGTTGCAATACAGGTACCTCTAACCTCTGTTCTACTCTAATTTTTCTTGAACGCGTGTATAAGGTTGCTATTTGGTTTGAAATTCTACACAAATCGGGTACGCTCAATTCTTCGAATCAGAGAGCGAATCCTAGGCGAACGAGTCGCGAATGTACCCGATTCCGATACGCACGATTCGGTTCGCGGTACGCAGCCTATCTAGCGAATCCTGTGACTATGAACATGGCTATGGCTAATTTCCAGGCTGGGATTAACGCCATGGGTGGTGAGTTGATTTCTGTCGACCTTGCCTCATTCTTGGGTGTCATGTCCTTTCGTTTGTGTTTTACTCGTGTACCGTGTTTCAGGTGTTGGTGCCAATCCACCCCCCACCTCAGTGCTCTTATAAGAAGTTTCGGGACTGTCAGCCCCATAACTTCGCTGGAACTGAGGGAGCGGTGGGACTGCTCCGATGGCTGGAGAAGGTGGAGTCTGTGTTCGTCATGTGTAACTGTCCTGCTGGGGACTGGGTGAAGTATGCTACTGCGACATTTGAGGGGCCTGCACTGTCGTGGTGGAATGCTACTACTCAGAACATGGGATTAGGGGAGGCTATTGCTATGCCTTCGGCGGAGTTTGTGCAACTGTTGAGAGGTGAGTACTGTCCGAGGGAGGAGGTATAGAAGTTAGAACATGAGGTCTGGAGCTACAAGATGGTTGGGTCAGAGATTGAAGAGTACACTGTGAGGAGGAATGAGCTGGCGGTGTTGTGCCCTGACTTGCACACACCCGAGTATAGGAGGATTGAGCACTATGTGTCTGGGCTGGTGCCGGAGATTGCTGGGTTGGTGGCTGCTGGGAATCTCCCCACTATTGCTGAAGTTGTCCGATCAGCTCATCGGATGACTAACCTGAAGGTGGCAGAAGGTGTTTTGCCTCCTAAGGGTGCTGCTGTGAAGGTTACTGAGGGGAACAAGAGGAAGTGGGATGGTATGGGGAAGAGTGTTGTACCGGCGCCATCTCAGCCGGCGAAGAAGTTTGATTCATCTGGGTCTTCTTCTGGGCAGAAGTCAAGTGGGTATGTTGGGAAGCATCCCAAGTGCAACAAGTGTGGTTTTCATCATTCTGGGAGTTGTGATCGGGCTCGTTGTCATCGGTGCCATCAGTTGGGGCATCATGCTAAGGATTTCAGGGTGGCACTTACCCCAACTCAGACTCCTGCTGCTACTCCTACTCCTGCTGCTCAGGGGACTCCGGGAAAGCAGGGGTGCTATAACTGTGGAGATACAGGACACTTCAAGCGTGAATGTCCTAAACTGAAGCAGGGCGATAATGGGAGGGGCGGAAACGGTAATGGGAACAACGGCGGCGGAGGCAGGACTGCACGTGCTTTCGTCATTGGATCTGCAGAGGCTAGGCAGGATCCAAACACAGTTACCGGTACGTTCCTTGTTAATGATCGCTATGTTTCTATCTTGTTTAATTCTGGTGCCGATAAGAGTTTCGTATCTATGGACATTAGTCGATTGCTAGATATAGTACCCACACCTTTAGAGGCTAAGTACTTAATAGAATTGGCTGATGGTAAGAAAATCGAAGCGACACACACCCTTAGGGAATGTCGCTTGGAACTGTCGTGTTTGTCCTTCCCCATTGACCTTATGCCGGTACCCCAGGGTAGTTTTGATGTCGTTGTCGGCATGGATTGGTTATCGTTGTATCGTGCGGAGATCGTTTGCTTCGATAAGATTATTCGGATTCCTCTCCCTGATGGAGAGACTCTTTCGGTTCATGGCGAGAAAAGCGGTGCTCCGCTGAGTATCATTTCTAGCATGAAAGCCCGTAAGTACCTCCGGGAGGGTTGTTCGGCCATTCTGACACTTGTTAACGTTTCTACTGACGATGAGAAGAAGATCGAGGATATTCCAGTGGTTCATGATTTTCCCGATGTGTTTCCTGATGATTTGCCTGGTCTTCCTCCCAATCGTCAGGTTGAGTTTGGTATTGATCTTACTCCGGGTGCAGTTCCTATTGTCCGAGCTCCGTATCGTCTTGCACCTCCCGAGATGCAAGAGTTGTCCAGACAGTTGCAGGAACTCTTGGAAAAGGGTTTCATCCGACCGAGTTCTTCCCCGTGGGGAGCTCCTATCTTGTTTGTGAAGAAGAAGGACGGAAGTCTTCGCATGTGTATTGATTATCGTGAGCTGAACAAAGTGACCAGCTCCAGGGCTCCAGCTACTATTCGAAGATTGATTTGCGGTCCGGTTATCATCAGTTGCGCGTCAGGGAAGCTGACATTCAGAAGACTGCTTTTCGCACTCGTTATGGCCATTTTGAGTTCTTGGTCATGCATTTTGGTCTCACAAATGCACCGGCGGTGTTCATGGACTTAATGAACCGCGTTTGCAAACCTTACCTTGATAAGTTCGTCATCGTGTTTATTGACGATATTCTGATTTATTCTAAGAACAAGGCGGATCATGAGGAACACCTACGGTTGGTCTTGGAACTTTTGAGACATGAGCAGTTGTATGCTAAGTTCTCGAAGTGTGATTTTTGGTTACGTGAAGTTCAATTACTAGGGCATGTGGTGAATGAACTGGGAATTCATGTCGATCCGGCTAAGATCGAAGCTATTAAGGACTGGGAAGCACCAAAGACGCCATCTGAGATGCGGCAATTCCTAGGTCTTGCGGGTTACTATTGTCGTTTCATTGAGGGATTTTCGAAGATCGCTCAACCCCTCACTACTCTTACCCAGAAGGACCGAAAGTTCGATTGGGACGAACCACAGGAATCGGCATTTCAGATGTTGAAGCTTAAACTTTGCTCTGCACCTATCTTATCTTTACCTGAGGGTACAGATGACTTAGTTGTGTATTGTGACGCTTCTATTCGTGGTCTCGGTTGTGTGTTGATGCAACGCGGGAAGGTTATTGCTTATGCCTCTCACCAACTCAAGGTTCATGAGAAGAACTACATTACTCATGACTTGGAACTGGGTGCGGTAGTCTTTGCGTTGAAAATCTGGAGACATTACTTGTACGGTACCAAGTGTGAAGTATATACCGATCACAAGAGTCTTCAGCATATTTTCGACCAGAAGGTGTTGAACATGCGGCAGCGTCGCTGGGTTGAACTCCTGAACGATTATGACTGCGCTATCAAATACCATCCTGGCAAGGCAAACGTTGTAGCGAACGCCTTAAGCAGGAAGGAGTCTGCGAATCCTCGCCGTGTTCGAGCCTTACAGCTCACCATTCATTCATCATTGCCTGACCGAATCCGTTCTGCACAGTTGGAAGCCTTAAAGGAGGAAAACCTTAAGGCTGAGACTATGCACAGTGCTGACAGACATCTTGAACTCAGGACCGATGGCTTACACTATTTTGCGGGACGTGTTTGGGTCCCATTGTTCGGGGGATTGCGCGAGCTTGTTTTGGATGAAGCTCACAAATCCCGGTATTCTATTCACCCTGGCAACGATAAGATGTATCAGGATTTGAAGATACTTTATTGGTGGCCGAACATGAAAGCTGATATAGCTTCTTATGTCAGCAAATGCTTGACTTGTGCTAAAGTCAAAGTGGAGTATCAGAGGCCGTCTGGTCTCCTGCAACAACCAGAGGTTCCGGAATGGAAGTGGGAGCGAATCACGATGGATTTTGTCACCAAGCTGCCAAAGTCACCTAGTGGTTATGATATGATCTGGGTGATTGTTAACCGGCTGACAAAATCAGCACGTTTTATACCTATTAAGGAAACCGATGGACTCGAGCGGTTGGCTCGACTTTACCTTAAGGAGGTAGTTGCTCGGCACGGGGTGCCTGTCTCTATTATCTCTAATCGTGATTCTCGTTTTGCTTCGCGTTTCTGGAAGGCTCTGCACAAGGCTTTGGGTACTCAGTTGGATATGAGTACAGCTTATCATCCACAAACTGATGGACAGAGTGAGCGGACGATTCAAACCTTGGAAGACATGCTTCGGGCATGTGTCATCGATTTTGGCAAAAGTTGGGAGATCCACCTGCCATTAGTGGAGTTCTCCTACAACAACAGCTATCACTCTAGTATCAAGGCAGCTCCGTTCGAGGCTCTTTACGGACGGAAATGTCGATCACCACTTTGTTGGGCCGAGGTGGGCGAGAGCCAGCTCACTGGTCCGGAACTTGTGTACGAAACTTCGGAGAAAATCGTACAGATTCGTCACCGTTTGACTGCTGCGCGGGATCGTGAGAAGAGTTATGCCGATCGTCGTCGAAAACCTTTGGAGTTCCAGGTTGGGGACAGGGTACTTCTGAAAGTTTCACCATGGAAGGGCGTCATACGCTTTGGAAAGCGTGGCAAGCTTAACCCTCGTTATGTCGGACCATTCGCAATCCTGGATCGGATTGGACCAGTGGCATACAGACTTGACTTACCGGCGGAGCTCGGTAGTGTTCACAACGTCTTCCATGTGTCTAACTTGAAGAAGTGTTTGGCTGATGAATCTCTCATTGTACCACTGGAAGAGATCAAGATTGATGATCGTCTTCGCATTGTCGAGGAACCTGTCGAGATTCTCGACTACAAGATCCGTAGCCTTCGTCGGAGTAAAATCCGCATCGTCAAAGTCCGTTGGAACTCGAATCGTGGACCGGAGTTCACATGGGAACGGGAGGATCAGATGAAAGCCAAATATCCTCATCTTTTTCCGAAACGCGCGTTTGAATCGAGGCATGTTACTGCTGAAGCGGAATGAATCTCGGGTCGAGATTCCTTTCAACGTGGGGATGATGTGACATCCGGTAAATTTTCCTTTTCGTTTCATTCTTTTCATTTCTTTCATTTTGGGGCTTTGCGCAATTTTCGGGACGAAAATTCTTTCAACGTGGGGATGATGTGACACCCGGCATATTTGGCTTAAACACTTTAGTAACATCTAAGTCTACCTTAGCGGGAAACGTTTATAAACAGACGTAATTGGGTTAGTTGAGTCGGGCCAAGTTAGGATTGTCCAGGGTTCAATGATCTGGAGGATCATTGGGAGTCATTTTGTGAATACACTAGTACCGGGTCCCGTTGTTGGTGACATTACATGAACTAATTAAGTATATGTGTAGATTATGGGTCGTGTGGTGGATTATATACATAGATGCGTTTAAATGATGTGTAAATGATTATCCGTGCTTAATTATGTCAAACATAGACTAAGGTTGCATGCTCATGTGTTAAGGTGTGTTAGAATGCGTTAAACACGACAAACTGGAAAACTAGATAAACATGGATTCTGGTTCGACCACTTCGAGTGGTCGAAGGAGGAATTATGTTTTGGTTCGACCCTTTGTAAATGGGCGAACCTGGGATGTGGAATTGAAAAATTCCATTCGACCAGGACAGGGCTCATTCGACCTTGTGAAAGGGTCGAAGGAAGCTACCTTCGACCACTGATAGGGGGCGAAGGAGGATTAGTATAAATACCAAACTTTGTCATTTTTCACCATTTCACAAACCCTAACCGTCTCAAAACACTCTCAAACGATTTTAATCACTAAGGAAGGAGTTTTTGCTCTTCTTTTGCATAATCTAACCCATCTACAACATCTAAACAAGAATCCAAGGTGTGTTCTTAATCCTAAATCCTTTTTAAAGCATTTTAATTCGTTTTCATCTAACCCTAATTGTCCGGATCTGTTCTAAGGGTGTTTTCATGATTGAAAACCTTTTAAACATCTTTCTAAACCAAAACCTTATCATTAAACATAGGTTTTCATGATAATAAACATATGTTAATTGTGTATTATGTGGTGTTATGTGTTATTCAATGATTTGCTGATGTATCTATGATAGAAACATGATATAGGATTGTTATTGATGCTGGGTTATTGTTGTTTAGGGTTTGAATTGGATAGATGGTGATGTTGTGGGTATTTTGGGGGTTTTAACGAATCTAGACTTGATGCATGATATTTATGATCAATAGAACTAATGGGGAAAAATCGAACACTCGACAAACTGAGCATTTTAAGTTGAATATGGATTGATTTCAAAAGTTTCCAAATTGGGTAAAGAATCCATGCATGATTGTGACGTTTTCATAATTCTTACCATTTTGGGAAAGGGCTGAGATGAATGTATTTTTGGGAGAAATCGGTGGGGTTTTTTAGGGATAAGTTATTCATACTTGACTGCTGTGTTTGATGATGTTTTGAGGTGTTTCGAATGTGTTTGAAGCGTTTTTAGGAAAATTTGTACAACAGGGGCGAACATGGAGTCCTTAGACCAATCGTATGGGCGAAGGAGAGAATCCAGGGTCGAACCTGGGAAAATTTGGGCGAACGTGGTCAAACGGTCGAAGGAGGCATCAAACGGTCGAACAAAACATAAAACGGGCGAAGGAGACTTAATCTGACTGGTTCGACCGTTCTGATACAGAAATGAGATTTTTGATACAAACTAAGTGTTTTATGCTTGAACTTTGTGTGTAATCTATGTGTACTTGATTAGTTAGGTTAATGAGTCACCAACGGGATGTCAGGTCGGTCTAGTGTGTCGGTTAAACATTTAAACACGCTTTAAAACATACTTGGTTACGATCTGGACAATCGGGGACTAGATAACCTTATGGTTATTAGTCGGAACACTTATGTGAACATTTTGATAGATCTCTGGTAGAGGGATTATCAAGGGCTTAGCATTTTACTAGTAACCGAAGAACGCTATCTAAGGTGAGTTCACGGCCCCACTTTCACTGCTTTAACTTTTGGGGGAGAAAACATGCGCTAAACTATTTTGGTAGCATATGTCATACTATGGTTTTTAACTTTGTATTGCTATACGATCTTTGGAAGTCCCGGGGGAAACCATGAATGTGCGGGGATGCACAACGGGGGAAATGTGGATAGATCTATTGGGCGTGACCTGCCCCACTCGTCGGCTTGGAGGGTCGGGCGGGTGCATGTTGTCTCGAACTGGAACATTGGTATCATGCTGAACATTCGGACTGCTTAAACATATGCTAAACATTGCTAAACGTGTCTAGTAATGGTTTCCAATCGTAGTAGTATTAAAACATACGCCTAGCTAGCGTACTTGGTAACATTGATATAGTATGGACATGGTAACGTTTTGGTAACATTTGGTAACATATTGAACAAACTTGTGAACTCACCAGCATTATATGTTGACATCTTTTTGGCATGTTTTTCTCAGGTCGCTAAGGTAGCAACAAATGGAACTAGGCGCACGTGTCTGCATTGGCGTCTAGATTTAGTTCATGTTTTATAATAAATACTTGGTACATTTGGGTCTATGGTTTGTAACTTGTTAAATGCTTCCGCTACTGATTTTAAGTTTATGAAAACTATGTCTTTTGGATATCATGTATCTTCATATAGAGTTGTTTATTGTGACCGTTGACTTGGATCCTGGTTTGTCATGGGCCTCGCGGTAAAACTCTGCAAGTGGAAATTTGAGGGTGTGACATGAAGTCTCTATGCATAGACATGATTAATGAATTACTTGCACACATTGTGTTTTTTTTTCTTGTATGAACTAAACCCACTAAAAATTCATTTATTTTTCATTTTTTTTTGTATAGAACCATAGTACTTGTTGGAAACACGATAAAACGCTCATTAATTTGATGTAGTTTTTTTTTTAAATCTCGTATATAAAAGTTATTAACGTTTAAAAATTGTGTGGAGAAACATGAGAGAAAAAAAAGACTTTTTAAAGGAAATAAGGGGAGAAATGCATCACCTATTTTCATGTGTCACTCAAGACCATAGGGTGTGGGGGCGGCTATGGCCCGTCCAGCCCGTTCAAGGGCGGCCAATACTGGGCCCAACGCCGCCCAACGTTCCATCTCTGGCCAAATCGTCCAATTTTGGACGTTGAAGACGAGTTGTTTGATTGGTGTATTTCAAAATTGTGGGGCCACTTTGAACGGCTATTTGAATGTTATAAAAATTACCCTTTTTTACCTTTAAAAACCACCCATATCTTCTCTTTTTTTAAAAACCATCCAAACTTCAAACATCCTCTCTATAATCTTCACCCCCTTTTTATAAAAACCACCAAAAAACAAAACCCTCTTCTCTAAAAAATGGCTTGGACTTCGGATGACGAGATCAAGTTGGTGACGGTCTGGATCAATATCAACCGAACAACGACCGGAAATGTAAATACGTCTTCTTTTTGGAACAATGTTTTGGCGGAATTCAATCGATTAAGCCAAACAAATCAACGCACCGCAGATCAACTCGTTAATAAGTGGCGGGACCTATACTGAAGGTGTACGAAGTGGAACACCCTATTTCAAGCCACAATGGAGGTGAACCCTGGTATTACCCAACGAGCGGTAGTCCAACGCGCACATAACAAGACAACCGGGATGCTGTGGGGCATGAATTCAGCATCCTTCATCTTCTGGCATGACAATTGTTGCGTTTTTTTAATGTTGGTGTTTAGTGTTTTTTAATTAATGTTTAGGTGTTTGTTTTTTAATTTCGGTGTGTTTTTTTTATTTTACTTTCGATCTTTTTTTTAATTCGGTGTGTTTTTTTTTTTTAAATTTTAGGTTTCGGTTTTTTTTTAATAAATTCTATTGTAACCTTTTTTAATATTATGTGAGTTTTTATGTTATTTATTTTAATTATTTAGTTATCTGAAAATTAGAAAATAAAAATTAAATGTTGACCAATATGAGTGAAAGACTACCCAAGGAAGACTACCCTCACACCCTTGGGTAGTCCTCAAGTTGTCTAAATACAAGATGGGCCCACTTATTACTGACGTGGTGTCGTGGCGACATGTCCTCTCAAGCCTTGCCATGACCACACCTCATAGTCTAGAGGGATCTTGACCTAAATAAACGCATGTCAGTAAAAGAGTTTTCTTTATTATATAAATAGATATAGATGAATTGGTTATAAAATGTGATGATATTTAGTGAAAGATAAATAGGTAATTTGAAAAAAAAAAATCTTTGAGGTGAATGATAAAGGTGTATGACACATAAGTGATTAAGTGAAGGAACACCACAACACTAGTGTAGATGGTTTTAGAAAGATAATATTATTATTAATATATATATATATATATATATATTGCATTTTGATAATATATAACCAACTAAAATTGGTATTTCAAATCATTTTGTTAACTATCCTATTTTCCTTCTTGTTGTTTAATTAAAAGGGTTATGATTAAATATAAAGTGAAAGAAAAATAGAAAGTCGTAAGAATAGCATCAAACAGACTATGATTGAACCCATTGAAGCGACGTTGGAACCGTCTCATTGAACCATGCGATAATAGTTTTTAGATTTTCGCTTTTTTGGATTTTTAGCTTGTTGTTTTTAGAATTTACATTATATCATTGTGTCTTTTATGTAGCATTGTGTCTTTTTCTTATTTTTATCATTGTGTTATTTTTTTGATTTATTGAGTTTTTGTATCCTTCTCACCATTCTCATTTTTGTTATAGTGTGTAAGATTACTTGACCAAACTACTTAGGATTTCGTTGTTAAAACAATATGGTTATGTATTTTTGTTTGTCACAATAAGATTAGAGTAATAAGATTAGAGGGATCAAGACCATTGTCTGTCAACGTAACTACTTGTCTGGTCATATATTCATTATTGTACAATATATATATATATATATATATATATATATATATAGGGTGAGAATCATGTACAAAGGGTGTTTTTTGTAAAAAGGGTAAGAAGAGTTTTGAGCCGTTGGATTGTTTAATGAATGGTTAAGATTGATCAATGTCAAAATTGTAATAATTGTTTTAATTTCATTTAACTTATTTGACTAACTAGGGATATAAACGTAATTGTGTGTCTTTAAACATGGAAATCCATTTAATGACATTTAATATCACATTAGAATCATGGATCCACCCTTTAATTTCATACGAAAATAAAATTAGATCTGTAGGCAAAATTAGATGGGTTTTAACTTACAACAAGTATTACGATTCATGCTGTTGAAATCAGGTATTTTCATATCAGTGTGTTTTATTTTCAAAGTGTCTTAACATACGAATGATTGTATTGCGATTCAAGTCATGGTGTTATGTCGTTTGGTCAAACAAATTGTTTGAATCTGGTATTTTCATTCAGTGTAGTTTATCTTCATCTAGAAGCATTTTTATTAAATTCAGATCAGTGTGTTTTATTTTCACGGTGATTGTATTAGTGTGTTATATTTTATACACCTTAGAATATATGATTTATAAAACACCATGTTTGACTAACACACACCATTCACTTGAATATAACAAAACACCACATGTCATGTAAAAAATATCTAGCTTATATATAAAACACAACACTTTGATTATTTTTTTTTGGAAGGCAAATTTCATTAACAAAACAAACCAGGATCTCCAAGGCGAAGATCCCTACAACCTGAACCGTTACATTACATCAAACTCAAAAGATTGCCAATCCTTCCAACCAATTATACCCTTTTTACATCTACTAGAAAACCAAATATAACCTATAGCTTTAATGTCGGCCACCAAATTAATGACATTCCAAGATGTATCTTGAAATATCTTCTCGTTTCTAGCCTTCCAGATTCGCCAACAAGTAATAATCATCATCCCATAAATTACCGTCTTCTTCCGCGCGGGCCATGAATTTTCCTGTAAAATATCGAACCTAGAAAAGAAAAAGAAAGGCGGCAGTTTCATCCATGTCGCTATACCTTGCCAAATACCAAGCACCAAACCACATCCCGTGAATAAATGGTCCACCGTCTCATCCTGATTCTCACAAAAGTTGCACAACAAATTTCCACAGTCAATATTCCTCCTGCGTAAGGCATTTTTTGTCGGAATCCTGTCACGAATCATTCTCCACATAAAAATGTTGCATTTCTTCGGCACCCATGTACACCATTTGAACGAGCTATCTAACTGAAAGGACCGATCTGTATCTAACCACTTCTTCACTTCTTGAACAGAGAAGCTGTGGTTCGAGCCATTATCCCAATACCACGAGTCGTTTCTCTCTTCCAATCTTTGACCAAACAGTAATGCACAACAATCAAAAAGTTGCTGAATCTCGGCAGCCGAATTTGGGGAGCTCTTCCAGTTCCAGCTTAAGTGTAACCCGTTCGCACCTTCCACCAGCCGATCCCGAACATTGCAGAATTTATTCCTTTCCAGTCTAAATAATTCCGGATATAACCGCTTTAAAGGTATTCTATAAATCCACGGGTCAACCCAAAACATAATCTCCGCACCGTTCCCCACTCGACCTCTGATTAAATCCATACAACCATGATCACCAATTTTCAGCCGAAGACCACACTTGACTATGTTAGCCCAAGTACCATTATATGTAGCATTATGCGGATACGCGTCCCATCTACGACTAGAGCCGTGAATTGCATCCACTACTCTTCTCCATAACGCATTCTTTTCAAGTCTATACCTCCATAACCATTTCACCAAAAACACTTTGTTGCAATCTCCTAGCTTATGAATACCCAATCCCCCATACTTGATCGGCTTTGTGACCTCATCCCAACACACCCAATGGAGTTTCCTACCGTCACTATTACCTCCCCAAAGAAATTTTCTAATAAACCCTTCCAACATATTAATCACGCCAATAGGAGCTTTAAAAAGAGAAAAATAGTAGGAAGGAAGACTAACAAAACCGATTTAATCAACGTCAATCTACCTCCAATCGACAACGTTTTAGACTTCCACCGAGTTAATCTACTTTTAACAACGTTCAACACCGGCTCCCAACTATTAACTCTATTCATATAGGAACCCACCTTTATCCCAAGATAGGAAAAAGACGCGGCCCCCATTTGACAACCCAACTCGTTCGCCTTAATACCTACCTCTTCAACATTTTTACCCACCCCATATAAAGTAGACTTTTGGATATTAATCCTTAAGCCTGAACACATGTGGAAAATACGAAGAATCCGTCTAAGACACACCATATTACTATCCGACCACTCCCCCATCACCATAGCATCATCCGCATATAATAAATGGGATACCACAAGACCACCATTATTAAAACCAACTCCCCTAAAAGCTCCCACATTGCACGCCTTTTTAATAAGACCCGAGAACGCCTCCATAACCATAATAAATAAAAACGGAGATAAAGGGTCACCCTGACGAATACCCTTTCCACAATTAAATTCGAAAGTCGGGGAGCCATTCACCAAAACCGAAGACCGAGCCGACTTAAGAATACCGTCTATCCACCTACACCATAACTCTGGAAATCCCATTTGCCTCATAACCGAAATAAGAAAAGCCCAATTAACATTGTCATAGGCTTTTGCAAAATCAATTTTAAACAAGAATAATTCGGCTCCCGACCTTTTTGACCACGACAGAACTTCGCTAATCAAGAGAGGACTATCCAAAATATACCTGCCTGCTACAAATGCCGATTGAGTTTCGTTAATAATAGAATCCATAACCGGCTTCAACCTGTTCGCCAGAATCTTCGAGATAACTTTACTGATCACCCCAATAAGGTTAATCGGCCGGTACTCCTCCAACCTCACCGGGTCTTTAACTTTAGGCACTAACGTAATAAACGACGAGGAAACACCACAGCTAATATTTCCTGTAGCTTCAAAATGATTCATAATGGCCATAAAATCCGAAGAAAAGAGATCCCAATACCTTTTAATAAACCGGAAATTAAAACCATCCGGGCCAGGAGCTTTATCACTACCACATTGAAATACCGCATCCTTAATTTCCTGCTCGATAAAAGGTCTAATAATTTGCGTAGCCTGTGACGGATTCAACGATTTCAAGTCATAACAAGTAAGCTTCGGCCGGAGCGAACAATCTTCCACAAACTTCTCCTTGTAAAATCGTAACACATGTTTCTTTATTTCGATCGGCTCTTGAATCCAACCACCATCCGTAGGTATCCCCATAATGGCATTAGAAACTCTCTTATTATTGATAGAACCGTGGAAAAATCTCGAGTTCTCATCACCCTTACTCGCCCACTTGACTCTAGACTTTTGTTTCAAGTCTTTAAGTTTATAAAATTCCACTTGCTTAATCCTCTTTTTAGCTTCTTCCAAAACCCACACCTCTTCTTCCAAGAGCTCCCTACCTTCCAATATTAATTCTAACTCGTTCACCTCATTACGAAGAAGATCGATTTCCGCTGTTTCAATAGAGCACATTTGATTCTTCCACATCGTAATCTTCGATCTCAACAATCTGAATTTCTGCATTAAAACGATATCCGGAGGACCTGTGCAAATAAAATCATCTAGCGCACCTTTAACTACCTCATCAAAGCCTTCCCGTTCAAGCCACGAGTTAAAAAACTTGAACGGTTTCGCTCCAAAATTACTAGAACCAATCTTTAGTAATAGAGGAAAGTGATCCGACCCATCTCGTTCGAGCACCCGGTAAACCGCATTCGGCCACCTATTATAAAAAGACCAATCAACAAAGACCCGATCAATCCTACTCAGCTTGTTGTTAGCTAAATATGTGAACTTTCTTCCTTTAAGCCCAAACTCAAACAACTCGGCATCTTTCAGGAACTCATTAAACTCCCTAGTGTCCGCCACATCAAAATTAGAGTTGCGTCATTCTACCCGATCTCTCACACTGTTAAAATCCCCAGCCACAATACACAACCCGTCACCACTCGCCTTCACCGAGGAAATCAACTCCCACACTCGTCTTTTATCCTGCGTTCTTTGGGGACAGTATACATTTACAATCGACAGTTTTGAGCCATCACTTTTAACCCTGCCCGAGACCACAAGCAAGTTCCGGTCCTTTGAAACATCTTCTTTAGCGAACAGTTTTGGATTCCAAATGGTGATCAAACCCCCTGATCGGCCTGTAGCATCCACAAACTCAAACTCGAAATCCCCCGAACCCCAAAAGTTACCCACATTTACCGAGTCCAAGGACTCGAATTGCGTCTCCTGGATCAAAATTGCACCAACCTCATTCTCCTTTTTTAACTTCCTACACCACATCCCCTTACCCTCCTGCCCAATCCCTCTAATGTTCCAGGAAATAATTTTCATTTATTCACATGTTGAAAGCCTTCTTCCATAATCTCCTTAGTTACCAAATCACCAAAACTATCAAATTGTTCGACTCCCAGAGCCGTACCCAACTTAACCGTCTCTCTAGTTTCATCGCAAATCACCTCATGATTCACCTTGGCTTGGACCATATCCGCATCTACATCACCTTCAACTACATCGTCACACGTAGTCACCTCCTTATTAATAGTATCACTTCCACTTAAGGCGTAAATGAACCTATCAATGTCAAACAAATCCTCCCCTTCTCTAGCTCTTTTCTTCGGTCTTTCCTGACCCGTTGGAGATGGAGATTTTTGTGCCCTCGCCTTTTTACGATAGCCTCTATTCTTCTTGGATTTGCAAATCGCTGCATCATTCACATCCCCATCGTTCGCCCCATTATACACATTCCCAATCCCTTGCTGTTGTACCTCCACGTTCCCCACCGGATCCACATAACCATCTTCAAGCACCCCCGGTCTATCAGTTTGCTGCTGCACACTCCCTTGCCCGGAATCATGCACCAAACAATTATCCCCATCAACCATAACCTCCTCTGAAATACTTTTTATTTCAGATTCTTCATACCCCGAACAGTCATCGATGCATTCCGGAACCCACTCACCCACCTCTTCTTCTACTAAGACCGGAAAGACATCATCATTCCATGTTACCCGAATCAGTTCATTGACCCTAGGTCCCGTTTCACGAATGACACCAATCAACACACATGATAAATCCACTGTTGCCTCATCACACTCCGGTAGTTGTATAACCTCGCCAAATTTACTCCCAACATCCTGGAACACACGTTCATTGTATAGCCTTAAAGGGAGACCGTAAAACTTAAGCCATGCAATTCGTTCACACCGTATCACCTGCCCCTCCCAACGTTCAAGACTATCAAAACATACTCTCCAAATAGCCGCAGCATCAACAAACGCTTCCATGCAGATCGTAGAATCAAACAATAGAATAACCCATAAACCTCCCAAGTACCTTATACCCACCTTAACATGGCCTAACAGATTCAACCAAACACGAAGCTTCGAAAGTTTCTTCAAATCAGATATTCTTCCCACAGCACCACATCCTTCCCATAACATACCCCTACTGGTAGTAGCATTGACAACTATCTTTGGCTCAGACTTAGAACGATCAATATTAAGTAAAGTATCCTTAAACGTTCGTCCCTCCCCATTGTTCATTCCCACGTTAGTTTCTACTCGCACTTTATCATCTTTTTCATTACCCTTTTCCAAACCAGGCTCCTTGATATCGTTCCTTGTTGGTACCCATTGTTTCTCCCCCTTCCTAACGACTCTCTCCCCATCCACAAAACGAGCCAATACAACGAATAGCTTATAAGATCCAATCCACACATCCTTCATCGATATCTCTAACTCACCCGGTTCATTGACATTAACAAAAGACACAAAGCCAAACCGTTTACCCAATTTATCATACTTACGTGCAATGTAGGTTCCTTTGATCGAGCCAAATCCTTGAAACACATTCACCAGATCCGCAGACGAACAGCCCTCCGGTAGATTTGAGACAAAGTATTTCGTAACCCTTTCATCGCTTTGATTCTGTCGAATCCCGTTATCAGATCTTCGTCCCTTCCTGACCGGAGCGTCATACCAAGTGTCAACCTTGTACTTCTCCCTACCCGCCATCGTTGCCGGAAGAAAACCTTTACGTCGGCAGAAATCGGCTCCTAAGTTCTCGGAGCTATTAGGGTTTCTCTTCTTTTGAATTTTAATAACACTTTGATTATTAAACACAATGTTTGCGTAGATTTGGATTTTTAACTAAATTGTTTATGAGTGTTTATTCCTAAACATGTAATCATAAAAATGTCATAAAAACTAGAAAAAAAACTCCCAAATTAATTAATGCATGATAACTTTCATAATTGACTAATATTGACTAATGATAAATTTACACTAATACCCTCTATGATAGATTTTAATTAGTGCCACATGTCACCTTATTAGTCCTTCTTATCCTTCTCACAAAAAACACACTTTGTATAGGAACCTCTAACTATATATATATTCTAGCTGATTACCCCGGGGTTGAAAAATCTAATTTTACGTAATAACCTATTGCAAATGGCTCAAGTTAACTAACCACAAAATCTCTCAATCATTGCATGTTCATAGTATTTTAATCAGTAATAACTCATATTCCCTAATCTAAAACCTAATCAGTAATCATCTAAAGAATCACTTATGTAAGCTGCAACTATTAAAAAACTCATCACATCTCTCTAATTTCTCACATTCTAATGGCTCTTATAATTCCTAACCTAATCAACTAAACAAACACTTAAGTTGGAAGTTGTAATCATTGCTTCTCATTATGCCACGTGGCATAATCAAGAGATGGTTGAGGCCACCATTGAACGCCAGTCAGCAACTATCAATTCTTTTCGGAGCATCCCGGGGTTGAAAAATATAACCATTCTAATAATACTAATACTAATAGTAATAATTATTACTCTTGTAATTAAATAAATAAAAAAATAACCTTGCGATAAGGTGACACCATGTGTTGCAGTGTTGCGCGATTCTTTCTCCTAACTTCTCTTGATGAAGTATACCTAGTAAAATTCCAATGATAACATGGCGATTGAGCTGATTTTCAACATCGTAAATAAGAATCTGGTTTAAAAGAAAAAACATGATTAATGAATAACATGAACACTTTGTGTGTTTTTTTCCTGTATGAACGAAACCCCACAAAAAATAATCGATTTTTCTCCGTTTTTTATATAGGACTATGGTACTCGTTGGAAAGATAATAAAACGCTCGTTAATTTGGTGTAATTTTTTTCTTTAAAAAATCCCGTATATGAAAGATATAAACGTTTAAAAATTATGGGAGGAACATGAGAGAGAAAATTTTAAATTTATTTGAAATTTTTTTTTTCCTAAAATAACTCAATTTAATTTAGGGTTTTATTTTTATCTTTTTTTTTAATTAAAAAATGAAATAGTTCAAAAACACTAAAATATTTCAATTATGATGCCACGTGGCATTCTCAAGGGAAGGTTGAGGCCTCCATTGCACGTCACGTCAGCATATACGTTTTCTTCTATATATATATATATATATATAGGTTTAGGTTCTTGTACAAATCTATTTTTTTGTGAGAAATGTGAGAACCAATATGAGAGTGACATGTGGCACAAGGTGTTTAGGCATTTTAGTAATTTTTACATACTATTAAATAATCATTAAAATTATAATTTTGGTAAGAGAGCATAAAAATAGGTAAAGAGAGCATTTCAAATCAAACATGCATTACACACTTACACTAAAAATAAAATGTGCTTCAAAAAAGTGATGCTTAAAGCTAATTCCATTACCCAAAAAAAAAAAAAAAAAATCACATTAACATTTAGATATAAGTAAGGGAGGGAGGGATGGTTTTGGTCACCATCATCGTCATTACTAACGTCATAGTGTTTTAACAATCAACGTGTAGTGTTTTATGTTTAAGGTAGATTTTTAGTTATTCTTTATACATGGTATGGTGTTTTATTATAGTCTTGTAAAGGGTGTTACTCTTACATGGTGTTTTACCAATTACAAATTTTTAAAGTGTACAAAAATAAACCAACTTATATGACCATATGAAGATAAAACACATGAATATAAAACACCACACTGTAATACAGTAACCACCATGAAAATATAACACACTATTATGAATGTAAAAAATAATCCACCATAAAACACACCAATAAAGATAAAACACAATGATCCACATCTCAATCACGTTCATTTTGTATATAGCGTCTTGTAAGAAGTTCACATATTTATTAAAAACTAACAAATGAAAGAAGAATAATATATTGATATTCACTGTTGTCTTGTAGTTTGTAGGGAGTAGGACCGTGTTTTTCACCGCGGAGTCAACTTCTAATACAAACTCAAAACAAAGTCCGCCACCTTAATTATTTTCAAACAAATTCCATCGTCCCTAATCTATACTATATTATAAAGCATGAGGGAGGGATTCCATCAAAATTTAAGAAATTACAACATATAATGCATATGATACAATACCCCTAATGTAGGTAGTAAAGGATAAAATAGTAATTTAACTAAGTATTATTAAATTGATCTAATTATCAACTTAATTTTAAGGTGCTTAACACATAAAACCACCAAAGCACACCAAATGTCTTATTTCAATCAATATGCCATAAATCCAATTGATTGAAATTGAAGCTCCTATAATTACTATATTAGTAAATGAAATTCACCATTTCACTTAACATCAACTCTTTCATATATTGTTGTGCAAGTTAGAAGTGGAAAGGAGCCGATCAGGTTATAAGTGTTATTCTTGCATCTCCATTTTAGGTGAGTTTTGAAAAGAATTCTTATGTTGGTTTAACTTATTTTGATTGTTAGATTGAGTGGTTTGATTAGGGTTTTAAATGTTAGTTTTATTCAGGCGATTATGAGTTGATTATATTTTAGCGTTTTCTACTTAGTCAATTACGCTATTGTCAGTTAATTTTAAATTGATTGACTGAATGTATTTTTCTCTATATTCATCAAGTACTTTGTAAAGAAAACGATCTTTCTCTTTTTCTCTTTTGTAGCTATATATGTACAATGAAAATATGGCACAATTTGTAGTAGACTATTGTATTGGTAAACTAAATGGTTCAACGTTATTCCTTTGATGCAACTTGACTCTTGTCTTACTATGAAATAACAATATTCGTTTTAAAAGAGGCACGACTGCATCAAAGCGTAGAGTTATAGCTCAAGTTCAAACTGAATCATCCTATGCACCCCTCAATCACCAACCTAATGTTGTATTTTCCGCTGCATCGCGCGGGCACCCCACTAGTCAATCTAAATGAGTTTTTGAGAGAGGTGAGAGAATTGATGGAATGTTTCCTTTTATTAACAAATTTCAATTAAATTGTAAATTAAATGTGGGTGATGATTTTACCTTAATACCCCTCAGCCATCTAATTTATTATTAATAATGTAACATTAATTACCAAAATGTCACTCACTTAATCTACACCATAGATTAAGATGATCCAATGGTCAAAACATCTTCTCACACTTCTCACAAAAAAAAAACACTTTGTATAGGATCTTGACCCTATATATATATATATATATATATATATATATATATATATATATATATATATATATATATATATATAACGGTAATCATATTAAGAATGTTTCGATGAAGATCATGCTAAAATTCTCGAACAACTTCAAAATTAAGCATCTCGTTTTCTTTCTCTTGGGTTTACCGTGTTATCGTTTGCAAATATAAGGTGCCACTATTTTAAATTAGCTAGCCATATCTCTTGAATGGCAAACATTATAATATATTTGTTTGGGTGTTGTCAACATATAATTTGTGCAATATATATCATCTATATGAATTTCTCTTTGCTACCTATTGTCCTGAATTTCTTACCTATTGTCCAAAATCCAAAAGTATAAACATGAAAGCAAAGAGTAGGATTCTCTTTCCATTCTAAAATTCATGTGCTTTAGTGGTAGTTCGATCTTAGTGCATGACAAGCTGCAAAAGGGAAATTATGGTAAAACGGGCTTTTTCTTGTCTCCCACTTTCTATTGTCAACTACACATGATGGTTCAACATTCATTTCTTTTCAAATATTTTGTCATATTTTTATCTTGATGATTGGTAAATTGTATGTAGACATTAAAAACATATCTTATTTCATTTTAGTCATAAATTATAATCATAAATAATTTTAATATACAAATTTTGAATAGTTAATTTAAGATGTTAAATATAACTAAAATATTAGATTCTTATAATAACAAAATAGTATTTATGTAGTTTTATGCATTTCAATATCATTTTTGCATGGTAATTTAAGTGGAAATTCATAACACTTCTTGTCAACAAGATGATGAGATGGGAACGGGATACATGCAAAATTGGTCGAGGTACATGGTCGATTACTCTATGCAATTTTTGTTATATGTTTATACTAGCTGATTACCCCGGGAAGGTCCCGGGGTTGAAAAATTTAATATGATTTAATAAAAAATGATAAAAGAAAAACTCAAATCACGAAAAGAGTAAATAACTTAAACATAATCAATCCCCCATCATGCATTCTACATCTATATAAGTCAAAGTCAAATTGTAACATATTTTAAATTACGTGAAGATGATTATATGTTGAAGGTTATCCTTTTAATATTGTATTATGTTTAATATGGTTTATGCTTTTTATTTTTTTTAACTTTTAGGGTTTTATGTTTATCTTTTTTTTAATTAAAAAAGGAAATAATTTAAAAACACTAAAATCTTTCAATTATGATGCCACGTGGCAGTTTCATAGAGAGGTTGAAGGCACCATTGCACGCCACGTCAGCAATGTTCAATTCTTTTATATATATTAATAGATAAATTATAATTAAATTGTATATTGATATTAGAGTTAATGACCAAAATTGTTCCTGAGGTTTGGTTACTTTTGCCACATCAGTCCAAAATAGTTTTTTTTTTTTTTACGCCTGGATCCTTCAGGTTTACGTTTTGTTGACAAAATTGTCCTTAACACTAACCCAGTTAAATATTGTTGTTACTTTGGAGGTATTTCTGACTTTTTGCCTTAGCCCTTTAAAACCCAATCTAAACACAAAACCTCTACCTTCATTAAACCAAAATCGTAACCTTACATTTTTTTATAAACCTTCAGTGGCCGCTTAAACCTTTTGGAAATCTTCTTACTTCTCGTTTAGAACCTGCAAACAAAACAATCTATTTCCTTTCTCTCTTTCCATATAACTGCCGATTATGGTAATGAAATCGATAGAATATTAACAGTTGGACAGAAGATCCAGACTGAAAGTTGAAGGAAAGATCGACTAAAACTTGGTCCGATTGAAGGTAACAGTCTGATTGTTGTTGATCCGACTAGGATTAATGAACAGAATGAGAAGATGAAATAGGGTCTTTTGCTTCAACTATGTGTAAAACTTATATTTATCTTTGAATCATATAACAAACCGTATCAAAAACAGATAGAAGAGGGAGAAAGAGAGGATAGAAAGTGATGGTTGTCGGTTGATTTAGGTGGTGGATGAGGCGGTCGTGTGGCGGTGGGTTTGGGTTTTCCCGAGACGAAGGAACCAGTGATGGTGGTTTTGTGTTTATGAGGGTGTTGTCAATTGTGAGGGTGATTATAGAGGGTTTCAAAAAGGGGCAAACAAAAAGACATGAATACCCCCAAAAGTTATCGATAATATTTAACTGGGTTTAGTGTTAGAGATGAAAATTTTAAGAAATTTGCCCCGACCCGACTTGAAAATTTTAAGTTTTGGTTGTGAGATATTTGACCATTGAAAAAAGGAACCCATAGAAAAAAAAAATCCTGAATCCGCCACTGATACCAGTTGCCAATATTTGTTCGTGGCTAGTGATTGAACTTATACACGAGTTGACCCTTGATGTGAACTTAGGTATGCACTCATGTGATACCCTGACCACCAAAAGCAGAAACCCGTGTCGTTCTTCGGTCTCAAACATAAAATATGTCATTTGATTTGACATTTTCTTTTGTCTCAAACATAAACTATGTCATTTGATTTGACATATAATAAGTCTCGACCATCAATCATGGGCGGATTCACGGGTATTTGGTTGGTTCCCGGGAACCCAGTCGGTTCGAAAATTATAGTATTAACATATATAAAAAATTAGAAAGGAACCCATAAGTAAATATTTTAGGAACACATAAACAAAGTTGCATAGTGTTCTAGTGGTTGAAATGCTCCATTCAATACTACAAGTCCCTAGTTCGAATCCTGCAGGTAGATTAAAAATTTTCGTTTTTCGTTTCTATTCTTTTATATTCAAAACCCACTCTTGCGACTTGTTTCCTTCATAAGATTCTTTAAGCATACATCCTCAAGGTGACCTATAAATTAAATGATGGCGTTATCATTCCTGTTTAAATGTGTTTACGAGTCCAAAAGGAGGCATTGGTTTGGTAAATAATTGTGCTACTTGAATCTTAATGTTTGGTCGTGAGAAAATTAGGACAAATGAATAAAAAAATTTAGCGTTTGGTTGTAAGAAATTTGAGCCGACCCGACTTGAAAATTTTAAGTTTTGGTTGTGAGATATTTGACCATTGAAAAAAGGAACCCATGGAAAAAAAATCCTGGATCCACCACTGATAGCAGCTGCCAATATTTGTTCGTGGCTACTGATTGAACTTATACACGAGTTGACCCTTGATGTGAACTTAGGTATGCACTCATGTGATACCCCGACCACCAAAAGCAGAAACCCGTGTCGTTCTTCTGTCTCAAACATAAAATATGTCATTTGATTTGACATATAATAAGTCTCGACCATCAATCATGGGCGGATTCACGGGTATTTGGTTGGTTCCCGGGAACCCAGTCGGTTCGAAAATTATAGTATTAACATATATAAAAAATTAGAAAGGAACCCATAAGTAAATATTTTAGGAACACATAAACAAAGTTGCATAGTGTTTTAGTGGTTGAAATGCTCCATTCAATACTACAAGTCCCTAGTTCGAATCCTGCAGGTAGATTAAAAATTTTCGTTTTTCGTTTCTATTCGTTTATATTCAAAACCCACTCTTGCGACTTGTTTCCTTCATAAGATTCTTTAAGCATACATCCTCAAGGTGACCTATAAATTAAATGATGGCGTTATCATTCCTGTTTAAATGTGTTTACGAGTCCAAAAGGAGGCATTGGTTTGGTAAATAATTGTGCTACTTGAATCTTAATGTTTGGTCGTGAGAAAATTAGGACAAATGAATAAAAAAAATTAGCGTTTGGTTGTAAGAAATTTGAGCCGACCCGACTTGAAAATTTTAAGTTTTGGTTGTGAGATATTTGACCATTGAAAAAAGGAACCCGTAGAAAAAAAATCCTGGATCCACCACTGATAGCAGCTGCCAATATTTGTTCGTGGCTACTGATTGAACTTATACACGAGTTGACCCTTGATGTGAACTTAGGTATGCACTCATGTGATACCCCGACCACCAAAAGCAGAAACCAGTGTCGTTCTTCTGTCTCAAACATAAAATATGTCATTTGATTTGACATATTCTTCCGTCTCAAACATAAAATATGTCATTTGATTTGAGATATAATAAGTCTCGACCATCAATCATGGGCGGATTCACGGGTATTTGGTGGGTTCCCGGGAACCCAGTCGGTTCGAAAATTATAGTATTAACATATATAAAAAATTAGAAAGGAACCCATAAGTAAATATTTTAGGAACACATAAACAAAGTTGCATAGTGTTCTTGTGGTTGAAATGCTCCATTTAATACCACAAGTCCCTAGTTCGAATCCTGCAGGTAGATTAAAAATTTTCGTTTTTCGTTTCTATTCGTTTATATTCAAAACCCACTCTTGCGACTTGTTTCCTTCATAAGATTCTTTAAGCATACATCCTCAAGGTGACCTATAAATTAAATGATGGCGTTATCATTCCTGTTTAAATGTGTTTACGAGTCCAAAAGGAGGCATTGGTTTGGTAAATAATTGTGCTACTTGAATCTTAATGTTTGGTCGTGAGAAAATTAGGACAAATGAATAAAAAAAATTAGCGTTTGGTTGTAAGAAATTTGAGCCGACCCGACTTGAAAATTTTAAGTTTTGGTTGTGAGATATTTGACCATTGAAAAAAGGAACCCGTAGAAAAAAAATCCTGGATCCACCACTGATAGCAGCTGCCAATATTTGTTTGTGGCTACTGATTGAACTTATACACGAGTTGACCCTTAATGTGAACTTAGGTATGCACTCATGTGATACCCCGACCACCAAAAGCAGAAACCAGTGTCGTTCTTCTGTCTCAAACATAAAATATGTCATTTGATTTGACATATTCTTCCGTCTCAAACATAAAATATGTCATTTGATTTGAGATATAATAAGTCTCGACCATCAATCATGGGCGGATTCACGGGTATTTGGTGGGTTCCCGGGAACCCAGTCGGTTCGAAAATTATAGTATTAACATATATAAAAAATTAGAAAGGAACCCATAAGTAAATATTTTAGGAACACATAAACAAAGTTGCATAGTGTTCTTGTGGTTGAAATGCTCCATTTAATACCACAAGTCCCTAGTTCGAATCTTGCAGGTAGATTAAAAATTTTCGTATTTCGTTTCTATTCTTTTATATTCAAAACCCACTCTTGCGACTTGTTTCCTTCATAAGATTCTTTAAGCATACATCCTCAAGGTGACCTATAAATTAAATGATGGCGTTATCATTCCTGTTTAAATGTGTTTACGAGTCCAAAAGGAGGTATTGGTTTGGTAAATAATTGTGCTACTTGAATCTTAATGTTTGGTCGTGAGAAAATTAGGACAAATGAATAAAAAATTTTAGCGTTTGGTTGTAAGAAATTTGAGCCGACCCGACTTGAAAATTTTAAGTTTTGGTTGTGAGATATTTGACCATTGAAAAAAGGAACCCATAGAAAAAAAATCCTGGATTCGCCACTGATAGCAGCTGCCAATATTTGTTCGTGGCTAGTGATTGAACTTATACACGAGTTGACCCTTGATGTGAACTTAGGTATGCACTCATGTGATACCCCGACCACCAAAAGCAGAAACCCGTGTCGTTCTTCTGTCTCAAACATAAAATATGTCATTTGATTTGACATATTCTTTCGTCTCAAACATAAAATATTTCATTTGATTTGACATATAATAAGTCTCGACCATCAATCATGGGCGGATTCAGGGGTATTTGGTGGGTTCCCGGGAACCCAGTCGGTTCGAAAATTATAGTATCAACATATATAAAAAATTAGAAAGGAACCCATAAGTAAATATTTTAGGAACACATAAACAAAGTTACATAGTGTTCTAGTGGTTGAAATGCTCCATTTAATACCACAACTCCCTAGTTTGAATCCTGCAGGTGGATTAAAAATTTTCGTTTTTCGTTTCTACTCTTTTATATTCAAAACCCACTCAAGGGTTTGACAAGGAAATAAAGAAACAGTAGCCTCCTTTTTTTATGTTGTGCTTGCCTTGCAACTTTTAATCTTATGAAGGAAACAAGTGGCAAGAGTCTTAATCTTTAAGCATACATCCTCAAGGTGACCTATAAATTAAATGATGGCGTTATCATTCCTGTTTAAATGTGTTTACGAGTTCAAAAGGAGGCATTGGTTTGGTAAATAATTGTGCTACTTGAATCTTAATGTTTGGTTGTGAGAAAATTAGGACAAATGAATAAAAAAATTTAGCGTTTGGTTGTAAGAAATTTGACCCGACCAGACTTGAAAATTTTAAGTTTTGATTGTGAGATATTTGACCATTGAAAAAAGGAACCCATAAAAAAAATCGTGGATCCACCACTGCTCCTGTTTCTAATTAACATAAAGAAAATCAATAACTAAAAAGCAATTCAGATATAAAAATCAACACCAAATTAGGATCAATATTTAAAGAGAAGAAATGTTGCACAAACGGAACACGTAAAACGACCTTGTTAACCAAGGAGATCATATAAATTCCAACTTGTGTTAGGTATATGACAAACAAGAGGCTCTGATAGGATATAAGTAGAAAGCACGCTATGAACATGCATGAGACCTATGTTAGGAGGGAGTCGGATGCTTTCCATTACACCGGCTTCTGATAAATTAATAATGTAAGATTTTTTTTTTTTTTTTTTTTTTTTTTTTTTTTTTGATGTGTTAGAATGTAGAATATGAACATACGACTTATTTTATGTATCCTTTATCATATGTATCATTGCAAGAAACATGTGTTACGCCTATCTTGTAATGTAAAAATTTGATTTTATGCATATATTTACTAAATAAGACTTATGACTTTGTGTTTTTCTTCGCTTCAATATGCCGGTAAGACAAATGTGCAATCCATCTTAGTTGCAAAGCAAAATCATGTCTCAAGAATATTTTTAGTGGGTCCTACTTTACTAACTAATAACGACGATTTGTTACAAGAAAAAAGATCAATAGCGGCGACTTGCGTGATGGTCGCCACTATTGCTCTTATCCGCGTCAAACGTTGAGAGTCGAACGGTCAAGGCTATTGCCCAAAAAGTAATAAAAAGCGACAATCAAGCCTTCTTCCCCAATTACTCCCACCACCCTAGAGTAAACAAAGATATATCGATAAGGTTTTAACAAACATATATAAGGGCACAAGGGGTGCTTCTAGCATAATTTTTTTCTTTCACTGATTTTAACCAATCCTGCCTTGCCATATCACTTCACTGATTTGGTTCACATAAACACTTTTTTTGAAAGCAACACTCCACTGATTTTTTTATTTATTTTCATTTAAATACCCAAACTTTTTTTTTGTTTTTTTAAATTTCACACGGTTTCAATTTTTAAACAAGTTAGTAACATTTAATTCATACTATTACGACCGTCCACCAAACGGCCAGCAAAATTAATTTGTAATTCTTGGAAACCGTCGATTAAATTTAATTGAATTCACCTAAACGGCCAGACCTTTAATTTTAACAGTATAACCGTTCAAAATTTTGTATATAAATAGATCAAACCGTTGGGTTAAAAGTCACACTTTACCATAGTTTAAAAAAAAAACAAACACCCACAAAGATGAATCCCTAGACCGAGGAACAAGAGATG
Organism: Ambrosia trifida; assembly: GCA_028751855.1. Lineage (NCBI taxonomy): Eukaryota > Viridiplantae > Streptophyta > Magnoliopsida > Asterales > Asteraceae > Ambrosia > Ambrosia trifida. Next base: position 52,666,289 of record CM054128.1, read on the forward strand.
GCGTTAGTGGTTTGCTACAAGGACGTCACAAACGACCCGGATATACAACAACTCCGGAGGGGCGAGGGGTCGGCCTACCCCCCGGAGGGGTTTTGGGCCCGCTTGTTGAGCGACTTCAACCAACATGTTTGCACCAACAAACAAGACCCTCCCAGACATCCAGTTGAAGTGGGCCGATCTCAATATCAAGTGTGAGAGGTGGACCACCCTCTACGAGCAAACGATGAGGGACGATCCGGACCTCGATCACGAGTTGGCTATCGACTTCACTCACTATGAGTATGAGGCTCGATACGACAACAATTTCGACCATGTCAAGGCATGGCAATTGTTGCACAAACCTTAAGTTTATTTTTCTTTGTTTTAATGTATTTTTATTTTATGTTTAATATTATTATGTTTTAATTTTATGTTTTAATGAAATGTTCTTATTTATGTTTTTTTATTTAATTAGATTTTAATGTATTTTTATGCTTTAAACAAACGGTAAAAATAATAAAACAATACTAAAAAACAAACGGTTAAAACACAAAAAAAAATAGTATTTATTTAAGTCAAAAATAAAATAAAAATGGTTACCAGCACGGTAAACAGAACCAACAAAACAGTTTACGGGACCACTACCAGCTTGGGTGGCGGTGGTGTTACCGTGCTGGTAGTGGGTACCCGTGACCAATTCGGGTGGTGCTCCGTCCCCCTTAAGAAGCAAGAAACGATTATAATAATAATAATAGAGAAAGTTTACTATAAAAAGGGTGTTAGCTTAAAAAGTGTAAGAGGGATTTTGGGCTTTTGATAAAAAATAAATCAATGGATGAGATTAAAATAGGAAAAGTATACGTTGAGTTTCTAAAAGAGAATGGGAAGGGCAAAATAGGCATAACCTACAATTGTTGAGTTCCACCCCCCATTTTATAAACGTCCATAATTTTTTCATACGGCATTATTATTATTTTTTTTTAAAAAAAGCACCATAAAAACATGCATTTTATCCTCTTTCATTTGCATACCATATTGCTATACTTTAAAAAAAATTGTTGGGTTGATATTACTTGCGTCTAAATGTAAAAACTTGATATTACTTACTTGTGTTTAAATATTCATAAGCTATTGTGTCTGAATGTAACAATAGCCTTTTGTATTTTTTTTAGTTTGTTTCTTTGTGACGCGGAGAGCCACGAGGATGGAAATCGATTCGAATCAATGTGAGAACAGTAATAATTTTGTTTTTTTTTATGTTTGTCTATTTTTGTGAGGTGAATAATAATTGGAGGTTTGAAGATCACCTTCGTTAACCTTCTTTGACATTCTATCATGTTTTTGCTAATATCTCCTTTCACCCCATGTGATGGTGGGATATTGTTGTCGTTAGATTCTCACAAACTAGTTCTTTGAAAATTATTAATTTATAAAGAAAGAGAATCCTTATTACATACTTATGTGAACAATCTGTAAATCTGCTTATATGTATGTTAAAACTTGATATTACCTACTTGCGTTTAAACAATAATAACTTGCGTCTAAATGTATAAACTTGATATTACTTACTTGCGTTTAAACATTCATAAGCAGTAACAACTTGCGTCTGAATGTAACAAACTTGATATTAATTACTTGCGTTTAAAGATTAATAAACAATAATATACTTGCGTCTAAATATTGTACAGTTTTAAACAATTGTATTAAACACGCAAGTTATAACATATTAATACGCAAGTTATATAATATGTTCATTTTAATCTTTGAGATGTTAAACGATGATATCTACTTATTTATTTTCATTTATTATTTGCTTAAATCACATGAAATCAACACTTTCTGTATTTCACCTGCTTATTTAGATAATAATCTTCAATTGTTTACGTAATAAACTTTAAGAACTATTAGTATTCAGATGTGTTTACGTTCTGCAACAAGGTTGTTGACCTGACGAGATATATTGTTTCTGCATTTTCATTGATTCACAAGAAACTACCCATCTGAACTTCTTTTTATTACTTTCACTCCTTTTTTTTGACAAATTACAATGACAAATAGTTCTCAGTTAATGTATAGAACAAGCTAGTCATGAACAATGGAAAAAGTGAAAAACAGAGCACAATCAAGTTATCAACCCAGTGATTTTTTTTTAAAGCATAGCAATTGAGTATGCAAATGAAATAGAATAAAAAGCTTGTTTTATGGTGTAATTTAAAAAAAAAATGTCGTATAAAAAGTTATTGATGTTTTAAAAATGTGGGTGAAAGTTGAAAAAAGTTAACAATTATGAAAAAGTTTTTGGCGTTTTAAAAAAGGGTTCTAGGATTCATACACCCTGTGACGTCACATTCTGGGGTGTGACATCACATTTTAGGGTATGTGTAGCCTCCTATTGGTAACTGATGTGGGCTAGGGTGTATGAATCCTAAATATGGGTGTATGAATTCTAATTAGCTTTAAAAATTGGACTAAAATATAAAAAAGTAAAAAAAATATATATATATATATATAGAATTTTGGTTCAAGAAGTACATATCATCTTTTATTGACAATAACCAAACAAAATTGATTGGCCAATGTTGATTAAGACTCATTTAAAGATCTAGAAAAGAAACTAATTAATTAAAGTGGTGTTGAAAAATAAACAAGTCAATATAGGCATACACATGTGACATGTGTACGTTCAAATACGAACCAAGAAGGCAGGAAGGTAGGAAATTGATTGTCTCTCAAATCATGTCTTAAAGTGAGTTGAAGTAAATAAAATAACACTTTTGCTCCACCTTGGTCTCTTTGTATGTGAATTGAACTTCATTTCTATCCTTCCAAATACACCAACAAGCAATTAAGATAATACCCTAAATAACTCCCTTTTGAATATCATTTTTCAGGACCGTTTTGTGAAGCTCAAACAAGTCTCTAACCGATAAGGCAAAAATTTGGTTTTGATCTTGCACAAAATATTGAGATTTGGCCATATTACCGTTGCAATGTAACACAAGGTAAATAAGTGTCTCGCTGTCTCCATCACATCACCAGATAAAGGGACATTAAATTATGATCCACCAACTCTATATCTTGATGTGTTTGATTACCTTTGTTTTGATTTGTATAGTTACATAGAAAAACAAACAATATTTAAAGGATAAACAAAAAATCAAGTCTTTTCACAATACTAAAAACTAAAAAGCATGGTAACATTCTCATCAAGGTTTCTAATCAAGCCACAAGTCCCAGTGACGACAATCCAGCACCTTGGTTCATTCCGAGTTGCGAATTTGAACATGAGCTTAAAACGAAACCTACATACCAAACTTCTATGAGGTCTAGCAATATCCTCATGTAAAGAGGTAGATCTAACCGTGAAGCTTGGTTCACCATGGTTTATAGTGCAGTGTTTTTTTAACTGAGCAAGCTCGTAAGCAGCTCGGCTCATTTGCACCCCTATGACAAACCTAGTCCTTTTTTACCTGCATTTTTCGTTGTAATTTTGTTTTTGTTTGTTCTTTTTGATAAAGATGGTGTCTTTATATATGTCAATTATTAATTATGTTATGTTTTGTTTTTTTAGATAAATAACGTGTTTTTTTATGTAAAAATAAAACTAGTGATTTTTAAGTTATGGTTTAATAGTGGTCGTTGCTAACGTTACACAAAAATAATCAATCACGTTTCTTGGTTGTCTTCTTATAAATAAAGGAACTGTGTTTCAAGTTCACATACTTATTGCGTTGTTTTAATTGAATGAATGGTTTGCGTTTGAAATAAACAACTTGAACAACGGTCAACCCATTTTTTTTTAACGGCCAACTAAACAACGTCGGGTACTTCGTACGCGGCTTCTCAGTGGCAAAGACAGGGGCACAGCCCGCCCGAAGCCCGCTTCCAGGGAAAACCCGACCCACATACCTGCCCGAAGGCACGACAGTAGTGAACCGGTAAAACCTAGCGAGATCAGGACTCGAACTCATGACCATAGGCTATGAGCCTGCATTTTTCGTTGTAATTTTGTTTTTGTTTGTTCTTTTTGACCCGACAGCCCGCTTCCAGGGAAAACCCGACCCACATACCTGCCCGAAGGCACGACAGTAGTGAACCGGTAAAACCTAGCGAGATCAGGACTCGAACTCATGACCATAGGCTATGAGTCATCCATCATTTCTCATTATGTCCTTCGTGGAAATCGAACCTGAGACCTCCAAGAGAGATCCCTCGTCCATGCAGCCCTTTTATTTATTTATTTATTTTTTAACGGCAAACGACTATATATAAATATAGAAGCTAGCAAAAAGCTGGAAAACAAAAGGGGCCAATTACAAGCAATCCAAAATATCAAAATCTAACCATTTGACCCAATCAATGGTCGTGCATGCAGCCCTATTATTAATCCAAATAAACGAGGCCTCCTTGATGAGATTGACGATCTTCATGAAAGGGAGATTCGTGCCATTGAATTCTCTTTCATTGCGAGCATACCAAATTCTCCAAAATAGTGTCGTAGACCACCATGGTGATAATCTTCTTCCACTTCTTTGAGCCGACCAAAGCAGCCACCACTTTCAAAACATTAGCAACCGAGCAACAATCCTGCAAGATATGCAGCCTTAACCATCCAAAAATATGACACCAAATAATTCTGGCCGCAAGGCAGGAAATAAAGATATGGTCGCACGTCTCATCCAAATGTTGTAGCCACTACACACTATGTTGGGAATGTGAACCCCACGCCTTACCAACTCCATTTTAGACCCAATCTTCCTCAATTCCACCCTCGAGGCGTAGAATTTTATCTTTAATGGGGCCCAAGCAATCCAGTGAAAACGCCCACCGCCACCATTGACAGAAGCTCTTGCACATAGATCAAACCACAATGTATTAGAGGAGAAAGTGCCAGCCTTATGTAACGCCCCAAAATTCAATAAACGTGTTACATCTTATTCAACGACACTTAAGGGCTTAAGATTAAAACTTTAAAACTAAACAAGGATAAGAACCTACGATGAGAACCAATTTGTTTAGTATTATATATGTGTAATTTGGAAAAAAAAAAAAAAAAAAAAAACACAACTAGAGGGGCTAAAACTATCATTCTTGAAACCTGGTCTTTATGTCAAAACAAAACAACCAGGGATTCATTCCCTGGTCTTCATCTCTCACGCCAAACACACACATGCAAACCTAAACCACCGAATAGCTCAATCCAGCCAAGAATCAAGCGATTAACCCTTGCATTAATGAGATTCTGATAATCTAAGGTGTATCAATCAACTAGGTTCATTCAATTTGGTGTAAAATTAATTTATGTAATCATGATGGAAATTTAGAATCTTTGATTTTGATAAATTGGTGACTAAGAAAGGTATCTCTAGTACAAGAGAGCTTTAAAATGAAATAAACTTGTGAGAATCATAGTAACTTGCAACCTATATGGGAAACCCTTAAAGTTCATGGTATGAACATGGTGGGTTATTTGGGTGGTAAGTAAACATTAGGAATCCTTGGTAATAATGGGTGTGTATGCTTGAACCTAAATTGTGATATATGATGAAATTGGGTAATTGAATTATATGAGCCTTAGATATTGATATGGGTATGATTCTTATGGTCTAGGTGACCTATAATCTAATGTTGTAAAAATCCTGCCCACCAAGTGTTTGATGAAATGCCACAATGAAGCTTACTTCATTGGACCATAGACCTTGTATTGATACACTTGTTAAACTTGTATAGTTGCTTGAACATGTGTCTAATCATGGTTACATGAATGTTCATGTGTAACACAATCACTAGGTACTAAGCAAGAGGCACGGGAAGTCAAGCGGTAAAGGATTTGAGGTTGAAAAGCCACGACTAAGGTAAGTCATCACCATGACTTTAATTATATGTGTAAATCATGCGCAAATCGATAGGAGTACATATAAGTTGAGTGGTGATGTAATTCCAAAATGACTTATGAATTGAAAAGGGAAAATATATAAAAAGTCATTCGGACTGGGCAAGGATTGACTAGGCGAAGTGGTACATGTGGCCATGAATGCGAGACATTGCTACAACGGTAGGATGATTTGGGGAGATGCTCATATTCTTGAATCAAAACTTGGTTGGGAAAGGGTAATAAATAACATAGAGTTGGGAATCACAAACTTTTGTATAATAGGGTCGCTAAATATGACACCAGTCAACATCCATACGCATATACTTATTATTGTCATTACATGTGCATAATTAGACATCTTGCACACACTATACCCCCCCGCCGTCTAGTGAAGCATGAGTTATTCAGGAAACTCAAACAAAGATCACTCGTTTAGTCATACAACACCCGGTCCATTACCAAAAAGCATTTGATGAGGTTACCACACCCTAACACATGGTAATCCATCACTAACACGTGTATACGAATCATGAACATTTTTATATGTTGACATATATGTTGGTAACCCGCTACTATATCTTGTGATTCACAAAATACATGTTAATATCGTCATCAAGCATCCTTGCCACTTAGACAAAATCAAGTTGCATTCCTATGCAAATGATCAACTATAAACCGGTACAATCTAGTATACCATTCATCGCACGCTACACCTACATATGTTATTATCCATACCATCGAGGTTGTACCCACATAAAGTGGATTAGTGTGAGCCGAAACATTACTATACATATATGTATGTACACGATCACACACTTGCACTTGAATGGCTTGCCTTTCCTTTTGCTACCTTCGGTCGAAACACCACACACACACATACACACACACACACACATAAATGCTTCTCAAATGACAACTAAGAGTCTTGGACTATCACTATCACATGGAATGGGACAAATACAAGATCTTAGGATACATTATGATGTGCTCAAAGTGGTTTAGTAATAACTAACTAAATTAACCTAAACTAGACACTCTAAGTTTTAAATTTATAACCTAAGACTCTGTAAACCTAAACCACACAACCGACAAGTGTACCGGTCAGTGCAGTATAGCTAAAGTAAGTCCGAGTATCGAACCCACGAGACTCTACTGGAAAACGTAAACTACACTCGATTACTTATCCTAAATACTGACTTAATAATGTTTTATTGCTTAAAGGGGGTTTTTCTAAAAGACTAATGCAAATAAATAAAATAATAAAACTAAAATAACTAAATACACAAACTGGAGACTGCAACTGAGATCAGATGGATGGGAAGGCACTACCTAGGCTAGAATCCTACACATGAATGATAAAGCTTCTAATGGCTATGGAACTGGTGTGACACCGGGATCTTAAAATACTAAACATCAAGAATAGACTAGACACCCTCGACCCTTCTCAAGGGGAAACCCTAGAATACTGTTGTGCTGTTAAACCACCGGTTGAGAGGTTACCCTCACAGGCTTACCTACTCGAATCTTAAAGTACCCGCTAGACAGTCTACCTCACAGCGCGAAAGTCACAGTACACCCGAAAGTGCAAGGGGTAACTACAATGTTTTTGATAAGACTTGGCCTACAAGGAATGCTAGGGAAACACCCCCTTTTATACCAAAATGAACTTTACACTTACATCTCACCATTCCGTCAATTGATCTTTACCCTTTATAACCTCTCTTGACTGATTTCGGCCGAGTACCCCCATGAACACATTAGTATCTTTTAAGTGTACAACTAAGACATTCCTTGAACCATCACCATCCAACAAGTGAAGACAAGGTGTGTCATGGACAAGTCATTGTCAACCTTGCATTCCCCAAAAGCTTCGGCTGACTATGCACCTCCAAATTCATGACAATGATTGATCAAGAAACCTATGATTTGCACATGAGGACAATCGACCAAGGTGACAAGAAGGTGAGCAACTTACACACTTTTGGTTAAAAAACTATGCTACACTAGCCTCTTTCACCAAGTCAACCCACCCCTAATATTGATTAGAAGCTTCAACACATTCCTTTACACTAATTGATGAATCTTTCCTCTAACACTAGCTTCGGCCGAGAGGAGTAGAGGTGCCACAATTGTTTTGTCTTCATCCCACATTAACCTCTATATAAAGGCCCCTTCAATTCCTCATAACCTCACACCACAACACTTCATTCTTGACCTTTGATAGCAATTGAATACCCCACCCCAAACACTTCAAACTCACCAAAACATTCAAGCCTTCAAGCCAAGGAAAGGAAGTCCCAAGGTTCCTAGGATTTGCACCACCTCAACTCACCATTAGGTAAGTCATTTAAGCTCCCTAAACTTTTATGAATCGGCCTTATTATGTTCCTAGACACCAACCCATGGCCATGAACAATCGACCACACAAAGATCTCTATACACAATGTTTGTTTTTATAACTAGTAAACACTTTGTCAAGGTATCACATCATGAATCGGCCATAACAACACAACTATCACTTGATTAATGTTTCACGATTGTGGTACAACAAATGGTTGAGCTATGGATCGGATTTGATAATCAAAACTCACTTTGTACATACTTTAAACTAAGGCACGAGTGAGAGGCTTTTATAATCGATTTTCATAAGAAACACATCAACACACATGGGGAGATTTCAGTTACACACTAACAAACATAAATCGACCAATTTTGGATCCCTAAACAATTACATTCGAGGCCCATGATATGTGTTAGCTTTGTCTACCATTTCATAACACATGTTAGCATGACCGAAACATATTTTAGGACTAACTTTGATACAAAAGAAGGTCTAAACACATGTTAACATGGTTGGGTTGTTTATAAATCATCTCATGCACCAAAAACATGGCCCATATACACTAAGACCAAGGTCCACAAACATCGGGTGAACAACTTGTATGCTAAACAAGACTGTACAACTTACTATGTCCATAATGATCACAGGGAATCATTTGTTAGGACAGTAGCTATTTCGTTTTCCTGCCTTACCGGACCTCACATATCCCTCTCAGATGGGTTTTCACGTTTGGTGTGTATTTTCTATCATGACTACCATGTGGAACATGAGACATTCGGTTCATGAGATCTTAATAGTCCTCGTCCTTACATTACACTGTAACCATTAGCTATCGAAAGCCATGGAACACTTTAATAGATCTATTGGGTTGATACCCCCACTCTTTGTTAGTCGCTCTAACCAGTTACATACAAAAGAGTGCTAGTATTCTACTATACATACATTGTCTTTAGTGTACAATGCACGAGGCACAACAGTTAAGAGGTTTGGTTACGGGACTCATGGTTTGCACAATAATCCTTCGCTTAGCTAGCTTATGATTGGTCATACACGAATTACACGAACACTTTTTTCTTGTTACACTAAAACCTGTGAACTCACCAACATTATTGTTGAAAACTCTTTTATGCATGTTTTCAGGTAATTGATGGCGAGCAACGGAGGTTCGAGCATGCATTGGGTGGTACCACTTTGGATTGGGTTTTGTCAATCCCATGATCTTTTAGTTTCAAGTTCATGAATTTCAGACAATTTCCTATTTCTCTATACAATGTGATGAGGGTTTGAATAATTCTATGACAATATCCATACTTTGATGGTACTTATTTAAATAAATTTGTGTATTGTTTGAACCTTGTGCTTGAAAACCTTTCGAGGTCGCATCCCCGTGTTTCCGCCTTGGCGGGGTGTGACACTAAACGCCCCAAAAAGTCTAACCATGTAATAGTTGGATTGCCAAGTTCCTTGTTTATTGATCCTAGCACGATAACATAGCTCATATGTGCAAGTGAATAGGTCAAATATCCAATCGGTAAGTTCTTGTAGTCTTAGACAGCTTCCAAATCCAGGTATTGGCTTGTTAGGCCTTAACGGGTCACAAAATTTGTAATGCCTTAGAGTTGGAATGATAAAATCCGGATCGTTAGTGTTATGATTCGTATTAGATGCATTAAAACAGGGAAAGTTATGTTAATGGGCATGGAATTGGAACCTTTAGTTGTTTGGCGACTCAAATGATAAAGTCAAGCACATAAAGAAGGTTGTACAGGATAATTCAGCAGCATACAACCATAACCTATGGCTATATGCCGTTGGCTAGGGCCACCTGACCAAATCAGGTCAGGCTTTAACAGCCGTAACCTACGGCGAGGAGGCCATAGGCTATGGCCATGCTGGTCGACCAAATAAAGCCAACCATAGCCTATGGTTGGCAGACCGTAGGCTTCGGCGGGGCTCTCATCCGAGCTTTTTGCCCTTTTGTTCCACCATTTCGTGTAGTTTACTAATCTCTAACGGGTTTCTCTTGATTGGTTGACCCTATGTGCGTCTTATTAGTGACTCGGGAGATGATCCAAGCTCAAATTTGAAGAACAAACGCATACTCAATCCTTCGTTTCCGCGTTTACACTTTTTGGTCCAATACAGTAATTGCTTGATGTTGTTAGCCATTTGAACATTTGTATAAACTACAACACCTCTTGTTTAAATTAGTATTTACGATTTGTGTAATTATCATGATTATGACCATAAACTCGGTGTTTTGATCCTTAAGTGAGTGAAATCTTTTATAATTATGGGTGTAGTCTTACAAGTGGTAATCAGAGCCCAAGGTTGATTGAGGCGTTCGATTCGACTTTGATCATCTATCCAGTAAGGAAGTTATTTCCAATCTAGTAAAAAATGATATACATTAGGATTGAACACGAGTCAATCAGGAACAAACGTAGGGATAGTGCATTAAGCACTAAGACCCGGAAACACACCAATTACACGGTCATGGTGAGCTAGGGCTCAGTCGAACCGGAGAATGGGGATTCATGATCATATCATTACATGGTGTAATCGAACAAATGAATTCGAAATGTTTCTAACTCATGGTAAACCTTTCAGCATATGATGGCTAATGACTCCACATCGAGTGGACAAACTCCCGTGACTCGGGGAGAGGTCAAGGAGGTCGTTTCTGAATAGATCGAAACGACTTTAAAAATTGCTATGCCAGGGTTCCTAAGTAAACTTCAAACAACACTCCTATCAGTAATCGAAGAGAAGTGCAAGGAACTCAAGGAGAGCATTCTCCAAGAAGTCAATCGAAACAACACTTAGAAAAATTGCCCGTATAATAAGTTTATGGTGTGCAAGCCAAGTCTTTATGAAGGGGAGGACATCTTTTATCGAACTGGATGAGAAAAGCAGGATAAGGTAGCCTATGCCACTAGGCAGTTACGCGACCTAGCCAAGAATTGGTGGGACGTAAAAAGGAGCCGGTTGAGCTCGAAGGCCTTAAGGTACATGACTTGGGGGAATTCAAAACTTCATTCCTCCAACATCATAGCCCCAAGGTGGCGATGAATCAGATCAAGGAGGAGTTTACGCAGCTTAGACATTAAGGGGAAACAATAGATAAGATCACGAGGATCTTTCTAGATAAACTCAAGTTCTGTGGGGACTTAGCTCAAATTGAAGACCAAAAAATCTATTACTACCATAACACGCTAGGGACTGAGTTCAGGGAATTCATGACCCCCTCAAGGGGTGAAAGGAGGTTGGTGGACTCAAACCCAAGACTAAACAAGAAACAAAAGGTCGGGGAATCCCCAAGAAAGGGAACGCGAAGGGCAGATCGCCTAGCGCGTGCAAGATATGTGGTAGAGGCCACAAGGGAGAATGCTATTTTAAGAATAAGCCATGCCCAATTTGCAAAAAAAAAAAAAGGTCACGTTATGGCCAATTGTCCCGCTAAAGCAGAAGTGTGTGTTCAAATGCTATACGCTGGGGCACAAGAAGTCTGAATGCCCTAACGTGGCAAAGTCAAACATTAAAAGCGAAAGCCCAAAAGAAACTTCCAAGTCGCGGGCAAGATCATTCAATATCACCTCCGAGGAGGCAAAAGTAGACTTGAATGTGGTCGCAGGTACATTCCTTGTAAATTTTATACTTGCAAAAGTGCTACTTGACATGGGTGCGAATAAGTCTTTCGTCTCGCACAAACTTATTCGGCACCCATCATTCACGCTTGAGAAATTGCCTATTCCACTAGAAGTAGAAGTAGGTAATAATAAACATTTTGTTGTTTTTGATATATGTCGATGTTGTGAGATCAACTTAGACGGGGAGGATTTCTCGTTGGATATGGTGCCCATGAAAATGGGAGAATTCAAATTCGTCATAGGGATGGACTGGTTGTCACAATTCCACGACCGCATAAACTGTTACAAGAAGGCGATAAAACCTACATCTCCAAGCGGGAAGCAAATCACTATACACGGGGAAATGAACTGTAACCATGTTATAGGGGAAAGATTTAAGATTAAATGATACCTTAAGAGTTAAAGGATCATTTGTGTATCTATTGCAGAAATTTGATGATACCTTAGAAGTTAAAGGATCATTTGTGTATGTATTGTAGACATCATGATTGATCATCTTGAATATACAAGGCATGTATCTTGTATATAATGTTACGAACATTTTATAAAGCATCTTAATAATTGATAATGCATTGATTGACAATTCTATAATTGTCATAGAGAGTGTATCTCTTGAAGACTTTAATTTTAGCGATGGACGCATTTTTGAAAACTTAAAAGTTATGATTATTTTTTGTTTGTAAAACGTATATTAATTAATGCTTAAGGAGAGACTAAATAAATACTTTGAAGTAATTTAACAGCATAAAATAAAATTATACCTTTCTTTAATATGTAAACCATAAATGATCCCTGCAATGTACCAACCCAACTAGCATTTCCCTACGGCCTTCTGCCTAAACGGTACTCTTTCATGGCTCCAGGGCTCCAAGTTTTACAAGATGGACATAAACAATTTAGGATATATAGGAAAGGAAAGTTTTATTTCATAACTGTTTTTCCCAAGGGAAGAACTTCTTGATCGTATTTATACAGCTCCCCTTAAGAGAGGGAGTTTAGTTACACATACTAGATTTTCAAGATGAGAATTTTGGGGGAGAGCATTCGATGATCTTTAACTAAAATCAATCTCCTTTATATACTAGGAGAAGATTTGTACAAAAGACTAAACTAGCCTTCTTAATTCGTCATGCATGACGTTTTTCTAATCGACATACCCATGTGTTGGGTCTAGTTCTCTTGTGTCTTCTTCTGAGGTGTAGCTGTCCAAATGAGAGGAGCTGCATTCTTTAGTTGTATTATTTGCACAATATTCGCAACTATGATTTTCATAAGTGCGTTGAAGTTTTTGACAGAGTTTTTCTTTGGTGATGGGACCTGCCTTTACTTTATTGAAGATAATATGTTGCTCTATCTTTTCCAAAGCTTCCTTTTCATGTTTGGGTAGTGGAATACCGCTGTAACTTGTAATTATGCAGTTGTTACTACAATAATTAACTTTATTAAAGCTTCCCACTTTAATTTTTTGCAGGTTATCAAGGATTTTTAAGAATCCTCTGACTCTAATTTCAACCCAATTTTCCGGGTCTTCGAAACTTTCTTCCATGCTTTTGGAAGGATTGACAGTTCTTGCTTTGGCAATACCGATTTCTAGATGATGGTAACTTTGGAACGAATTTCCTTGATACCAGTCCGGAAGCGTAGAATTACACTTAATGAAGATGTCTGCGTCCCTTGCTGCAGCAATATTTTTACGAAAGTTTTTGATAGCTTTCTTTATTCATTCAGAAAAACGGCTAATTTCTAATAAATTCGGAGAAGGGTAGATAAACTTAATTAATCCAGCCATAAATGCTTGAGAAAAAAGTTCTGGTTCTACACCTGGACAAAAGATAATAAGACTTTTAGTTGCCTTGTCTTCTGTATAGATGTGTTTTTTTTCTCAAAATCAGTTTGACTTAGAGATCTAGCCTTGGACCAGATAGATCTGAATTCATCTAAAGAGATGATATTGTCACTTCTTCGACTTCTTCGTTTAAAAAGGTTTTTGGGAAAGTTTTCTTGAATTCTACAATTCTTTCTTTTTTCTTGACCTACAGTGGTTCAGGGAAAAATGTTACCTTTAAAGGTATTTCTTTCTTTCCGAATTCTGTCGAATACCGAGTGGCTTCTTGTTGAGCTTGTAGCAGACTTGCGAACTTTTTAAATGGAAAAGTATTCCCTGTAACATATCGAGAGACTATAGACGAGTCTTCATAAATGCCTCTGTTTTCTCCATCAAAAATAACATAAAATCTGGATTTACCAAGGGTCATGGGTTCATGAATGATTTGAGAGTAACTCGGTCTAAGGGAGACCTTTTCAGTTTTTAGCAAACTGTCAGCTACCAACGGATTTGATATGCCTTTACCAGAGCCGTTTGCTTCTGGGCTAGATGAAGATTGTGATTCTTCATGTGTTTTTCTTTTTTCCAAAGCAACAGGAGTCAACGGATTTGATTTTTCTTTACCCTTTGCCGTTTGCAAGGGAATAGATTCAATTTGTAACCTTACGGTTTCCTGTACTGAATTAACAGTTATTTCTTGACTTTCGTCATAGACTGCTATCTTTTCACGAATATTTTTTAATTCTATAAGAAGAATTTTTTCTTGGAGGTGTAAGGCCTTTAGATCATCCATTTTTCAAATGTTGATATTTCTTTTTATTGTTGATGGTTTGTTTGAAAGATTTTTGCTTCAATATATAGACAATTTTCTTAGCTAGGATACAAAATTGTTTATGTATTATTGTAAAATTACCATATTCATTCTTGTAAAACAAAAATATTTCGAATAATTACTCATATATTCTGAAAATCTCGTGTCAGACAATCAGCAAGCACGTTTTTGGTTCCTTCAAGATGCTCAATGTTAAACGAATATCTTGAAAACCACATTTGCCATCTGACAAGACGCCCCTGTTTGTTATCTCCAGAGATTTTTGTCTTTAGGAAATAAGTAAAGTTTTTATTATCAGTTCTTACCAAAAAGTTTACTGGGGTAAGATAGATAGAAAACTTTGAAATCGTATTTTTTACCGCTAGTATTTCTTTTTCATTACTATGGTAATTTCTTTCGGCTTGTTTAAAATTGCCAGAAGTATATCTGCATATTTCTTCTTTTTCAGTTGTTTTAGCCTTCAAAACCCCTCCCCAAAAGTCATTTGAGGCATCTATTTCTATTATAAGAAAGTCTTCCTCCTTTGGAAGATAAAGTTTAGGAAAAGTTGTTAAATTTTTCTTTATCCTCTTCATATAGTCAGTATCAGACTGTTTCCATTCCCATACATATTCTTTCTTCAATTTTACCTGTAGGGGCTTCCTGGTCTCTTCTAACTTTGGAATGTAGCTTTCTGCATAGGTTAGGATACCTAAAAATCTTTGAAGATGTTTTTTTATCTTTAAGAGTATCTGGAAACTTATGTAAATTTTCCAAGATATGTTTTTGTGGACAATGAGTTCCTTGATCTATTTCAAGACCTAAAAAATTGATTTTTGTTTTAAAAAGATTTGCTTTCTTTTTTGATAAAATAATTCCATATTTTTCAATTAATTTTAAAACTGCCAAAACGTGGAAATAGTGTTTTTCTTCAGAATTTGAGAAAACTATTATATCGTCAACATAAACGGTACAAAAGTTTTCTAATCCTCTTAAAGCATTTTGCATATGTCTTTGAAATATGCTAGGTGCCTGTTTTAATCCAAAAGGAACTACTTTCCATTGATAATGGCCATCTGGACATGTAAACGCCGTCAAGAGTTGAGACTTTTCATCTAACAGAACTTGCCAAAATCCACTTTTGCAGTCGAAACTGGAGAAAATGGTTTTTCCTCTCAAAAGAGTTAATAATTCTTGCATGCAAGGGAGATATGACTATCTCCTTTGGTAGCTGCGTTAATTGCTTTGTAATTGACAACCATACGCTTTTTACATCTTCTTTTTTTAGCCTCATTTTCGACTAAAAATGCTGGTGACATGTGAGGTGATTTACCAGGAATAATTAGCTTAAGATCAAGTAATTCCTTAATTTGCTTACTAAATTCTTCTCTGACTTGTGGACTATATTTTATAGGTTTTACCCTAACTATGGTTCTAGGATCTATTAATTCTATAGATGCTTTCTTCCAATTTTTAGATTTTTGAGGGTCAATAGGATTTTCAGAGAAAACTTTTTCAAGTAAAGTTTCAATTTTTTGATATTTTTGTATTCCTAAAAAATATCTTTCTTCCGGTTTGATAACTTCACAAGTTATATTACTTCCCGGAATTTGTTTTATTTTTGAATCCTTTTTTCATCGATTCAAGAAAATCAGGTTTTCCTACTCGAAGGGTCTTTGTAACCTTTTCAATTAAAATCAGTTCTTTATCAAGATGAAATGAGATTCTATCCAGCCATTGGGTAAATAGACCGTATAACTAACAGAAATTATTTCCTATGCGAATATCTATTCCTGTTTCTTGTTGGTAAATAGTAGGAATAGAGAATGGTTCTCCCGAGAAATAAACTATAAGGTTTCTACAAACCTTGTCTAAATTAATAGTATCTTGGTTGGCAACTGTTACCGTGATTTCTTTAGGAGTGTTTTCCCATAGTTCTTCAGGGATAACATGTTTGCTTGCAAGACAAAGGCTTGCACCTGTATCTATGTAAAAGTGTAGAGTTATAGTTTTATATCCCGAAAAGAATATCTTTCCTTTGATATAAATAGAATTTGGATTAGTTATATTTGAATAAACTAATTCATTATCTTTTTTTATTAAATTGTAACATACTAAGAGGGTGTTTGGGATTGCGTTTTGAATCTGAATTTTAGATTATTGCGTTTTGAAAACGCAGATAATCAGTTTTTAGTGTTTGGGATTGCGTTTTGAAAACGTAGATAATCAGTTTTTTAGGCTACCAAAATGCAATAATCTATAAGCAGCTCCACCCCTGCTTTTCCAAAACGCATAATCTGTTTTGAATAATCAATCCCAAACACCCCCTAAATTGGTAGTATGATCGAAACTTGTTTTAATCATTCTGACGAACTTTCGGACGAGATATCAGAAGTTGCTGGGTCTTCTTTTATTTCTAATGAATAAACTTGTTTGTAATTACTAAAAATGTTTTCCGAAGGAAAGTATCCTTCATTTTCTTCCATTAGGATGAGTTTTACCTTTTCAGGAAAATTTTTCCTATTTGGACATTCGTTGGCATAGTGCCCTTCTTCTGAGCATATCCAGCAACGACATTTCTTTTTTCCTTGAGGACAAACCTTAGGTTTTTCTTTAGAAAAGTATTTTCCCGGAGTAAATTTTCTTTTCTTGGTTTTCCAAAACTTTCTTTTTGATGTATGTTTATATTTCTTTTTAAAATAAGTTTTGGTATCACAACCAAAAGATAACTGTTGAATTTCAGTGAGTTTTTCACAAATAATTTTTGTTGAATTTCTTTAACTGTTTTTGTTTGTTAGAAAAATCACAGTATACTGCAATTTCTTCTTTAACAATCCTTGTGGCAAATCCAAGAGAATGCATTGTCATAGCATTCCTTTCTTTGTTCCATCTTTCTTTGGCTTTTTCACCAACGATAGGAATTTTCATGAGATAGGCTTCTATCCAAGAGTGGTATTCTCCAGAACTTGGTTTATAGAGATTTTGCTCAAATACACAAGTAAAATCGTCAAGAAGACATATATCACAAAGTTGTGATTTTATTAAAACTTGTCTCGCTTATTCGAGCAATTTTGATTTTCGAAGTCTTTATTAGTTAAATAATCAAGACCCAAAAATATCATATATGGCATTAATGACTTGATCAAAGAGATCATTCCCATGTAAAGTTTCACTCCAATTTGTTCCTTTAATGAAATCTTGAACTATTCCTGATGACTTATGCTCTATTAAAAGTAGAACAGCTTTAACTCTAGAGAATTCTTCTTCATTAGATTGAATAATCAAGCTTATTTTAGTGTTCCATTTATCAATTACCTCTTTTCTTTTCTTTTGATCAAAGATGCAATCTAATTTTATGCTTTCAATAGCAGTTGAACTTCCATTTTTAGAATCTTTGTCAGAATTTGGTATACCTTTGTGATATGGCATGGTGAATTCTGTTTTCACATTTCGAGGCGTTCTCGTGCTACTTGAACTAGCGCCCGAGTGATTTACCCTGTATGTAGGTTTTTCTTCTTCCGAAGAAGATTCATCTTCTTCATCTTCTGTTTTAGGTTCATGTAAAACAAAAACTGATTCACTGTTTTCAGGAAAGTATTTTTCTTTCAGCTCTTTATTTTCAGAAAATTTTTGTTCACATTCGTTGTCACTTAGTGACATTAGTTGAACAAGTTCATTTATCTATTCCCCAGACAAGGTTTCTAATTTTTCATCAAAAACTTGTTCTAACTTTTGAGTAATGGGGGCCATTTTATCCACAAGACAAAATAGTTTTTATATCATTTAGTTTTTGTATATCTTTCTTTAAGATGTAATTTTTTTTATGTAAATCAGTTAATTCGTTAAGTTTATCATACGGATGGATATTCCAATCAGTATGAAGCTCAATAATTCTTTGATTATTTCTTTCTATGAAAAAATAATGTCTAGATTTTTCTAATTCAATCTTTCTAAAAGAATTTTTAATTTGACTTCTGTTTGTCATTTGAAGTTGATCCAAAGGGCCATGTAAGAGCGTTTGGACTTTTAGAACTTCCTAATGATGGATTTCCTACATTGAAATTAGGAAAAGAATATTTTTGAAAACTTTTTAGTTTTGTAAAATTCTTTTCTTTACGTTCGTCAAGATTTACTTCTTGAGTCTCAATTGTATCAAGTTTTTCAGAAACGTCTTTAAGTTTTTCAGAAACGTCTTTAATAATTTTTGCAGCAATGGCTTCTAAATTTTCATTTGTAGAGACTCTTTCTATTTTGCTAGCTAATTCTTTAATTAGCTCTTCTATCCTGACAAGAGACATATTAATTTTGTAAAAAAGTAATTTTTAAGGACTATGACTTCCTATGACTTCTTTTAGGAGTTCTCCATATTTATCTATTCTATTTGACATAGACGATATGGTTCTCATCAGTTGAATTGCTGGTGGACAAGTTTCTCTTGAAGTTAAGGAGTTTCCTGAGAAACTATATCTAGGTCTAGAACTCATAATTTGTTTATCTCGAGCAATATTAATCGCCCAATTTTCTTGTATTTGTGAGGGTTCGGTGAACCTACTTCCTTCAACAGTACCTATTTATGAAAATATATCATCTAAGGATAGTTTTTCTTTTTCTTTATACTCAATAGAATGAGTACTATTAGTTAAAGCATACGAAATTAAATAATTAATCGTAAAAACTTTGTTCCCTGGTTCCATAAGATCAGTTCTTTCACACTGATGTATGAAACTTAAGGTTTTAACGAAATCTTTTGAATCTCGATGTAAGGCAAACTTAGGATATACGGTGAACATGAATTTTCCGTAGGCTAAGTTTCCTTGAATTGCACCTAAAAGTGCATCTTGTCTGTTGATGATTCTGTTATCAACAAGTGCCAATTTTATGGGAAAGTTAATCCCGTCTCTAAATTGAGCTTTTAAAAGGATTTTTACAGCTCCTATATGTACCATATTCATGGATTTTCTTAATTCAGGTTTAATAGCTAATAGTCGTTTTTCTATTTCTCCTTTAGTTAAGAGTGGTAAATAACATCTTCCTGAAGTTTCTTTTATGTCAACTGAAAGTTCTTCAGTATTATAGCAATAAAAGATTTTATTTGTTCTCGAGAATGCTTTAGAAACAAGACTTCGTAAATTATTAGGCTGATTAAAAATGTGCCTATTATCAAGCTTAAGCTTAAGCTTGTTAATTTTGTTTAAACAATCTGAATTAATCATATAGTCTGATTGAAAACCTTTTTCGTTTTCACTGAAGCTTATAATTTCAGTGATTTGATCACATTATGGCCAATTGTCCCGCTAAAGCAGAAGTGTGTGTTCAAATGCTATACACTGGGGCACAAGAAGTCCGAATGCCCTGACGTGGCAAAGCCAAATATTAAAAGCGAAAGCCCAAAAGAAACTTCCAAGTCGCAGGCAAGATCATTCAATATCACCTCCGAGGAGGCAAAAGTAGGCTTGAATGTGGTCGTAGGTACATTCCTTGTAAATTCTATACTTGCAAAAGTGCTACTTGACATGGGTGCGAATAAGTCTTTCGTCTCACACAAACTTATTCGGCACCCATCATTCACGCTTGAGAAATTGCCTATTCCACTAGAAGTAGAAGTAGGTAATAATAAACATTTTGTTGTTTTTGATATATGTCGAGGTTGTGAGATCAACTTAGACGGGGAGGATTTCTCGGTGGATATGGTGCCCATGAAAATGGGAGAATTCAAATTCGTCATAGGGATGGACTGGTTGTCACAATTCCACGTCCGCGTAAACTGTTACAGGAAGACGATAAAACCTACATCTCCAAGCGGGAAGCAAATCACTATACACGGGGAAATGAACTGTAACCCGGTTGTATGTTCGGTACTTGAATCCAAAAAGCTTATGCAACATGGGTGCAAAGCTTACATAACATACGTGACTGATACGCGGGAAAATGTCGTGGAAATTCAAAATGTACCAGTGGTGCGAGAATTCGAAGACGTCTTTCCGGAGGAACTTCCTGGCATACCACCTGATCGAGAAGTCGAGCCGGGGAACAAACTCATTCCGGGGGCTAAGCCGGTGGCCAAAGCTCCTTATCGGCTAGTCCTCGGAACTTCAAGTGTTAATGGTTCAACTCCAAGACCTCCTAAATTGAGGATTCATCCGACCAAGTGTATCCCCTTGGGGAGCACCGGTGCTATTCGTGAAAAAGAAGGACGAAAGCCTCCGAATGTGTATTGACTATCGAGAGCAAAAAAAAAAAAAAGCTCACAATAATGAACAAATATCCGTTCCCACGAATTGATGACCTATTCGATCAACTGCAAGGCGCGAGTTGGTTTTCCAAGATTATTTTGAGATCGAGATACCATAAACTGAAGGTAAAAGAGGTCGATGTGCCCAAGACTGTTTTTCGAATGTGGTATGGACATTATGAATTCCTTGTAATGTCTTTCGGATTGACGAATGCCCCCTCGACGTTCATGGATCTAATGAATCAGGTTTGCAAGCCCATGCTCGACAAGTCGGTGATAGTGTTCATTGACGACATCCTCATATACTCCAAGAATGAAGTTGATCATGATCGTCATTTATGCGAGGCACTCTTCACCTTAAGGAGAGAGAAACTTTATGCCAAGTTCTCAAAGTGCGTGTTTTGGATTTGAGAGGTCCAAGTCCTTGGGCATGTGATGTGACACCTGGCAAATTCGGGTTAACAATATTGTCTAGATGAAAGTCTACCTTAGCGAGTCACGCGTATATCGTACTTAACTGGGTCAGTTAAGTCGGGTTATGGTTCGGGAACTATTAGTTAGTCTAGAAGATCATTGGATGTTGGTCTAGAGGTTCATTAGATGTCGGTCCTTAACCAAGTGTACAAACGGTGACGATTTGTAGGATCGTCAGGGCACACGGAACGTACGAGTCTCGAGTCCCAGGAATTGGTGAACGAGTGTAAATATGTGTATTTACTTGTGTTATGTGTTTACAATCATTATGTGACTTGTCGGTACATTAATATGCATTAACATATGTTAAAACGGGGTTTAACGCGCAAAACACACAATCTGAACCCCTACAGGCGATTAGGAAGCCTAATCGCCCATAGGGGAGGCGAGTAGGGATTCTTGAAGGCGATTAGGGTCCTAATCGCGTATCAGTTTAGGCGATTAGGCCCAATCACATGCACAATCACGCGATTAGCAGCCCTAATCGCGTGTATCTGCTGCACAATCGCATGGAACGGGCTGGACGACTAGAAACGCCTATAAATACAACACTTAACCTCCTAAACTCAATTAGACAAACCCTAGTCGTCCCATAACCGCCCCAAACACTGAAACAACCTCTGGAAGGCGATTTTGATCAAAAACACAAGGTTTCAAGGTCTAACCATCATCCTTTTACAATCCCAAGGTTTGATTCTCATCCATAACACTTTGTAAACGTTTTTAATCAATCCCTAATGGTCCAGACCTGCTCATAAACGAAAAAGATTTCTGAAAATCGTCAATAAGAGTTATTAATCGGATTATAACTAACAAACATGCGTTATGGATATGTATGATTAGAAAGATAGGATTTTTATGAATCTTGATGATGTTTTGATGTGTTATCATGCTAGGTCAGAATTAATATTATTAGTATGATGATAGAAATCTCAGTAATTGGATAATAGGGTTATGATTACATGCGTTAATTGAATGTTGCATGCTATGTGTATGTGTTTGGATTGCTTTGGTTGCATGCAGGACTGATTTTACGAGGATGAACGAAGGGTTTTGGGTTAAACATGTTTAGGATAGTGTTTGGGATGATATTGGGTAGTTACACACGCTTTGGATCTGATTTGGAGCGTTAAACGCGCGAAAAACCGGAACAGCAAGGCTACAGGCGAGTAGCCTTGCTAATCGCATGTAGCAGGGGCGAGTAGACCCCCACTCGCATGCCATAGGGGCGATTAGGCCCCACTCGCGTGACATGGGGGCGAGTAGCCCAATCGCCAGACAACAGGGGCGAGTAGCCCCTAATCGCGTGACTTAAGGGGCGATTAGCCCTAGTCGCGTGACATTTCATGCGATTAGCCTCCCTAATCGCGTGTACTGCTGCTGTAAGTGTATATTAGCATTCCGAGACCCGATCTGACATATAGTAACATGCTAGGAACCTCGTAACATGTCTAATAACTTGGTAACATATATTTGGATGTATTTCGGTGATACGTGAACTATGTGCTATAATTTGTTGTACGTTAACGTATGTTAAGTATAGATGCGTTATTGTATGTTTTGGAGCGTAAACATAACACGGGGAGTCTCGGGTCACCAATGGGATGTCGAGTCTTGTCAGTTGGGTCAGTTAAACAGTCACGGTATTTTCAAAACGAACTTGGTTATGGTCTGGACATCTAGGGACTAATTAACCTGCGGGTTATTAGTCTAAGTACTTGTAACTGTCGTATGTTAGGTCGCCGCTTTACGGGGCTAGCATAGCAGCTGAGTTTACTCGGGTTAAGGAGTAAAGGAACTTAAGGTGAGTTTACGGCCCCTCTTTTAAACTGGTTTTATACTTTCGGGGGAGAAAACATGTGTTAAAACGATTATGTGGTAACTACTGTCATACTATGGATTTCTATTGTGTACTACACGATCTTTGGAAGTCCCGGGGGGAACCATGAATGTGCGGGTTTGCACAACGGGGAAATGTGAATAGCGCTATTGGGAGTGACCAACCCCGCTCGTCGACTTGGAGGGTCGGCGGGTGCATATTGTCTCAAACAGGAACAACAGGAACAACAGGAACATACATCGGGCATACTTTTGGTATTCGTGTTAGTAATGGTTTTCCAATCGTGGTAGTAACAAAACGTACGCCTAGCTAGCGTATACTGGTTTCTATTTGTTATAGTATGGACAGGTGAACTTGGTACTTGAACTGCAAACCTGTAAACTCACCAGCATTTTTGTGCTGACGTAAACTTTTACATGTTTTCTCAGGTCGCTAAGGTAGCACGACTGGACTAGGGCGCACGCGTCTGCACGGCGTCTAGATAGAGTTGCACGATTTCATAAACATTGAACTTTGGTTATTTATGTTGAACTTTGTTTTGAATAAGCTTCCGCTGTAAACGGGATTTTAAAACTATGTTTTGGTATTGCATTAATTACATTTAGACTTGTTTATTGTGATCGTTGGTTTGGATCCTGGTTTGTCATGCGCCTCGCGGTAAAACTCCGCAAGTGGATTTTGAGGGTGTGACAGATTGGTATCAGAGCCAATGGTTATAGTGAACTAGGACTGCATGTAGAGTCTAGTCTATAGCCGAGTCGCACACACTAGACGATCACATGGTACTAAACGTTATAGTGGTTTACGTATGGTCTTGTCGGGGTGTCTCTAAATCGTTGGTCTTTCTACGTTACATCATCCATTCTATCTTAGGTTGGGTTACTTGTTTTCTAGGCAGTGTGGTCTATTGGGGTAACTCGTGTGCTCTTGAGATTTGTCCAAGGCTCGGACATCTCCCCTTTCGCACTCCAATAGAAGCACTTGTCATGAACTACCGTAGTATTACGGTGTGTAGCTAAGAGTCTATGTTCGGTGATTTAATCTTTGAACTAGGAGAACACTTGGAGGACCATGTAGAGCGTTTTATCATTTTGGGTGCACACAAAATCATAAAACGAAATGCATGGAAGCACTAGTGAGCTCTGGGTTTGAAGGGATAGTCCTGGATTGGATCTAGCTTTGATCTTGTAAACATTAGTGATTATCTTTACTGCGAAACTAAATTTTCTCGTTCTTTCTGCCAGAATCATGTCTGGAGTGCGTGGAGGACGAGGAGGAGGTCGCAATGGTGGACGTGGTGGTGGTCGTGGTGGTGCTGGTGGTCGTGGTGGAGGTATTAACCTGTCACAGGCTGATCTGAACAACTTGCTCCAGGCTGCCTTTCAGTTAGGGCACAACGGTGGTGGTAAGTTGTTTTATCCATTTTCTTTGCCTCATTGGTGAGTCTTGTGTACGTTATTCGTGGTTTCTCATACGTTTCATTTCAGGTGGTCCTGTTGACCCACCCCCACCCATGTGCACCTATAAGATGTTCCGGGACTGCAAACCCCAGGAATTCTCTGGCACCGAGGGTGCGGTCAGTTTGCTTAGGTGGTTAGAGAAAGTGGAGTCGGTATTCCTGATGTGTAACTGTCTCCCAGAAGATCGGGTGAAGTATTCGGCTGCGTTATTTCAGGACGTGGCATTGACTTGGTGGAATGGTATCACCCAGAACATGGGGATTGGGGAGGCATATGCTATGCCATGGGAGAACTTTGTGCAGTTGCTGAAGCGGGAGTATTGCCCGAGAGAAGAGGTACAGAAGCTGGAGCATGAGGTGTGGAACCTCAAGATGACTGGGTCGGAAATTGAGAAGTATACCGTGAGGAGAAATGAGTTGGCAGTGCTATGTCCCGATTTGCACGTGCCAGAGTATCGTAAGATTGAACATTATGTCTCAGGGTTGGTGCCGGAAATTGCAGGGTTAGTGGCTGCTGGGAATCATCCTACTTATGCGGAAGTAGTTCGATCTGCACATAGGATGACTAATTTAAAGGTGAATGAGGGGATTTTGCCGGCGAAAGGTTCGACTGCTAAGACTCCAGAGAACAATAAGCGCAAGTGGGAAAACGACGGGAAAGGGTCTGGGTCTGCACAGCAGGGTAAAAAGTTTGATAATGGGGGTTCATCGTCTTCGGGTAATAAGCAGGGTGGTTATGCGGGAAAACTGCCCAAATGCAACAAATGTGGACGCCATCACCAAGGGAACTGCGACAGTAACCGTTGTCACCGCTGCCAGCGAACAGGCCACTATGCTAAAGATTGTCGGGTTACACTTCCATCGACTCAGGCTCCGACTAACAGTTCAGCTCCGACTACTCAGGGGACTACAGGGAAACAGGGATGCTACAACTGTGGTGACACTGGGCACTACAAGAAGGATTGTCCAAAACTGAAACAGGGTGGAAACAACGGGAATGGTAACAACGGGGGCGGCGGCAGAAATGCACGTGCCTTCGTCATTGGAGCTGCTGAGGCGAGGCAAGACCCTGATACAGTCACCGGTACGTTTCTTCTCAATAATCATTCTGTTAGCGTGTTATTTGATTCTGGTGCCGACAAGAGTTTTGTATCCATGGGTGTTAGTCGACTGCTAGATGTAGTATCTGTACCATTAGAGACCAAGTATATTATTGAGTTGGCTGACGGTAAAACGATTGAAGCTACTAGTGTTCTTCGGGAGTGTCAGTTAGAGTTGTCGGGTTTATCGTTCCCAATTGACCTTATGCCGGTATCTTTGGGTAGTTTTGACGTTGTGGTAGGAATGGATTGGTTATCTTTGTATCGCGCGGAGATCGTCTGTTACGATAAGGTTATTCGGATTCCTCTCCCTGATGGAGAATTTCTTTCTGTGTACGGTATCAAGGGTGGTGTTTCGCTAAACATCATCTCTAGCATGAAAGCCCTTAAGTGTCTTCGAAAGGGTTATCCAGCCGTTCTGGCGCTTTTATCTGTTTCCTCCAGTGATGAGAAGAAGATTGACGACATTCCGGTGGTACGCGAGTTTTCGGATGTTTTTCCCGATGATTTATCTGGTCTTCCTCCTCATCGTCAAGTCGAGTTCGGTATTGATCTCGTACCAGGGGCTGCTCCTATTGCTCGGGCCCCCTATCGTCTTGCACCTCCCGAGATGCAGGAGTTGTCTAGTCAGTTACAGGAACTCTTGGACAAGGGTTTCATCCGGCCAAGTTCTTCCCCTTGGGGAGCCCCAATTTTATTCGTCAAGAAGAAGGATGGGAGTTTCCGATTGTGTGTAGACTACAGAGAGCTGAACAAGTTGACCGTCAAGAACCGTTATCCTCTTCCACGTATCGATGATCTATTCGACCAGCTCCAGGGTTCTAGTTATTATTCCAAGATCGATTTGAGGTCCGGTTATCACCAACTGCGCGTCAGGGAGGCTGACGTTGCAAAGACTGCCTTTCGAACACGTTATGGCCATTTCGAATTCTTGGTCATGCCTTTCGGTCTCACGAACGCACCAGCGGTTTTCATGGACTTGATGAACCGCGTCTGTAAACCATATCTGGATAAGTTCGTCATTGTATTTATTGATGACATTCTGATCTACTCCAAGAACGAGACCGAACACGGGGAACATCTGCGGTTAGTTTTGGAACTTTTACGACGGGAGCAACTTTACGCCAAGTTCTCAAAGTGTGACTTTTGGTTACGCGAAGTTCAATTCCTAGGACATGTGGTTAATGAACTAGGAATTCATGTCGATCCCGCTAAAATCGAAGCGATCAAGGACTGGGGAGCACCAAAGACGCCAACTGAGGTGCGGCAATTCCTAGGCCTTGCGGGCTATTATCGTCGTTTCATTCAGGGGTTCTCGAAGATTGCTCAACCCCTCACCACTCTCACCCAGAAGGATAGGAAGTTCGACTGGGGTGAATCACAAGAGTCAGCATTTGAAGAACTGAAGTCTAAACTGTGTTCTGCTCCTATTTTGTCTTTACCTGAGGGTCCTGATGATTTTGTTGTTTACTGTGACGCTTCCATTCATGGACTCGGTTGCGTGTTGATGCAACGCGAGAAAGTGATTGCGTATGCTTCTCGTCAACTCAAAGTGCACGAGAAGAACTACACAACTCATGACTTGGAGTTGGGTGCCGTGGTATTCGCGTTGAAAATTTGGAGACATTACTTGTACGGTACCAAATGCACCATCTACACCGATCACAAGAGTCTCCAACACATTTTCGACCAACAACACTTGAACATACGGCAGCGCCGTTGGATCGAACTTTTGAACGATTATGATTGTGCTATTAAGTACCATCCTGGCATGGCGAATGTTGTAGCAGACGCCTTGAGCAGGAAGGAATCTTCTAAACCTCGTCGTGTTCGGGCGTTACAGCTCACCATCCATTCGTCGTTACCTGATCAACTCCGTTCTGCCCAATTGGAAGCTTTGAAGGAGGAAAACCTTAAAGCTGAAACCATGCACGGTGCCGACAAGCACCTAGAGCGAAGGTCTGATGGCCTGCACTATTTCGCAGAACGCATATGGGTTCCTTTATTCGGGGGACTACGGGAGCTTGTTCTTGATGAGGCTCATAAGTCCCGGTATTCTATTCATCCTGGTTCGGATAAGATGTACCAAGATCTGAAAGTGCTTTACTGGTGGCCAAACATGAGGTCGGACATAGCCTCATACGTGAGCAAATGCTTGACCTGTGCTAAGGTCAAGGTGGAATACCAGAAACCGTCGGGTCTCCTACAACAACCTGAAATTCCGGAATGGAAATGGGAACGGATTACTATGGATTTTGTCACACAACTTCCTAAGTCACCAAGCGGGAACGACAAGATATGGGTGATCGTCGATCGGTTGACGAAATCAGCTCATTTTCTTGCTATTAAGGAGACCGACACCATGGATCGTTTGGCTCGCCTTTACTTGAAAGAAGTTGTCTCTAAGCACGGGGTGCCAGTTTCTATAATCTCGGATCGCGATTCTCGCTTTACTTCTCATTTCTGGAAGTCTTTGCACAAGGCTTTGGGTACCCAACTAGACATGAGTACGGCTTACCATCCACAGACTGACGGTCAGAGTGAGCGCACGATTCAAACTTTAGAAGACATGCTGCGGGCATGTGTGATCGATTTTGGCAAGGGTTGGGAAGCTCATCTGCCGTTGGTAGAATTCTCGTACAACAACAGTTATCACACGAGCATCAAGGCTGCTCCGTTCGAGGCACTGTACGGACGGAAATGCCGCTCTCCTCTTTGTTGGGCTGAGGTGGGTGAGAGTCAACTCACTGGGCCCGAACTAGTGTACGAAACTTCGGAAAAGATCGTACAGATTCGAAATCGGTTGGCGGCGGCACGGGACCGGCAAAAGAGTTATGCTGATCAGCGTCGCAAACCACTGGAGTTCCAAGTCAATGACAAGGTACTTCTAAAAGTCTCACCGTGGAAGGGCGTCATACGCTTTGGGAAGCGTGGCAAACTCAATCCGCGATATGTCGGCCCATTTACGATCCTGGAACGGATTGGGCCGGTGGCGTATCGACTTGATTTACCGACGGAGCTCGGTAACGTACATAACGTCTTTCACGTGTCAAACTTGAAGAAGTGTCTGGCTGACGAGTCTCTCATCGTTCCACTGGAAGAGATCAAGGTTGATGATCGTCTTCGGATTGTGGAAGAACCTGTGGAGATCCTTGATTACAAGATTCGTAGCCTACGTCACAGCAAGATTCGTATCGTTAAGGTTCGGTGGAACTCGAACCGGGGACCGGAATATACGTGGGAACGGGAGGATCAGATGAAGTCTAAGTATCCTCATCTCTTTCCTAAGGAAGCGTTCGAGTCGAGACATGTCTCTTCGGCAGCTGAATGAATCTCGGGTCGAGATTCCTTTTAACGTGGGGATGATGTGACATCTCGGGTAAATCTCTCTTGATTTCTACTTTCTATTTGATTTCTATCTGTTTGTTTATTCCCTTCGTTGTTTCTTTTGTTACTTACGCAATTTTCGGGACGAAAATTCTTTTAACGTGGGGATGATGTGACACCTGGCAAATTCGGGTTAACAATATTGTCTAGATGAAAGTCTACCTTAGCGAGTCACGCGTATATCGTACTTAACTGGGTCAGTTAAGTCGGGTTATGGTTCGGGAACTATTAGTTAGTCTAGAAGATCATTGGATGTTGGTCTAGAGGTTCATTAGATGTCGGTCCTTAACCAAGTGTACAAACGGTGACGATTTGTAGGATCGTCAGGGCACACGGAACGTACGAGTCTCGAGTCCCAGGAATTGGTGAACGAGTGTAAATATGTGTATTTACTTGTGTTATGTGTTTACAATCATTATGTGACTTGTCGGTACATTAATATGCATTAACATATGTTAAAACGGGGTTTAACGCGCAAAACACACAATCTGAACCCCTACAGGCGATTAGGAAGCCTAATCGCCCATAGGGGAGGCGAGTAGGGATTCTTGAAGGCGATTAGGGTCCTAATCGCGTATCAGTTTAGGCGATTAGGCCCAATCACATGCACAATCACGCGATTAGCAGCCCTAATCGCGTGTATCTGCTGCACAATCGCATGGAACGGGCTGGACGACTAGAAACGCCTATAAATACAACACTTAACCTCCTAAACTCAATTAGACAAACCCTAGTCGTCCCATAACCGCCCCAAACACTGAAACAACCTCTGGAAGGCGATTTTGATCAAAAACACAAGGTTTCAAGGTCTAACCATCATCCTTTTACAATCCCAAGGTTTGATTCTCATCCATAACACTTTGTAAACGTTTTTAATCAATCCCTAATGGTCCAGACCTGCTCATAAACGAAAAAGATTTCTGAAAATCGTCAATAAGAGTTATTAATCGGATTATAACTAACAAACATGCGTTATGGATATGTATGATTAGAAAGATAGGATTTTTATGAATCTTGATGATGTTTTGATGTGTTATCATGCTAGGTCAGAATTAATATTATTAGTATGATGATAGAAATCTCAGTAATTGGATAATAGGGTTATGATTACATGCGTTAATTGAATGTTGCATGCTATGTGTATGTGTTTGGATTGCTTTGGTTGCATGCAGGACTGATTTTACGAGGATGAACGAAGGGTTTTGGGTTAAACATGTTTAGGATAGTGTTTGGGATGATATTGGGTAGTTACACACGCTTTGGATCTGATTTGGAGCGTTAAACGCGCGAAAAACCGGAACAGCAAGGCTACAGGCGAGTAGCCTTGCTAATCGCATGTAGCAGGGGCGAGTAGACCCCCACTCGCATGCCATAGGGGCGATTAGGCCCCACTCGCGTGACATGGGGGCGAGTAGCCCAATCGCCAGACAACAGGGGCGAGTAGCCCCTAATCGCGTGACTTAAGGGGCGATTAGCCCTAGTCGCGTGACATTTCATGCGATTAGCCTCCCTAATCGCGTGTACTGCTGCTGTAAGTGTATATTAGCATTCCGAGACCCGATCTGACATATAGTAACATGCTAGGAACCTCGTAACATGTCTAATAACTTGGTAACATATATTTGGATGTATTTCGGTGATACGTGAACTATGTGCTATAATTTGTTGTACGTTAACGTATGTTAAGTATAGATGCGTTATTGTATGTTTTGGAGCGTAAACATAACACGGGGAGTCTCGGGTCACCAATGGGATGTCGAGTCTTGTCAGTTGGGTCAGTTAAACAGTCACGGTATTTTCAAAACGAACTTGGTTATGGTCTGGACATCTAGGGACTAAATAACCTGCGGGTTATTAGTCTAAGTACTTGTAACTGTCGTATGTTAGGTCGCCGCTTTACGGGGCTAGCATAGCAGCTGAGTTTACTCGGGTTAAGGAGTAAAGGAACTTAAGGTGAGTTTACGGCCCCTCTTTTAAACTGGTTTTATACTTTCGGGGGAGAAAACATGTGTTAAAACGATTATGTGGTAACTACTGTCATACTATGGATTTCTATTGTGTACTACACGATCTTTGGAAGTCCCGGGGGGAACCATGAATGTGCGGGTTTGCACAACGGGGAAATGTGAATAGCGCTATTGGGAGTGACCAACCCCGCTCGTCGACTTGGAGGGTCGGCGGGTGCATATTGTCTCAAACAGGAACAACAGGAACAACAGGAACATACATCGGGCATACTTTTGGTATTCGTGTTAGTAATGGTTTTCCAATCGTGGTAGTAACAAAACGTACGCCTAGCTAGCGTATACTGGTTTCTATTTGTTATAGTATGGACAGGTGAACTTGGTACTTGAACTGCAAACCTGTAAACTCACCAGCATTTTTGTGCTGACGTAAACTTTTACATGTTTTCTCAGGTCGCTAAGGTAGCACGACTGGACTAGGGCGCACGCGTCTGCACGGCGTCTAGATAGAGTTGCACGATTTCATAAACATTGAACTTTGGTTATTTATGTTGAACTTTGTTTTGAATAAGCTTCCGCTGTAAACGGGATTTTAAAACTATGTTTTGGTATTGCATTAATTGCATTTAGACTTGTTTATTGTGATCGTTGGTTTGGATCCTGGTTTGTCATGCGCCTCGCGGTAAAACTCCGCAAGTGGATTTTGAGGGTGTGACAGATCAATTGCAAATGGGCGTTGGTGGACCGTGCAAAAATAGAAGCCGTATCCAAATGGAGTCCACCCGAGAACCCATCTGAAATCCAAAGCTTTCTGGGGCTCGATGGGTATTATCGGAGATTCATTCAAGGTTTCTCCAAGATTGCCGCTCCCTTAACCAAACTTACCTGTAAGGATGAAAAGTTCCTGTGGAAGGAAGAGCAAGGCCGGGCGTTTAATACGCTTACGGAAAGATTGACCCATGCTCAGGTACTTACCTTACCCGAAGGCATGAAAGACATGGTAGTCTACTCGGATGCATCGAGTCTCGGGTTGGGATGTGTATTAATGTAGCGAAGCAAAATTATAGCTTACGCCTCAAGACAGTTGAAGGCCCACGAGGCTAAATACCCAACTCACGATCTAGAACTAGCAGCCGTGGTCTTTGCCTTGAAGATATGGAGACACTATGTATACGGGGTAAATATCACAATCTTCACGGACCATAAAAGCTTAAAGTACTTTTTCGACCAAAAAGACTAGAACATGAGACAGCGGCGATGGTTAGAAACAATAAAAGATTACGATTGTAAAATCCATTATCACCCGGGAAAGGCCAATGTGGCGGCCGATGCCTTAAGTCGCAAAGAAGGCTATAATCCTATACGAGTGCAATCTATGCAACTCGTGGTAACCTCGGGTCTAATCGACCGAATACGAGAAGCTCAAGTTGAAGCACTAAAACAAGAGAAATGGAAGAAGGAAAGGATCCAAGGGCAGGTCGGTAATTTTGTAGACAACGTCAATGGGCTAAAAACCCGGTTCGAAAGGATTTGGGTTCCAAACACGTGTGGGTTAAGGTCCTGTTACTCGATGAAGCCCATAAATCACGCTATTCAATACACCCGGGACCACTAAAATGTATAAAGATTTAAAAACTAATTATTGGTGGCTCAGGATGAAGCGGGATGTCGCTAAGCACATTGAGAAGTGCATGACCTGTATGCAAGTCAAGGCAGAACATCAAAAACCATACGGGAAACTCCAACCCTTGAAAATACCTATGTGGAAATGGGAACAATCACGATGGACCTGTTGACTAAGCTACCAAAGACAACTCGAGGTATTGATGTAATATGGGTGTTGGTGGACCGGTTGACAAAAAGTGCACATTTCATTCCGATTCGTGAAACTTACACGTCCGAAAAGATGGAGGATATATTCTTGAATGATATAATTTCTCATCATGGTGTACCCGCGACAATCGTTTCTAATCGAGATCTGTGGTTCACTTCGCATTATTGGCGCGATTTACAAACACAGTTAGGTGCAAGGGTATTGCTCAGCACCGCTTTTCATCCGCAAACTGACGGACAAACCGAAAGGACAATCCAAACGCTTAAAGACACGTTGCGGGCATGCATCATTGATTTCGGGGGTACTTGGGACTCGTAACTGCCACTGGTAGAGTTTTCATACAACAATAGCTGCCATGCGAGTATCGGTATGCCCACGTTCGAAGCTCTATATGGAATAAAGTGCTGAACCCCGGTGTGTTGTGGGGAGGTGGGTCCTCGTGAACTTACCCACAAAGATGTGGTCAAGGCCATGATTGAGAAGATAGACATATACGCGTGCATCTTAAAGCGGTGCAAGATAGACAAAAGTCATACGCGGATAAACGACGAAGACCAATAGAGTTCCAGCTGTGTGACTTCGTAATGCTAAAAGTCTCACCGGGGAAGGGGTGTGATCCGGTTCAGAAAAAGGGGAAAGTTGGGTCCAAGGTTTATTGGGCCATTTAAAATTATTGAATGTGTGGGACAAGTCGCCTACCGTTTGGAACTACCCAAAGAATTAAGTCGCGTCCACAATACTCTCCGTGTCTCACACCTCCGAAAGTGCTTGGCGGATCAAGTAGCGTATGTACCTTTGGAAGAGATCGATATCGATGAAAGACTAAAGTATATGGCGCTTCCAGACCGAAAGGTGAAGCATCTCAGAAATAGGAGCATTAACCAAGTGAAGGTCAAATGGGATCATAGAAAGGGTTCGGACACTACTTGGGAGTCCGAAGAAGAGAGGAAGAGGCTATACCCACACCTTTTCGGTATGTTCCTAGTTTCGCGGACAAAACTCCCTTTAACGCGGGTGGAGTTGTAACGCCCCAAAATTGAATAAACGTGTAACATCTTATTAAACGACACCTAAGGGCTTAAAATTAAACCTTTTAAACTAAACAAGGATTAGAACCTACTATGAGAACCAACTTGTGTAGTGTTATATATATGTAATTTGGAAAAAAAAAAAATACAACTAGAGGGGCAAAAACTGTCATTCTTGAAACTTAGATTTTACGTCAAAACAAAACAACCGGGGATTCATTCCCTGGTCTTCATCTCTCACGCCAAACATACACAAACACACACATGCAAACCTAAACCTCCTACTAGCTCAATCCAAACAAGAATCAAGCGATTAACCCTTGCATTAATGAGATTCTGATCATCTAAGGCCTATCAATCAACTAGGTAGTCTTTATTTCATTCAATTTGGTGCAGAAATACTTTATGTAATGATGATGGAAATTTAGAATCTTTGATTTTGATAAATTGGTGACAAAGAAAGGTGTGTCTAGTATAAGAGAGCCTTAGAACAAAATAATCTTATGAGAATCATAGTAACTTGCAACCTAGATGGGAAACCTTTAAAGTTGATGGTATGAACATGGTGGGTCTTTTGCGTGGTAAGTAAATATTAGGAATCCTTGGTAATAATGTGTGTATGCTTGAACCTAAATTGTAATATATGATGAAATTGGTTAATTGAATTATATTAGCCTTAGATATTGACGTGGGAATTATTCTTATGGTCTAGGTGACCTATAATCTAATGTTATAAAAATCCTGCCCACCAAGTGTTTGATGAAACGCCATAATGAAACTCAAATTCATTGGACCAAAGAACTTGTATTGATACAATTGGTAAACATGTATTGTTGCTTGAACATGTGTCTAATCATGGTTACATGAATGTTCATGTGTAACACAATCACTAGGTACTAAGCAAGAGGCATCGAGAAGTCAAACGATAAAGGATTTGAGGTTAAAAGGCCATGACTAAGGTAAGTCATCGCCATGACTTTAATTATATGTGTAAATCATGAGTTAATCGATTGGAGTACATATAAGTTGAGTGGTGATGTAATTCCCAAATAAATTATGAATTGAAAAGGGAAAATGTATCAAAAGTTATTTGGACCGGGCAAGGTTTGACTAAGGGAAGTGGCACATGTGGCCATGAACGCGAGACGTTACCACAACTGTAGAATGATTTAGGGAGATGCTCTTATTCTCGAATCAAAACTTGGTTGGGAAAGGGTAATAAATTACATAGAGTTGGGAATCACAAACCGTTGTATAATAGGGTCGCTAAATGGCCCAAAAAGTCTAACCATGTGATAGTTGGATTGCCAAGTTCCTTGTTTATTGATCCTAGCAAGATATGATAGTTCATATGTGCAAGTGAATGGGTCAAATATCTAATCGGTAAGTTCTTATAGTCTTAGACAACTTCAAAATCAAGGTATTGGCTTGTTAGGCCTTAACGGGTCACAAAATTTGTAATGTATTAGAGTTGGAATGATAAAATCCAGATGTTAGTGTTATGATGCGTATTAGATACGTTAAAACAGGACAAGTTATGTTAATGGGCATGGCATTGGAACCCTTAGTTGTTTGGTGACTCAAATGATGAAGTCAAGCACATAAAGAAGGTTGTACATGACAAAGAAGGTTGTACATGACAATTCAGCAGTATCCAGCCGTAACCTACGGCTATAGGCCGTAGGCTACAGCCACCTGACCAAATCCAGTCAGGCTTCGACAGCCGTAACCTACAGCGAGGATACCGTAGGCTACGTCCTTGTTGGGTGACCTAACAATGCCAACCGTAGCCTACGGTTGGCAGACAATAGGCTACGGTGGGGCTCTCATCCAAGCTTTTTGTCCTTTAGTTCCACCATTTCGTGTAGTTTTCTAATCTCTAACAGGTTTCTCTTGATTGGTTAACCCTAGGTGCGTCTTATTAGTGACTCGGGAGATGATCCAAGCTCACATTTGAATAACAAACTCATACTCAATCCTTCGTTTCCGCATTTACACTTTTCGGTCCAATGTTATGACACCCCGCCTAGGTGGAAACACGAGGCACGACACGAAAGGTTTTCAAACACAAGATCAAGCAAACATTCAAAATAACATAAGTTTAGGATACCAAATTGTCAAGAGTTTTACAACCAATCATTTAAAATGTATTGTTTTGAAAACACATGTTCAAAAATTTAACCAAAAGATGATATCCATGAATGAATGTCCAAATCATATCCCCGGTTCCATACATGAGTTTTCGTTACCTGAAAATCATGCATAAAAACTTTGTCAACATAAAGTCGATGAGTTCACAGGTTTAAATAGTTGAAAACATAAAGTTAATGAAATCCATGAATGAACCATCAATGTCTAGCTAAGACAATGACAAAATAAATGATCATGAGTCCATAACCAAACCTTGACGAGTGGTGCCTCGCACATTGTACAATAAAGATAATGTATCATCATATGTGAATAAAAGCACTCTTTTATCGTATGTATTCGGGTTAGAGCGACTAACAAAGAGTGGGGGTGTCAGCCTAATATTCAAGTGTTTCATGTCTAAATCCATAGATAATTGTTATGGTAAACTAAATACACGAGGGCGTTATGAGTACTCTAAACATATTGTCTCATGTACACCGGTCTACTAGGAATTCATTCTAAAACTATGTAAATAATGCATGTCTTTTCCCAAAATATAAAACAATAAAAAGGGGCCGTGAAACTCACCACAAGTTCGTGCGAAAGGCTAGCAAGAATGTATGCCCGATGTACTAGGAACCCGACCTACACATCCTATATATAAAATGGACATCTTAGGTCTAACTAAATATTTCTTTTTACACATATTTCACCCAACTTTTGTAATATGTTAGTTTGGTGTCATTGGTGACTTTTATGCTTTCAAAACATTGTTCAAAAATCAAGGTTTTATTGTATCAAATACTCCTTTGAAAACCCATGACTCTCTACCATTAAAACATACGTTAATGTTTAAGTTGATATAATTTACCTATAGATCTTATACAAATCTATCTATATTATATGTATATACATGATGCATAGAACACACACTTATCCATATACACGTATAATCGGTTCACACAACATATATATCTATATACACGGCATACACCACTCACATATATCTATATATATATACACACGACACACACACATATATATATTACAACACACACATGCCTATGCATAAATATATACACTCACGCATACATATATATATATATATATATATATAGCACACACATGCATAGATATATTGTAACACATACGCATACATACTTGTATAACACACATGTTCATATAACATGCACACATAAGTACATTATCATGATCTTAGTTGGTTAATTAGTTTTAAACTTGTTAAAAGATGATTTATAAACTTGGGTGAACAATGTAGTTTAGAACATGGGAAATAACAAAGTTGTGATTACATACCACTTAGTCTTGGAATGGATGGTTGGACTTGCCAATGGGTGTCGAGTGGTGGTGATAGGGGCCGAAACTTGGAGAGGGTTGGAGGGATTGTTTGTTAGTAAAATGGAGTGTAGTTTAGGATGGTGGTGATGGATCGGTTATATAGAACCGATAGAGAGAAACATGGACAAATAGGGCAAGTCAACTTCTATGATATGATTAGAGAATATTACCTTATTAGTGATTAGTCTAAGGGTGATCTTCTTTTCATAATGTGACTTAGCTTGGTGATTTGATTAGTCCTAATATCTTTAAAGTTAGATTTGCATGGGATTGGGGTATGGTAGAGGGGTGGCGACGACTTGCAAAGGGACAAGGGGAAGGAAAGTGTTGATTAGGGAAGGTAATCTACCATTGATCCTTGTGACTAAAGAAATCTTTCCAATTTAGTTACTAACCATCATTATGTTTAGATTCTTTATATTAGTTGACTAAGCATCTTGATTAGATTTGTCATGGGTTAATGAGACCATCAAGTTGTGAAAAGGATCATGGTGAGAGGCTCCATGACCGAAAAAAAAAGAGGAGAAGGAAAGGTGGTGGTCGCATGGGATAAGGGAAAGAGAAAGAGGGTGCCATTTTGGGTAAATGATCTAGTATTAAACTTAGTGATTAAGGAAATATTGCTAAATTGGTGATAAGTCATTCCTTTATGTCCTAATAGGGTGATTCTAAGTTGCCATTAGATCAAGGGACAATAGGTGATGATTGTGATTTGGAGGGTGCTTTGGTCCGAAAATAAAAAAAGGTAAAAAAGGGAAGATAGAGGGCGGCGATGGGGTGGTAGTGTGGTGTGGTGTTTTAAGTAAAAATCTTGTGTGGAAACTTGTGATGTTAAAGTTAATTAGCATTTTAGTGTAGTGTCATTTCAAGGTTTGTTTTGTTTAATGTAAGGGGACAATTAGCATCATCATGACACTAAGGTATGTGGTTGTCCATGTTACTCTTTTTGTCAAGTTTACACATGCATGCATACATGTATGTTTATAGAAAATTTTATTTTTGAAATGTGGACTAAGGCTCATAGCATGTATAATTATACATGTATTTGTTTGTAATTAGTAAAGAAAGTATTGTTTTAAACTCGCGTCACCAATTCTTGATAATTTGGACATTCGTATCATAATGTGGTTTCAATTGCACTAGTTTGGATCTTGCTAGACTTCTCAGGGGACTTATTTATATAACATAGTGTTTAATACATATAACGAATTAGAGGTTTGACTAGAAGGTGTAGGATTTTGACATAGCTAATAGGCAGGTGTCACAAATGTAGTAATGGCTTGATGTTGTTAGCCATTTGAACACTTGTTTAAACTACAACACCTCTTGTTTAAATTAGTATTTACGATTTTGTGTAATTATCATGATTATGACCGTAAACTCAGCGTTTTGATCCTTAAGTGAATGAAATCTTTTGTAATTATGATCACCAAACCATTCCCACTTAATAACCCCATTGCGCTAACAGTCTTGATAAGCTTGTTATGCAAATGCACTCCCATTTTCTCAATAAGCCCATCGACAGTACCGATGTCCTTCCACCAGCCAATAACAGACTTGTTAACAGGGACTAACATATCATTTTTTGGTTGTACCATGAATGGAGTTGATGACGCGGGCCCACATTGCTCCAGGTCGTAATTTAGCCTCCACCACCACTTGGCCAACATGGTGGCATTGAACTCCTTAAGGTCGTCCACACCAAGACCTACAAGCTTCTTAGGATTGGTAATTTTGTTCCACCTAATCCATTTAATCTTGCACTTATTCCCTACTTTTCCCAATTGGGAAGATCTTCTTAGGCCCTCCAGCTTGTTGATGACCGATTTAGGGGCCTTGAAAACACCAAAGAAAAAGGAGGGTAGGCTACCGAAGACCGATTTAACTAAAGTAACTCTCCCAGCGAAGGAGAGAGTTTTCGCCTTCCAAACAGAGAGTCTATTATGGAATATCTTAATCACTGGCTGCGAAAAATTGACTCGATTCAGATTTGATCCGATAGGGAGCCCAAGGTAAGTGAAGGGAAACGAGCCCACATTACAACATATTAAGTTGGCCACGCGATTTATCTCAGAATCATCCACTCCAACACCATAAAGGTTACTTTTGTGCATGTTTACCTTCAAACCAGTGAGAAGGAAGCGGCTAAGATAGTAGGCATTCTCATCCGACCATTCACCCATAAAAATAACGTCGTCGAACGAAGCTAAGATGAGACAAGGTAGGCTCGTTATTCGGAAGATTGATGCCTGTAAACAGCCCCAAAGCCACAACCTTCGCCATGAACATTTCAATAACTTCCATAGCAAGGATGAAGATGGAAGGCGATAATGGATCACCTTGCCTCAGCCCTTGCTTAAAAGAGAACTCGTCCATGAGAGACCCGTTAACTAAGACCGACCCCCTTACCCGATTTAAGATAGCAAGAAATCCAATTTAACCATAAGCCCTAGAACCCCATGTATTGAAGAACTCGAAGAAGGAACTTCCAATTAAGAGTGTCACAAGCCTTCTCGAAATCCAACTTGAAAAGCATCACCTTCCTCCTAAATTTTTTTGCCCACAAAAGCACTTCACTCACCACTAAAGGCCTATCAAGAATGTTCCTTGAATCCACATAAGCAAATTGAGAAGAGGAAACAAGAAACTTAGTCATAGGCTTTAGGCGATTCGAAAGGACTTTGGCAATGATTTTGTAAAGAGGCCCGATGAGCGAAATGGGACGAAAGTCCAAGATTTCTTTTGGATCCTTAACCTTAGGGAGCAGAGAAATGAAAGAAGGATTGAGACCCAGCTCAAGGTTACCGTTGCCATGAAAATTACTCATCATTGACATAATATGAGGCTTCAACTCCTCCCAAAAGTGCTTGATGAACTTGAACGTGAATCCATCAGGGCCCAGAGCTTTGGTCCCGTTACAACCCCAGACGGCACAACGAACCTCTTCTACAGAAAACGGGATGATGAGAGAATCAGCCTCTTATTTGTTAACTTACGGAGACCTGAATCCACAAAAGAGGGTCTCCTCCGAATTGGCTCACTAAATTTCCTCTTAAAGGCAAGCATGATCTCCTTCTTGATTACATTAGGCTCCGACACCCAAGCATCCT
The DNA here is from genome assembly GCA_028751855.1 of Ambrosia trifida. Lineage (NCBI taxonomy): Eukaryota > Viridiplantae > Streptophyta > Magnoliopsida > Asterales > Asteraceae > Ambrosia > Ambrosia trifida. Next base: position 52,706,687 of record CM054128.1, read on the forward strand.
CAATAAGAATACGACCGATCTGGTTCTTTGCTTTACGAGCGTTAATCAAGGCATGAAAGGAGGAATTCTCATCCCCAAACTTGATCCATTTAACACGGGCCTTCTTATGTAAATCCATGGCGAATTTGGAATTTAATTTATGCGGCTGGAGCCTTAGGCACGCAACTCTCTTTCTCACGATCGAAAGCGGTCTACGCTCCGCCTCCTCAATATCCGAAATCACTTTATCAACCTTTTATTATTATAACTATCCAACTCATTTACTTTTATAAATGTACTTACAAGTAGGTTAAAAAACCTAATCTAAATTAGGCTTACAAATTCTAGATGTCCGGATTAGGAGGAGTTGATGTTTTTAAGAAAATAATAATAATAATAATAATAATAATAATAATAATAATAATAATAATAATAATAATAATAATAATAATAATAATAATAATAATAATAATAATAGTGGTAGTGGTAGTGAGTAGTGACGGTGGCAGCGGTGGCGGCGGCGGCGCAGTAGTAGCATGTCGAGAGGACACAAAAACAAGTCTAATGACCGACCAGAAACAAGGTGACAGACTATAAGAAGGTGATGGAAAGTCATATGAAGATTCTGTAAACTTTTTAGCCTTTCAACGGCCACAATGTAACTAACTTGTTTGGTTATTATTGAATAAATTCTCTTATTTCCATGACAAATAAGTTGTTGTTTCACATGACATTCTCAGTTGTTTCAGCTGCAGCTACAGCTTCTTTCCTATATGCTTCCAGTCTTTCTTTCAATTTCTTACTCTCTTCAAAATTTGCCTTCCTCTTCACTGCTTTCTGCCAGTCAATCGTAAGATGTAACATTTTTCAATTTATATATTCTAAATAAATTGATTAATAAACATAAAATGTTTGTTGAACAAGGCTTACTTCTTGGCGGAAACATTTATCGAGCTTTATTTTAAGATCTGTACACTCACCAAAGAATTTTCCGTAAGGATGCTCATTATGGCACTTCTGAAACAGTTCGATTATCTACACCAAACACATGTGCAACGTCAGTATCATACATCCGATATCAACAAAACTATACATATAGCTGCTTTAAAAGTATTTATTATGACGAAAAAAAAGGCAAACGAGTCTTTTAACTTACTTCAGCACACATAGGGTGTCTATGTAACGTCAAAGGAGGATGCATTTCCACTCCTTACAACCAATATAGAAAAAACTGCACAAACTAACAATTCAAAGTTACACTTTACATCGTCAAAAAATACATCAAAATCAAGCTCTACCAATCTCAAAGTCTTTAGTCTAAATATGAAATAGCGTTTCACAAAACAATTCCTTCACGTATTCTTACAAACCATCGTAATAGGCAGCATGATTAGACCATGGGTACCAAACACGTGTATACCTGACAAAAGGGGTGATCGGGTTGTGCTGGGAATGGGTTCGTGCCATATTGGGTTGTTTTGAGAAATGGTCATGTTGGTCCAGGTTAGAACCCGTTTAAACAAAAATGGGGTTGGGTCAAACTAGGCCATAAATGTGACCTGGTATGCCATATACCACAGTAACACAATATCCATCAATGAAAAATATACATACCGATACAAATGCAGAACAATATCCGTGTATAGCACTGGTTGTGGCATTGTGCCGGAATCATGTGAAAAGGAAGGGAATGATGAACAGGGAAGGAAAACAGCAACAAAAAAATTCCAAAATAATATTACTCAGTTAAAAACAAATTACATAATAGTAAAACTATAAGGGAGCTCAATATATACAAATTTAAAACAGAAAATAACTACTGCAATTTGACTTGAGCTCCAAAACTGGTACGAATTTCGACATACAGAAAGAAACTAGGACCAAACATTTTTATTTGGGTGGTTTCCCCTAATCCTGAGTTCCGCAGCGGATTGGGTTTCGGAGTGATATAATCATAATTTAACAAGAATTATATAAGAAAGCTCTTAAGTCAATGAAGCAACATTACGTTTCTTGGGCTATAAAAAGTTTTAACACGACTTTTGAACCGGATTTTATTCTCATTCTTCCATTTTGATTTGCCTTACCCTTTTGAAATTAGTAAATCAGTGTTCTATTTCAATACATTCCATAATATGAAGATACAAAATTTGATAACTAAGTTTGCAGATTTACCAAAATCAAGAATATGAGTATGCTCGCCCCACTTACAGTGTGCGCATATAATGTATATATGTGTGGCCCTCGGGGGGCAAAAGTAAAGTTGCACGAGTTTTAACGTTATTTTACTAATTTCGTGAAAATAACGTTAAAAACGACGGACGGTTAATCATGCATCATGTGGTGGCGTTGATAGCCAAAAGATAGGGGTACATGCACCGATCGGGTTTGCCCCGATTGCTAAGTGTTCTGTCCCTTATGTCCAAGGCTTGATACCAAACCACATCGAGCCGGGGGTCTCACTGGAAGCAGCCTCTCTATTCCTAGGGGTAGAGGTAAGGCTGTCTACATCTTACCCTCCTCAGACCCTACCTTAGCTTTGCTATAGGTGGGATTAACTGAGTATGATGATGATGATGATGATGATGATGATGATGAATATGAGTATGCACCCAATTCCTCAATTCAGATGAAAATTTGATGATTTTTACATCATGATTTCTATCTGATTTTAGATGAAAAACAAGCATCCGATCCATAAAAAACAGAAAGTTAAGGCATAATGACAAACAAAATTAAGAAACCCTAAGCAATCAAAAGAGAAACCTGATTAGGAGATAGTTGAGACAAGATTGTGAGCGAACGACTCCGTAGTGAATAGTTCAAGCTACGGTAATAATCTGGAGTTCTGAAACAAGACCAAGAACACGCTGTAGTGAGAGTTATCTTTTTTAACTGCCCATTATGACCCATTTAAAGACTGAGGTCTATTCTATACATCCCATTTGAGACCCAACAAAAAATTACCCATGGTCCAATATAACCCACAGCAACTTAACGCATACTCATAATATCCCAAACTTATTTTGCCAATTCCACATTAAACTAGTAGGTGACTTTACTTGGTGATGGCAAAATTGGCAGGTTAGACATATTGGTAACAGATCAAATGAGCGAGTCAGATGAGTGTGTTTTCCTAAAATGGCTCACAAACTAGAGGGTCAAGCTGGTCGGGTGCCTGTTACCTACTTTTAGTTCACACAGTTTTTAATTTCAAGACAAACCAACTTATTAAACGCAATGATAGTAACTATAACTAATTAAATAAAATTCATAGCATCATACTGAAAGAAAACTTGTTAAACAAAACAATCCTTAAAACTGTCATGAATATCAATCTCAGTTTCTATATACTTATGGCATGCCAGAGGAATAACATTGTAATTTAGCATTTTAGGCAGCTACATATAAAATCTAGTTGTGGCAAAGGATCAAGGAGGCTATGGGTCAAAAACAGATCATGGGCTGATTAACCTATTAATTATTTTTCTTTTTGAATCCCATAAACAAACAAATATTTAATGCAACCTTATAAAAATATATTTACATCAATTATTATCTGAGTCCGCGCACAACCTGACCACCCCTTTTGTCAGGTATACGCGTGTTTGGTATAACAAGAGGGAAGCTATTGCTCCTTTTTTTTGGTACCCATGGTCTAATCTTGCTATTAGTGTACTAGATCAAAGTTTAAAAGAACGGAAACGCGCCTCGAGGCGTTTTCCCTTCGCCTCACGAGGCGTAAGCCTCGAGGCGAACCGAGGCGTAAGCTCGAGGCGGAATTAAAAAACTAAATAAATAATTATATATCTTTCATAAAATAAAATGCTAACTAATTTCATCATCAAATTCATCAAAAACATCAAAAACACACATAAAAAAGACATAAAATATCACAAAAAGTCGGAAACATAAAAAATATACCTGAAAACCCCCTGAGGCGCAACTTTTCATAGCGCCTCAGTCCTGTGAGGCGCATACCATTGTTCAAACACCTGAGGCGCCGCCTCAGAAGCGTTTTCAGACCAAATCGCCTTGAGGCGCGCCTCGAGGCGCACGCCTCAAGCGTTTTTTTAAACCATGTACTAGATGATATAAATCCTCTAACCAGTAACATTTCACCGATTGAAGCAAATTCATCGTTAGCTCACAAAATGAATTAGCTGCTAACTGACAGACTGACAATAAATACTACTCCAACATTCGAAACAAGAGAGAGAAATCGACTTCAAACCAGTTACTTTCCAACATCAAATTTCTTGTGGATTTTGATCTTTCCATAAAAGAAATGATTGCTTAGTCGAACTTGGGACTCAATAACAAAAACAAGGAAATGAAAATAGTGGAGATGAACTAGTAATAGTGGCGAAGCTTGACCTGAGACTTCGGGGGGTCGGAAGTCACCGGGGGGTTGGAAATCACTTGTTTCGGGGGGTCGAAAACCAGTTTCGGGGGGTCGAAACCGTATATACCCAAAAATTTATATACGAATACTATATAATCGGAACTTCTGAGCAAAAATTCGGGGGGTCGGCCGCCCCTCCCCGCCCCTTAAAAGCTACGCCAGTGGTAATAAAATTGATCAGTTTTCTATTTAAAAATCACTAGTTCTTATGTATTGAAATTTCATTACTCTAATTTACAGAAAATCAGTTTAATTTAGACACAATGGCGGATCCAGGCATTGTAGTAAAAGGTGCACAATGCGCTTGATACGCACCCAAGACACTATTAGAGATGCACCAAATTCTCAATGTTATTAATTGTATATTTTGAATATATATTTCAAGTCAAAGTCCAAGTTATAGTCATGGTCATAGTCAAAGTGTTTTATTAATATTAATTATAAGTTAGACTATGTCTTTTCTTCATTGTATATATATTTTGTATAAATTATGAATAAAATGTGGTTGATCATTCTCTTATATGGTATCAGAGCATTATCTCCAACGAGAAAGCTCTTGATCCTATCAACATGGGAACCGTCGCCCATCACCCCTAAATTTCTTTTCAGGCTTCTGCGATCCTCACTATGTCTACCTAAAGCTCCATTTCTTCAACTATTTCGTGATCACCACCACTCTAAAATTCTTTAAAACATCCCCTACCATTTTTATCACCTTTCCAACATCTCTAAAACTCACATGACTACCAACATCTTCAAAACTCCGTTCTCATCCCCTCAACAGGCTATATCTACCTCACACTATTACACTTTGTTACTCCTTCAAACTTCAAGTGTAACTTATTCTCCTTATGCATGGTTTTGCAAAACCTAAAATCCTTTTTGTGCCACAACCTTTATGTTCCGGACAAACTGTATATCTAATCTTCTATCACCTATTCCGTTTACCCTCTGATCATTCTTCTCTATTTCTCTTTTATGGATTTTAACCATCCCCATTTCTTCCGTATAAGAGATGCACCAAATTCTCTTTTATTCGTGTTCTTCACCTGCTATATTAAAAAAACACAAAATGTATTTTCTCTTCATTCATCTGCTTAATCAACTTCATATTTCTTTACATCTTCAACTTCATCAACTTCTTCTCTTGCTTAAACAACGACATCATCTACTTCTATACAAGATTGGACTTATTCAAAGGCCGTCCATCTTGCAGGGGCATATTAGAGATGCACCAAATTCTCAATGTTATTAATTGTATATTTTGAATATATATTTCAAGTCAAAGTCCAAGTTATAGTCATGGTCATAGTCAAAGTGTTTTATTAATATTAATTATAGGTTAGACTATGTCCTTTCTTCATTGTATATATATTTTGTATAAATTATGAATAAAATGTGGTTGATCATTCTCTTATAGACACAGGTGCAAATTCCAGCCGAAATTGAAAAAAAAAAAAAGTACAAACAAGTCTGAAACAGCTAAAACTGGTCTGGAAGATCTAAAAAGGGCCTGGAACTAGCCTAAACACCTAAAACTTGATATGGATCAATTTGGTAATCAAGAACTTAATGAGTGAAAGATAAAGAATGAGGAAGAAACACAGAGAAGAGAAGAGGGAGATAACTCTCTAAATCATTCACTGATCTCTCATTCATCTACAATATGTATTTAAGTACAACTTGACATGTTTAAAATAACCCCCTATACTATTCTACAATTACACTACATGTCCATATACTATTTACTACATATCAAAACTGGTCTGGAATACTGTACGCCTCGCCTATCTAGGGCACTCGCGCCTACGCAAGAAGCTCACCTTTTGCAGTTTAAATGTGTCTGTCTATCTATCGCCGTCAGCTACTATGGATCGAGAATTATTCGTTACGGGGCTATGAAAACAACAAATGATTAAAAGAGTAATGTAAGAACAAAAGGAACTTGATTCATACATACAATTAATTATATCATCAACACATTAAAATTTAAAACCTTTGTAAAAAATCTTCATTCTTCAATATAGTTGGAAAAAACTAATAGTCAAAAACTTCACTACTCAACTATATAAAAGTTAAAAATTATAAATCCTTTTTCCTAATAACATATATAATATAATTCACTGGAAGAGTTAAGCACAAAATTGAAGATTTAAATATGTGCAGGCTGTAGCTTTCTCTTTGTCAATGGCATCAAAGATCAACATATATATACAACTAATCATCTTCCACTATTTTACATATGTAAATGTATATATAATTTGTAAAAAAAAAAAAAAAAAAAAACTTACTAGGGTTTCTCACTGCAGTCGTGCGGCAACGGCGGCGAAGGGTCAAGGAAGTCTGACGGTGGATGGTTACCGCAGATATATCGTTTGACGCTTCTATTATATATCGGGTCGGGTCACTGAACTTGTCTTGTTTGGATCTTTTATTTTCCTTAGCCAATAAATAATTAGTAGCAAATTCAGATTGTGAGTGTAAATGTGTACAAGATTTTGAAGCAGTGTGTACAAGTCATTGAAGCAGCCAGATACTAATAAGTAATAACCAACCTTACGATTGAAAGAGAGTGTAAATAAATGCAGGCTTATAGAGAGACAAAGAAAGAGAGTGTGGTGATGCTTGCTCAGTACAAAAAGGAAGTGGATAGTGGGTCGAGGTACTGAACCGGGAACGGGGACGAACCGGTCCGGATTGAGGTATTGAATCGTGGTGTATCGGACCGGGGGTTGAACCAGTGAACCGGTGGTTGGACCGGGAACCAGACTAGTTGAACCCAGTTACGGACCCAGGAATTTTATTCATGGGGTGCGGAATCATAGACCTTATATAGGTCGTTTATCCATCAGGTGGCTCAGGTCGGGTTGAGTCGACTCATATACCAAAAATAATAATACTAAAATTATATAATCAACTAAAGGAAACGAAAAACCCAAAAGTAATTCAAACGTCATTACATATGCATAACAAAATTATAAATCTAAAGTTGTTCTATTCGGGTCTTTAATTTTTGGAATCTATCTATAACATCTTCAATCTCCACATTTCTAAGCAACGCATTTTCAATAAAAGCAATACAACTATCGTTTAAATTCTCATCATCAATCCTATTACGCAAATCGTTCTTCACAAATTTCATTGCCGAAAAAGCTTCTTTCAATGGTTGCGGTTGTGACGGGTAATGTGAGAGCTAGCTTCAATAAACAATGCACCAATATAAAGTTAAGGTGTTTCTTTGTTTCAGCCATCAATTGTACAAGACTTGATAAACCATTCAATTTGGCAAATCTTGTATCCGTTTTTACATTATCAATGTAGCTCTCAAGTTCAACCAGAAGTCTTCTTTTTTCTTCATCAGTAAAATCATGAGGATACATCTCGGCTAATCGTAGTAGCTTTGTAACATCAAACGCATCAAAAATATCACAATAACTCAAGCTATGAATACAAACAAGTAACTCGGATGTTACCTCGTTAAAGCGGTTTCCAAACTCTTGGATTTGCATATCTAGAGCCGAATTGAAGCACTCAACCTTATAATAGTGGCGAATTTTGATGTTTGGTTTTTTTTTTTTTTTTTCTGGCATCCTTATGTCAACATGTTCACCATCCATGTTTACCACTTCAAGTTCATGCTTATCACAAAAATAACTAACTCTAAGAACTTGTTAAAACCCAACAATCTAAACTTTGTAAGTTGGTTCTTGGTAGTAGAAACTAATGAAACCGCTTTCAGCAAATCTTGGTCTTTTCTTTGAAGCCATTAGGACAATGTATTTGTCATGTCTAGAATATGCTAGATCAAGTGTAAGTAGAATACTTGTATTTTTTTTATCTTCATCAAAAGTCCATCTACTTCTACTATTAGAAGTAGTGTGGTGTATATAAAGTAATCAAACGAGAAAGTGTCTTACAGTGGGAACTCAAACATGTATCTTCGGCCCTTGAAAGTGAGAGTTATTGATTCAACCCATTCCCGGTGGTAACAAGGTTATTTTCCACGTATTCAAATACCATGTGTCAGGGGTTTAAATCACCTTACAATAAGCTCATATGTAATGCTTAAAGTGTTCAAATTTGGAATCACAAAAAGCATTTATGTACCATTTATGATTTGCTTAGATGATCACATTACCAAGCTAATAGTAACCTATGTTGTGTTAATCATCAACACGTAGAAAAATCACCTCAAATAATCACAGAGGCATTTCATCGGGCATGTGGTATGCAGTAACATCTTGTTTTAATCGATTCATTTCCCAAAACACATGTTATGACATTAATAATTGCTCAAATTATAATTCCTAGTTGATAACAAGAAACATAAAATTTCAAATTCGGGTAAAAAAACATAATTCGACAAAAAACATTAATTAAAAATAGACTTACAGATGGAGAAAATGATAACTATTTTGTTAAGTCTAAAGATGATTAGTTGAAATTAGGGTCGTTGACACTGTGTAAAGACATAAATCGGTTACTACAAGTGACCCAGATCTCAATAATCGGTTACGACTCGCTTCGAGCTTTTTACCAAATTGAGCTCAAGTGGCTCACGAGCGGCTCGGCTCGATTTATTTGCACCTTAATAATGAGTTTTAAAGGTAAAACTTAAAAGAACCAAATAAACCCAATATCAATTTATGATTAGGTTTGTCATTTAACCATATCTAATCTAATTACAAAGTTGGCTCACTTTTAAATGTCTAACCCAAAATAGCAAATGATATAGAAAATTCTAACTAGTTATAATAAATAAATTATTATGTTTCTATTCTACATTATGGCTTGGTCAAGGGTGTAATACATTCATTCGAGTAGTGGACAGGCGTTGGATGATACTGCTAGATCCCCATATTTTCCAATAGGTTAGGTCTTTGAAATTTTTCTTAGATGTTTTACTTTCCTTCCATATACTTCAAACACGGTCATGAATAACCTAAGTCGAATTCATGTTTGGGTTGTCCATTATTCAGTTTCAAACAATTTTAAGCTGAAAACCGAACAATACCTAAACCAAGCTGAATAACATAGTCGGTTTCAGAAAATGAATGCGGGTAAAACTAAATAAACCGAAATAAGCCAATAAACAAAAATCAATTAATGATTATCTACGTTTTTCCATTTAGCCCAATCTAATTACAAACTTAACCTAGTCTGGTTTAGTCTAGCCAAATCCAATAACAAATAATAGTATAAAGCTATTAAAAAGAAAGATGTTAGAGCATTCGTATCAGCTTTCCCATCCTCATCTACCCACAATCACTTACAGCCACATATCTATATCTATACTATATTATAATACATTTCACAAGAAGCTCTTAAAATTTAAGTTTTACAAGTATAATTGCTTAGAGTACAACACATAATGCACATGTTAATTACTTTTTGAGGGTAACTGGGTCTTTTATACAATACTTACATATTTGCCCTATCAACCTTACTCAACTTCTGTTTATTTAAATAGTAATTACACTTTTGCACCTTTATTTTAACCAATTACCCCCATGATTTTTAAATGTTCATAACTTTTTCAGACGATACTATTTTCTTAATATTATTAAACCGTATAAAAAAGTATTTTATTCTCTTTCATTTGAGTATAGTATTGCTATAGTTTTTTAATTTTAAAAAAATTATATGTTAGGGTTAACCAATAACCAAAACGAAAACAAAAGGAAAAAAACGAAAACGAACTGAAATCATCTAAACTTTATGATAATACATTTCCCAATAATCTCTTAAAATTCAAGTTTTACAAGTATATTATTACTTAACTTTTATTTATTTAAATAGTAATTACACTTTTGCACCCTTAATTTAACCAACTACCCCGATGCTTTTTTGAACGTCCATAACTTTTTTGTGCATTAATATTTTCTTAATATTAGTACACTATATAAACAAGCATTTTATTCTCTTAAATTTGAGTATAGTATTAGTGTAGTTTTTTTTATATAAAAAATTATATGCTAGGTTTAAGTAATAACTCGAACGAAAACGAACCGAATTAGTCGAAAAATGATATTACATATGTTTTCCCCTTGTTTTAAGGAAACTACCCCCATGGTTTTTAAACGGCCATAATTTTTTTCATATGCTAATTTTGTTTTTTTAAAAAAATATCATAAAAACGAGAATTTTATTCTTTTTAAACTGAGTATAGTAATGCTAATATTTTTTTAATTTTTAAAAGTTGATGTATTATGTGATTTACTAGGGCCGACTCAACCAATTTAGGGGCCTAAACGAATTTTAAATTTGAGGCTCTTTTAGCATAACAGAGACCACGGTAAAAAAAATCATAACATCATTGAACATATTGGGTACCAAATCCTCACATGGATTGGCCCAACCCGTACAACGCGAGTCCCAAAAGTGACCACTTAGGAGAGCATAATCACACGTTTCTAAGGATGTCCCGTGCCAGGAAGCCCTGGGCGCAGACATCCGGAAACGTAACACAAGCCTTGTGCCTCTACAACCTAGTGGCAGGACGCGTAGTGTATCGTACGCGCGGAGCTGGAAAGTCACATGTGCAACAGGGACGTGTTTACATGTTCGCTAATGATAGACTGCATGTCACGTCATCAGATATCTCCACTAACTACCGTTCCACATGATTAGACATAAGCTTAAGACACGTGGCCAATCAACGGATGACACGTATCCCTTCTAGGAATACATTCGGCAATTAAGGCGGTATTGATTCCGTTTTCGTATTTAAGTATTTATTTCCTAATTATGATTACTAACTTGTATTAGGGTTGGGAGAACCTAATCGGGCCTCGGCCCACAGGATTAGGGTGCCCACAGGATTAGGGTTTGATGATGTTGGCATATGTCACTTCTATATAGGGGGGTCTTAATCACCTTATGGAGGACGTTTTTTGCTAACACGAGAAGCTACAACTGTATTATACAACATCACCCATTTTTGTTATAAAACATCTATGATTGTAGCACACTCCTTACCCTATACCTTATCTTTTAGGTTTATCTCATGCCTAGCTTCATCGGTGAAGGATCAACCCTGTGGATAAATTTTCTGACATCCCTATTAGGAGGTTAGACTATTGTTTCTTCAATAATCTTTGTTGGTGCGAGAATAATAAATCAATAACACACAAGAAGCTTTACCCAATCGGCTTACACGTTCATTAATTTCCTTATTTTCTCAATATGACATTTTTACAAACTTGATGCTTCGCAATGATGCTAAAAGAAGTTACAGACTGCAATGGATATATAACTGTTAATGGATCGTGAATTGTGATTGTAAAAAGAATCAAATATATGCAGAATCATAACAGTTATTTTATTAAACACTAAAAACAGATGATATAAACAAAACCAAGAGTATATGACATCATAAACATCCTAAATTTAAAACATAATATGAATATTGAAATTTAAGTATTAGCTATGATTATAATAACATGAACATAACGAAATTTTAATCATACTTTTTATTTTCGATCTTTATTTTAATCACATTTAAATATCAGTAAAGACTTAGCATTTTATTTAAAACATAATCGAATTAACATCCACATTATAACATATTTTATCTGTATCATTCGTAAGCTGCAAAAATCAACAGTTGAGTAGTAAAAGTTAATAGATTATCAATTTACCTTTAAGGGATGCGTAGCAAATTAACAATTTTGATTGACGATTTTGAATGAACTAAGTCGCTAACTACAACACCTTAGATTTTGATTTTGATTTTAATTGTAAAAAGAATCAGAGCAAGAATGCAACAGAAGATAGTTGGACTTTGAAGATCGTGATTTTACGATTTAGGTGTACGACCTTTCACTGTTTCTACACGATTCGATTTCCATTCCTCACTTTCCCGCTTTCTTTTTTAACCTAACCGTATTGCCTCTTTTTGGAACGAGCTAGGATCCAATACTACATAAACAAGTTCGATACAAATATAAAATAACATCACAGAAAGGGGCCCCAAAAACATGGGGCACTAAGCCCATGCTTTAGTAGAATTATACTTTGGCCAAAGTTTTAGTTTTGGTTATTAACAAAATTAACTTAACCGGACTGAAATGACAATCTAATCAAATAAACTGAACCAATTAACTAATTGATTAATAAGATTATTTAACCGTTGACTTTGGTTTTGGTTTATGCTAATAACTGAATTGAACAGAATCATGTATACCCCTAAAAGTAGTTGTGTTCCCGGCCGTATCGCGCGGGCACACTACTAGTTACACTAAAAATCATCATATTTTCTTTGTCTTTTTCAATTAAATAATACTTTATATACCTTTATCATTACATTTTCTCTCTCTTTCCCTATCAACCGCTTTCAAAATATATTAAAAAATAAATGCAGGGGAACAGTGCTCTCCAACATATACTGATGAACAGTAGATTCCTCATATCCTCCACTCACAATCACTCATAACCCTAAAATATGGGGTTTTCTCTTACATAATTTTTGAGGACGTGTTGTGAATGATCTTTCCTTATTTCAGTTTTTAATATTTAAAGCATATAGGTAGCTCAACTACAAATAAAATAAAAAATGGCTCACATGATCTCACCTCATCTACCATTAACAGTAAACGACCCCCTTCATCACAACTAGGAGTTTCTCCGTCGCGCGTTGCGGCGACATGACTTTCTTTTGCATAGATTGTGAGTTAGTAATATGTAATTCAAATGACATTCCAAAGCATGGTACTTAGTTTTCATTTTCAACATCATTAACACAATAGCAAATAGATTGCTGTTGTGTTGTGTTTAAGCTACAAATGCTATCATATGGAGTACAAAAGTGTCATTGGCTACCAAGTATTGTTGCGGCTGTAACTGTTGATATGGCAAAAGGTGGCTTGAACAAAAACTTGTCTAGTTATCAGCCTAGGTTATAGCATTTGAAGTGCAAAAGTGATGTTGCTTACTTTCAGCTGTGGTTGGTCAAAAGATGGCGCTTAATAGAATTGCTCTGGCCTTTCATTCAGCTGTGGTTGGTCAAAAGATGGCGCTTAATAGGATTGCTCTGGCCTTTCATTCTGGGAACCTAGTGCGCTTGGTTTCGCTAATCGCTCCTGCAAGTAGAAGTTGTGAATTAGTAAGCAACATTGTTGGTTTAATGTCAAATGATATGCATTACCTGGTTCCTCAAATGTTAGTTGCCTTTTTGTTGTTGAAAGAGTTTTTGTGTCAGAATTTTTGTTGGTGGGATCTAGTGTGCGGATGCTGTCCGGTGGAGTGTTTGGTGGTTGTTTTTTTGCAGCTTTGTTCACTGCCAAAAGGCTGCCTGCTGGACCTGTGGTTCTGGTGTATTGAACATGCATTGTATGATCTTTTCCCATTGCTTCGAACAGGGGTTTTGGTATTTGAAACCGGTTTGTGAAACCTTCTTTGATGACCACGTCTCTGCATGACATTTCAACGATGGTGGTTAATGCTTCGTCGAATATTGTAGCCGATGTTGTGTCTGTGTTGTCTGCTATTTTTGTGAAAGCGATATATTTAAATTTTGGTTCTTTTAGGTTTTCATGAGTTCCGCATGACCATCCAGTTGGTGTCTTTGAGGTCTTTCTCGGACAATATGGGCAGCTTGTGTAGTACCAAGGTTTGTCTGCTGAATAGGAGACTATTGATGCAGTACAAATGAAGGTTTTTCCCTGTTGATAATCATGCGCAGTTATTGAGATTGAATATGGCTGTTTTGTGGATAAAAGTAAAACCTTACCCGATTTTCATCAATGTTTTGGTGTAAGAGTTCTGTAACAGTCTTTTTGTTGCTTTCTTGTATAGCTTCGTGTATCACTTCTGCCTCGGGTGCTATGTTTTGCTGAGCTTGGTCGATGAACCTGAAATTGTTGTTAGTTCACAAACTGTATTCAAACCTTCAATCATTTAAATTCCATAATATATATTTGTTTCAGATTTTGTGGTGGATATATACCTGTTTCTCAATGTTTGCACCTTAGGTGTTTGTGGATTGAAATATGTGTATGTTGCGAGTGTTGAGCTTAACTGAAGTTTATCTGCAACGTATATGGGATGATACAAATAAGTAGAGCTAGTATATACAGTTGTTTACTATAAAGAGAAGCAATATGAAGCCTAAGTATCAAATTTAAAACTAAAAGTAAATACTAATTTTAAAACTAAATCAAATCTGGTCGCTATTTATGAAGCCTTCAAAGGACTAAAAGCAAATCTGATCACTATTTAAAAAGAGTCAAAAAACGGACAGCCTAATTGCTGGGAAATCGGTCCAAGCGTGCAATCTTATTGATGACAAAAAGAAGTCGTTAAACGTGCAGGTGTCTAGGCATCTTAGATTCGCTCATCACTTTTAGGCGTTTAGGCGCAAAGACGTTTGATTCGACTGAAAATGATTAAAGCTAATAGCCATACGCACCACTTTATAAACTGTTATGTTATGCTATTTTTACCAACTTATTGACTAAATCTTATTGATGACAAAAAGAAGTCGTTAAACGTGCAGGTGTCTAGGCATCTTCGATTCGCTCATCACTTTTGGGCGTTTAGGCGCTAAGACGTTTGAGTCGACTGAAAATGATTAAAGTGAATAGCCATATAGCACCACTTTATTGAGTCGACTGAAAATGATTAAAGTTAATAGCCATATGCACCACTTTATTGAGTCGACTGAAAATGATTAAAGTTAATAGCCATATGCACCAATTTATAAACTGTTATGTTATGCTATTTTTACCAGCTTATTGACTAAAATTATTAATAATAATCCATGTAACTCATGAAGATATATGACTATAAAAAGATATTATGAGAAGAACCCATATCTGCAGGACATGCAAGTCATGTACATTTAAGAATATGCCCTTGATTATATCAATTTGTGTTTTTTTGGTCTCAAGGAAAATTTGTCGAATAAGCGCCAATGCGCCTAGGTGAATAGCTATGCGCCTAAGCAAATAAACGCCTGCAACTAAACTGGCCTAAGCGCGCAGCTTTAGTGCTGCCAAAACAGTGTCAGGCGCACAACTTAATTGCTGCGAAATTGCCTCAAACGAGCAACTTAATTGCTGAAAAACAGAGATTACTTTGCCTATTTAGCGCTACCAAAACATATGTGAACGCATAACTTTATTGCTACAAAAATAGCCCACAAGCGTCCAGCTTAACTGTTGGTTAAAAAACTGCTGATTAAAAAACAGAGCTTAACTGCCCTTTTATTCATTTAATTTTTGTTAATAATTCTTAGCATTTAAAAACTGACTAAAACTAATTAAACATTTTCTGTTGTAATGCAAACTTCAAATCGAATTATATCATGGCTATTAACTTTGATCATTTTCTTTAGTGTTGGGTCTATATCTAATATCATGTTGTTATTGCAAGCAGAGGAAGTAAAGTCTTACCATAGAATTTGCCAACTCGAAGTGATGTGACTGCAACGATAATTGGTTCTTCTGCAGCATACATATCATGTACATTACAGAATGGTAGTGCCTCTTCCCATAATGTGGCAGTGATCTGCTCTCCACCGCATAAACCATATCATAATTTCATGTCATTAAGTTGTGGTCAGTACTAAGTATGTGATGCATTTTAAAAATTGAATTATATAAGTCTCAAATGGTATACATAGGCGTACCTAATGTCCTTGAGATATAGTCGCAAGAAATCTCGCCCTTGACAGGTTTTATCAGGTGATGATACTTCAAGTTTTGCCATGAAATCTTTTGCATGGCAAACGCATGTTATACATATGAATTTATTGATATTAATTGTAAGCATAATTTATGAATACCTGTGTGTAGTGGATATTTTGGATCAGTATGCAAGTGTAGATCAGCATATGGGCAAAGGTAGAAGCAGATTGTTGGAAAGTCAATAGGTGTTGGAATCGGGTTTATATCTGTATTGGTTCCTAGTCGTATGCTTGCTGGATGAGGTGACATTTTTGGGGTTGATGGCTGGTCATCACAAATGTATTTATCCAACATGTAACAGTTTGTCAAAGTTATTTTCTTGTCGTACATATCCTTGTCCATCCAGTGCACACTTGCTTGAATTCCATCCCCCTATTTTATTGTGTAAATTTTAAGATTCTTTAATATTGTAATTTGAAGTATTATTATCAATAAATGTAACTTACATGTTTGTCGATAAAAAAGTAGAAGGTATTGCTTTTTTTGCCTCGTGGTTGTCGTTTCCTTATAAAGCGGACGTCAACCGGTACTGGCGCACCCTGAGGAACAATGGAAGCTAGTCTGCCCTCCTGCATCTTGACTTACCTATTCAAAATTTATCAGTTGTTATGTAATAAATTCAAAAATTATTGATGTTGTGTGCAAATCAGCTTAGGTGTGGGTGTGTTGTTGTTTTGTGATAGGTGGTTAAGGATTGAAAGGTTAACCTCGGTTAACAATTCAGAATACACAATATTTTTGGTTTTGCCACATTCTAAGTCTCCATGAGATTCAATTAGTACTTTTAGACCATTGGGTGAAGTTGCTCTAGACAGAGCAACGTATAATTGTCCATGGTTATGGCACATAAACGGCAATTCTTTTTAACGATTGGCCTTGACTTTTGTTAATAGTCATTGCATAACATGTTTTTATTGGAAATTGACGTCTATTGAAGACAAAAGGCAACTCTTTGGAATTGTGCACAAAGTTGATTCAAGGAATGTAAACACGATGACCAATAGTTGTTCCTGTAATTATGCGCGCTTCAATGATTCTAGGCAAAAGTTGTGATATCAATAATCTTGTGCCATTACATAGACCTGATTTTTGATCAATGTTACGCAACATAATTACAGGAGTGTTTACTTTATGCTTTAAGCAATGAGGTGGTATACAATTAAAGTTTAATGTGTTAAGATATTCAGAAGGATACATCAAATCAATATCCCCTCGATTGCGAGAATGAGGTTTAATTGAATCAACGCTGAAGTATGTTGAATATTCACCGGGAGAATATGCAAGGACTAAGCTATTAATTTCGTCAGCTGTATCATTTTTTGGACATACAATTGCTCTCTTTGCTAGATTAGTAGCTGTAGGATTGTCCAGACTACTCTTGTCATAAACAAACCTTATAAGATGCTGCAAAGAATCTTTGCCGGGTTGAATCAGAAGGTGTGTTGGTATGTCAATAATCTTTGCATCCTTGGGAGATTCTATGGAAGGGTCTCCAATCATTCCATCACCAACATTCAATAGCCAATTTGAAAACTGGAGTGTGGCCTCTTTATCTGGGATGGACATTGCAGACTGTGATAATCGCATATTTTCTTGGAGTTTAATGAGGACAAACTTTTTCCATAGATGTGATTTTGGAAGAGAAGATGCTATGACTTTAGCTTTTGTAGCCTTAGGTTTTACAGGTAACGTTTGTCGGAAGTCGCCACCTAGTAAAACGGATTTCCTGCCAAATGGTTGGTCGTGATTTCCAATAATGTCTCTCAAGCTTTTGTCAAGCGACCCAAAGCATCTGCGGTCATTCATCGGAGCTTCATCCCAAACTATTAGTGATGTTTCTGCTAGCAATTCTGAAAGTTGTGTGTGTTTCTTTATATAACACACAGAGTCGTCTGTTAAATCCAATGGTATCTTAAATCGAGAGTGTGCTATTCGACCCGCGGGTAGCAGCAATGATGCCTGAAGCTGCAACAGCAAGTACTATTTTGCTGGTGGACCTTATTTTGTTTATGATAGTTGTCCATAAAAACGTTTTTCCTGTTCCTCCATGCCCATAAACAAACAAAAGTAATTGCCTATTTTGCATTACTGAATTGACAATCATATTGTATGCCTTTAGCTGGACATTGTTTAGTAAACGTTCCATCGCAGTGCTCTTGGTTTCCAAGTCAGCAGTGTTATAGCATTTCTCTTCGGTTAACAGTCGATTTCTCAGCATTGAAACCATAGAGTCAGGTGGTAAAGGAAGGCCAAACTCAGAAAGCGACCGTGAACCTGAACTGGAATTCAACAGTAGTTCCAATTCATACAACACATGTTGTTGAAGGATTTGTTCATTCAACTCAGTAGATGAACAGCTAGCAACCTCAGTTATATTCCTGACAATATCATCAGACATCTGCAGCCAATGTTGTCTCCATAATTGCAGTGGATTACTTATCTCGCAGTGGAGTAACATATTGGTAAATAATGTCCTTAGCTCTGCTGCAGCACCCCACGCTAATGCTTCAATAAAGCATGCACTCCACTCTCTATCATCCCCAATTAAACCAAGTTTCTCGCATGCTTCTCGGTATGTTGGATATACAATGCCTGATATTGTTCTTATATCATCGAAAGTGCAACAATTGTAGGGTTTATATTGATAATTCTTCGGATCCATCCTTTCCCTGAAGGATCCCAGCGAAATCTGGCTAGATAATCAATGTAACGTAGGTCACGATCATTTGGCTCTTTTTGATTATTTAGCAGCCATTCTGTCAATGTCGTGTTACTTGTTGGATTATCAACTATCTGTTTTAACTTTTGTTGATCTTGGAACACAATGTTTTGCATATGCTCTAGATGAACTAACAAAAGTTGAACAACAGGATTTCGATGATGGATAGGAAATTCAAATATTCTCCATGCTGCCTCATGTGGACAGACAAATCTACCATCAACGAAATTAGCAACCTCATCCATACGTCTATCAACTGATGGCACTGAAGTGGAAGCATTTTCTATGGACCTTGTAATAGAATAACAAATCCGATCAACACCTTTAGATATGTATTTGAAAAGGTATTTGATAAGCATGCTCCAACCACAGTATTCAACATTGATGTGCGTTTCAAAGTGTAGACATAAGCTTGGATTATATGGAACTACAAATCCATTGTCAAGAGGCACTCCTGATTTATTGACGGGTTCACTCTGTGGCAACCTTCTGTAATGCACATATCCTTGCTTATCAAATCTGGTTGTCTGTTCATATGATTTGGGAAACGATTTTGAGCATCTTCCATGTTTCATGCATGGTGCATTTTGTTTTGGAATGCCACACGGGCCATGCATCATGGACTCGGTGACTAAACGATGTAGCACTGGATCTTTGGCAGAGTTTGGAATTTCAGCAGAAATAAAACGATCCACATCTGCTGCATCTTTTATCTTGCATTCTGGTGTGACCCACAATAACATATGACAATGAGGTAGACCCCTTTTTTTGTAACTCAATGGTATACAAATCTGCATGAAAAACATAAACAAATAAGATTATTATGGGCAAAATATGAAAACATTACCGTACAATGAATCCGAATTGTATACCTGCCGCAACAACGCCAAATGTTCGGTGCTCCTTTAAAAATTTCCGTAGTGCGTTAACTTTCATTTGAAATACTCTTGCAATAATATCGGGCCTGTCTTGCGCGTTTGAGCAACCAACATCCAGTAAGCACCGCTTTATCTCAGGCCACCGCACATTACACGTGAATGTAATAAAATATTGAGGGTTGCCATGAACTCGATAGATGGCAAGCGCATCTTGATAGTGCTTATACATGTATCTTGGCCCACCTGTGAATGAAGACGGCAGAATCGTTCTTTTACCGACATGCTGGCCTTCGGTGTCACCCTTAAGAAAAGCGTCGTGAATACCACGAAGATGTTCAGATCTGAAGCGATTTTGATTAGCACGTACATAATCAAGTCTAGACTGCTCGATACAAATATACGCATCTACCAAGTATTACTGAAATAAGCGGCAGCCACGTAATAGCAATGTGTATATATTTTGACGATCATGCAATTGATAGCCATAGAACATACTCATGGTAAGATTGGTGTCCTAAGGAGGTGCACGACCATGCAAACGCAACTGAGGTGACCAGCCTTGTTCTGCAAAGGGAAACAACAGAGGATATTGAAGAGGCATGTACGATGGGTGTAACTTGCTAATACGTTTTGGAACACCTTCCTTACTATGGATAACAATATCATAAGCACTCGCTAACGGATCATCATCACGAATGATAGCACCCAAACAATTCACAGCAGGCATTCCATGATTTCCTCCTGTGTTGTTAAAAAGAGCGATTGCAAAGTCGGGAACCGGATCGCTTGCACACAACTTGCGCGCGATTTTGAAAAGCTTAACATATTTGCTGACTTCTGCGAGAACATGCGTAAGCGCTGCAACTATATCAGCAGACAACTGATTATGGTCACGGTCTGGAAAGAATCGAAGTCTATTTGCCACTTCATTTTCATTGTCATAGATATACATTTGCAAAAATCTGGGATTAGCACCCGGAGGAGGTAACAAAGATCCAATCCAGTGCGAAACCTGACCGGCAACTTTAAAAACATAGGGGCCAGGAGTTAGATTAATAGAATCATCTATATCTGCCCCAAAAGATGTCATTGAGAACTTAGAGTTGTATGCACGGATATTTGCCATAAAATGAGAACTACTGTATAAATCCTTTATACTCGTAGGTGGGTCAGTTGGATAATGAAGTCGCACAGCCCCTACTTTGCAACATGAATTATACCTAGGCCGTCATTTTTGAGGCGATGCCTTAACGCGCTCTTCAAACCAAAAGGCAGCGCCAAAAAACTCGCAAAAATGATTGCAATTACCTAAGTCCAAGTTTAACGGGCAAGGGGAATTCGGACCAGAAGCAGCATATGATGATGAAGCTGACAAAACATCAACAGACCGAGCAGAAATCGCTCTTAGCATTGCTGCTCTTTTTTCAAACTGTCTCGCAGTCTGGGAACCAACAGCAGGAACACCACTTGACGACGACTGACCACTATCGGTATCCCTAATTGACTTTCGTTTTCTAGGAGGCATAACTTATTAGAACAATAATTATTACAAAAAAAAAGAGACAAAACTGTATAAACACAGCAGAGCACAGAAAAGACTCATGAATTCCTTAGCTGCATACAACGAAGCTGAAATTAATATCGGAATAATCAAACATGAAACAGTACAAAATACTTTCCTTAGCTGCATACAACCAAGCTGAAATCAATATCAGACAATAATAAAACATGAAACAATATAAAATACTCTCTAATAACTGGAAAATTCATCAACCTAAACATATCAGCAAACATGATAATGACATGCAAACATAAGCAATCTTCCTAAGCAAAACGGAGGCCATTAAAACTGCATTGCAACTTAAGCTGGTTCATAACATTTCGGGTTATCCCATGAGGCCATGACCTATGAAGGGCCCAATCCATAACGGTTCTCCATAAAAAAAATAAAAACAACAACACACTCTTATAATCTAAACCACATGTAACAACTCAAGAATTTAATGATAAGATCTAACGACTATTTATTTATTTGTGGAAGGAGAAAATGAACCAGCATACATGTTATAAATTTAAATTAGAAAAATATCATTGACACTATAAATTTTTAGTAGATAATAATAAATAGTTTTTAATTAGATAAATACAGAAACATAAAAACCTGCATTTATCCGGCACGATTCCTTGAAACGAAACAGTTAGTTCCAAACAATATTGTATATCTGAATCTGACCCATTTGAGTTTTACCCATTTAAACATGAGCCATTTGGTTTTTTTATGAAGAAAAGGCATCAATGAGAACTGACCCAAACTTGCCACCAATTACCATTAACAAAAGATAACCTATCTTTTAATCTAAATAATCTTTTGTAAGGCTTTTTATTTGAATCTTGAGGTATGATTGAAGAACATTGTTTTCTAACCTCATCTATACGATCATATTACCTAAGCAACCAAACAATAGAGGCGTCTCCAAACGAAATAAGCCTAAAGAAAACCTTAATCTCCAACTGCACATCTTTGTATAAGTCACCTGTCTTCTTATCGACCTATTTCTATCCAGCCTTTGCATCTGTTGACCAGACTGAACAAAAAAAAATTAATTCTTACTTCAAATGGCATTGGCCGACAACCTACACTTTACAAAGTAAACGCGTAATGCACTTTCAAAACGTCTAAAGAAAATAATACCTGAAAGGCCTATCCTATTTCTATCTAGCCTTTAACGGCATTTGTCGACAACCTACACTTTACAAAGTAAACGCGTAATGCACTTTCAAAACGTCTAAAGAAAATAATACCTGAAAGACCTATCGCCCTGCAGTAACAAATTAACGCCATTACCAAACAATGCTAACCAAAAAAATTACAGGAATCCTATTGATCAAAACAAACCGTACACAAAAATTATATGGCCTCTTTACACCACAAAGCATAACATAACAACAGTTTATATAAACAAAACTATAGTTAAACACTGCTTCAATTGTTTTGGTTTTGAAACACAATTACAGCAAATTGGATGATCAGGAATCATTAATCAGCCATGGACAACCATTATCATTGAATTCACACACATACCCATTTGACCAAAACGTCAACTGCCTTGGTACATTAAGATACTGATGATTGCATTAGGTTATTATAGGACACACCAAAACTCATAGACTTGAAGCACAAACTCACACCCCATCTATAGAAATACACCTTTAATAACAATTTTTTTTTTGATCGGCAAAGATTCACTTAATTTCACCCAAAACAAATCGTGTACAGAGGTGTGGTCTAGCAAGGTTCTAGACACAAACCATATAAGTTCACCTAAACAACTTATAGTTCAGACCATATATCAAAACAGAAAGATTGAATCAAGTGTCAGGAACATCAAATTTTTTCCATTTTTCCCAAGTCCACCCAGCTTGCTTTGATTTGTGACTGACCCAGCTGAAAGCTATCACTTGAATTTCGCCAAAGAGTCCGTCCAAACTCACCCTTTTTCCTTGAAATACTGCAGCGTTTCGACTCTTCCAAATTGTCCAGACTGATGCTAAAATGATAACACGAACCCATCTTCGTTTGGTTGCAGTCGCATTAACATGTATGTGTATGTTCATTAAATCCCTTACAGTAAAAGCATATATTGGAGATATCGCGCACCACGAACTAACCTTGTGCCATATCCAAGAAGCCACATAACAAGAAGTTAGTAAGTGATCAGCGTCTTCTTCAGCGTTTCCGCACAGCTTGCACATAGTCGACCCATCTTTAATAACAATTTTAAAACAACCAAATAAGTGCAGCATTTTGTCGAGCACATGGAGTGCATGATTAAAAAACCAAGGAAAGAAAACAATCGTTACCTTCAATGCAGCTCACCCAAGCACAATGTAACACCCAGCTTTTCTCGAATAATATGATAACAATAATATTTTATTTACAAAATTATTTTAACTCGTTAAAAAAAAGATCAAGAATGTATACATAAACAATTAATAATAATAATAATACAAAACAACAAAAGAATTAAAAGCATTAAAAACTTTAAAAGCTTACATCCACCACGCTCATATGCCTCTTTATCAAGAAAATATAATACTATTATACTTATCAATTTTTTTATTTACTTACACAAACACATGACACAAAAGTAAATAATAAGGAAAAGCCCAGTCAGACACCATCATTCCCAATTCTGTCGATTCATGCTCAGTTAGTAGTACTTCAATAAAAGTTAATTGATCATAATATTAAAACGGGTGTTGCTATTTGCACCCACTCTACTACACCCACTCTATACTATCTCTCAATAAATACTCTATGCTATCTCTCAATAAATACAAAATATTAATTACCTAAACTACTTTATAACTATCTTAATAAATACAAAACATTAATTACTTAAAATCTTTTATTTATTCTTAAACTAACCTTATTCATTTATTAGTTTTTTTATTTTTTTCTAATAAATTAACTTTTTGTTAAGGTAAGTTTTTTAACTTTTATAGTTTTTATTTTTGTTTTCTAATAAATTATTTTTTTTCTAATAAATGGACAAAACATTAATTTTTTTTATGATTGCAGCGTAAGTTTTTTATTTCCTATTAGTAACAAACAACACCATATAAAAGATTATAAGTTTAAAAAAGATTATTAAGACGAGACAATATCCAAATGTAGTTGTTTGTCTTTTCTTTGTCCATAAATGCGAACGCAATACAAAATGTCTTATTGGTAGAAGTAACGCCAACAATTTCAAGAAAAGGCAAATTATACTTGTTTGTCTTATACGTGGCATCCATCAAAACCACATATGGAAAAGCCTGCCACATTTTGAGAGATGTTGGATGAACAAAGAATAACTCTTTCAACTCATTAGAAATATGGTGTGTGCGATACTCAAAAACATATCCTTTACTTTGCAAAATGAAGAAAAGATTCTGCATTGGGGTTCTACCTGCTTTCTCAGTGATCCAAAACTTATGACGAGCATTATATATGGTCTTCAAAGAAGACACATTATCCACAAACTGTTTCTTTATTGTTGATAAGATACCACGCGGTTTAACATTTAACTTTGTCAAATCTTGCAACAACTGACGTTCATTTGCTGACAATCGCATTGCATATGCATGACCCTCCAAATACAAAGCAGGTGGGTGATTATGTTCATCACGTATAACCATTAAAACCCAAACATCATGCGACTTTTGATACCTTCCCACCAATTTGAATGGGCAATTTATTTTTTTGCTTCCGGTATCTTTATAAACGCCATCTGTTTTTTTATTTCGGGGTACACCACCACGCTCACAACCAAGCACGATATTAGACATCTGGCCGATACGGTTTGTCCTTGATCGTGCAGTAACAATAACATAACCGAGAGAGCGTCCTACGCCCTGCACCCAATTCACTAGATCTTCACGAGTTCTAAACACCTTCATTTTAAAATTAGTTTATGTTAGATAAATATGCCAATTATTTTACAATCGTATAGAAAGGAAACTAAATATCATACCTCGTTGGTGGAATATATTGATTTTGTAGTCATATCTTTTTATTACTACATGTAAAAACAATAACACCAAAGATTATAAGTTAATACATATCTAAAGATTATAAGTATAAAAAAATATAGATAATAATTCATTTGAATATCAATAAAAATAAAGGTTGGAAAAGTAAAGTAGTTTGGTCATCATGGCCTCTACATATAATCAATTAACAAATCCTCCTATGTACCAATAAATTAATAAAAAAACACTTCATTGGATTGACTTCAATATAAAAGATATAAATAAAAACTATGGAATAAAAACTAGCTAGGTACAAAACACATTAAAATCAGAAAAAAAAAAAAAAAACAAAACACATTAAAAAACAAAAAGAAAGAAAGGCAAGTGATGAGACTTACTTGTTAGTCTACTGTATCAGTCAAATGCAAATGTGGGTGTAGGATTGTAATGCACCGTAGAAAGGCAAGAATATGATAAATTGTATAGATTTTGAGAGAATTTTATATTCTCACTCATGTTCTGTTACTTGTAATGCACCGTGGAAAAATCATTGTTCCTTTATAGGTGTAGCATTAATAGCTAAATGCAATTAATTGTTAGTTGTTCAAATAACTTTTGGTCAATATTCCATAACTAAATTGCAATTAATACATATTTATTGTTACTAGGGTGGGTGTAAATGGAAAATAGGGTGAGTGTAAATAGAAAAACTCTATTAAAACCATCCATATGCCTTCCATCAAATCCCAACAATATTAAGACACCATTAAATTGCACCATGAGTACCCAACTTCTTTTGCTGTCCCCGTGTGTTTAATGGCAGCAGCTATACACCATCCCTTTTGTCTTCTCCTCCCCCCTCTCTCTCTCTCGATAAGAACAGCAGCACCAAGAACCACCATTAAAACCATCTCCTTCATCCCTTAAAACCTTCAAACCCTTCCTCCTCTCCCTCATTCTAAGAAGCGCCGCCAACCAGGAACCACCCGAACCACCACCTACCTCCTCTTCCCTCTTCCCTTCGCCTGTGGTAGCCTCCAACAAGCAACCACCATACCCCGTCGTCGGCAACAACAGCGACGGGAAGGATGATAATAGTCAACAAGGGTGGAGGCCTCCTGTCGTCCAGTTCAGGTCACGTTCAGCTACAGTAACGACGACCGGAGATGGGTTTTTCATTTGGCTTTTGTTCCAGGTCTCGATGGTACGATGCTTCACCTTGGGTTCTGTTTGGTCGATCGATGTGTGATTCCGGGTCAGGTTCATGGTGCAGCGTCCATGGTGAGTCCGTTTGTTGGTTAGTCCGAATCTATTTTGGGTTTAATTGCTTGGAGTGGTTTGGTCTGTCGAGGCATGAGTCAACGAGTCCTAGACCAACATTTCAGATTTGGCTTGTTTTCTGCTCGGGTAAATTCTGAGTTGATGAAGTTAGGTTTGAGTCAAAGTTCTTGTTCGGGTCAAACATCAGTCAACGCAAGTCAACTCAGTCAACGACTGGTCAACCTTAGTCAAGGTCAAACCTGGTCAAACCTGCTGATGCTCAATCCGAGGCTCGTTCGGGTCAGTTCGCGAGCCGGTTGCAGGAAGGTATATCGCGCACCGCGTCTTCGATTTATTTATTTTGATAATTAAACTATATGCATATATAAATATATATATATATATATATATATATATATATATATATTCCAAGTCTGTAACGAATCGAACCGGCTTGCATTTATAAAACACCTTCCACTGAGTCGACAAAAGAAAATGGTTAACATCTATGTATGTACGCTTGTGTAGTCATGTGCGATCTATTGAAATGTTGAAACTATTACTACGAAACAAACATATTTTTGGCGAAACATAACTTTAAAGGCTTATTAATAGCTAGTCGTTTTACTATTTTACTTTTGGAACGTTAACAAATAACTAAGCTATACTTACATAAATTATCTTGATGACGATCAAGTGTCAAACCACATATATATTTATACATATTACTTATTCAAAGCATATAGTTCTCGTCTATTATAATTTTAATGACTTAAACCTTTTGTCGCGTATAAAGACTTGATAAATTGTATTGCGTTTTGTTTGATCTATTGTTATTTTGGGATAAAATAGACGATTTGCGTTGTCTGGTTTCTTACAAAAACAGAGGAGACTCTGCCCAAATTTTTATAAAATATAAGAAACATATCGGATGGCCAAATCTATTATTTTGTACAATTAAAGCTACGTATTACAAGTGAATTTTATTAGCAAACCTTACTTTATCATACTAGAAATATATATACTTATTTATATGTATAAACCTAATATATATAATATCCAACCTACGAAACCAGATAACATTTGAGTCAAGATTATACAAATATTAGTTTCTTAATACAGAATGCGTCTTTAACAATTACTTCAAACGCGACCCCGAATATAATATATAAAGCATATGCTTCATGTAACTATACATACAAATATATTTTGCGAAACCAAACCAAGTTACTATCGGTTCGTTAAGTCATACACAATAAGACACGTATTGTCTACAATACGAAACTAGATAGTCGAATAAACTATCTTTAAAACCAAGAAACAAAATAAGTTCATTTGCATTAGAATTTAAGACATCCTTTACTTGTAATAGGACACAAGAGATTCAGTCAATCCAGCTTCAGACATTGTTTGTTATTCTTTCATAATGCACTCCAGGTGAGTTCATACTTGTCCCCTTTTACTCTTTATCACTTTTGTGGTGTAAACATGTATCATATGCAAAACACACTAATGCTTTCATAAACACACATGCTCAATCTATTAAACATACTTATATACTACTTGCCATGCTTATGATTCTTAGATACTTAGACATAAATCATTAACTATTATTAGCCCACTTAACATGTATAGCGCTATAGGACTAGCACACCGCCCCCTTTATGGGTCATTGTTAAGATTTAAACGGCCTAACATGAATATGTTAGGTATACGCTGTGGTACTCGCGGGTTCGAGTTATGTCTTTTGTATGATAGGTATGTGCAATGCTATAGTATGAGATTTGAGTAAACCATTCTAAATTACTATGTATGTAAACTAAAACTTGTATGCTCACCAATGCTTTATGTGTTGACGGATATTTTATACATGTTGCAGGAAAAGCTTGATGAGACGATACAAGAAACATCACTTAGGATTCGGCCTTAGAAACAAACAAAACAATCTTTATTTTACTTCATGTTTAAGTTAATGTATTTTTCTCATGTACAAATTGTATACTTGTTGAATCTTAGATACGAACGAAATCTATTTTAATCTATTGTCACAATCTAGTGTTATGAAGTCTTTGAACAATCTATCACAAGTCTCACCTCGATGTTTCCGCCATCGGTTGGGGTGTGACACACAAAAGGAACGAAACCTGACAAATACTAAGTTTAATGAAGAGGAAATATAAAATATGAGGGAAAAAAGAGGTGCAAGAGGAAAAAATCAAACTTGCACTCTAGGTGCAAAAGAAAGCGACGAAAGAGACATGCAGGGAAGAAGCTGGTTGTATATAACACATCCTCCTTAGATGCCACACGTTAAAAAAAGAGGAAACATGTGTATAGAGGGGCTGGGTGAGTGAGCCACGTGCAAAAGAGATTAAAAAAACATCCATATGCAGAGTCGAACCTGAGATATGTTGATGAATAACCAATAACCAAACCACTACACCAAGACACCATATTGTAAATAATCTGAAGTTACATATATTTATATACAAATGACAATGTTAATTTTACTATTCACCTATCTCATAATTAATACATAGTATAATTCTATTTATTCATCAACAATTTTGTTCCACTATACCCACCACCCACAAGGCCCTATTATCTTGCAGCAAACCATTGACCTATGTAACCCAGAAGACCACAAGAATATATCCATCTGGGTTTTTTTCTTGCAGTTGTTTCAGCTAAAAACGTGTTGATCAGATTTGGATTATGTGAATGTTTGAATTTTTTTTTTAAGGTTATGTTTGCAATTATTTATGAGTTTGAAGTTTTTGTTCATAGGGGTAGGGATGGCCAAAACAATATGAACTTGACGACAGGTATGCTTTATGCTTGAAATATTCTTTACGGGTATGGGATTAGTTTTAAAAAAATTTCATGTGTATGGTGTTAGGTGATACATGACTGGTTATCCGAATCGAAATGTTATTGACAAATATGGGATTAGTCTTAAAAGTTTTCATGTGTACGGTGTACGGTGGTACCTGATTGATTAACTGATACAGGCTTACTAGTTTAACCTAACCATACTATACCTACAAACCTTTTATTTTTATATTTTGTTTTTTTATTGTACCTTAGGTAATATAATAATTAATCTACTAATTTACTAGTTTTTGAGTTTTAGAATTTCTAATATATTTGGAGAGAAAATTGCTCGAATAGTACATGTGGTTTGCCCAAATTTCACATTTAGTTCTCAACTTTTCAAAATTACATTTGTAGTCCTCAACTTTTGGTGTTACTTAACTCGAATAATCTCTGAAGTGGATGGATATTAAAATAATCTAGTGAGTGGATGTGAAATTACTAAATTATCCTTGTTATTAAAAAAAATATAAAAATAATCAATGTGGGACCCAACCACTTCATCCTCCCCAACCTATCATCTCCACAAACCACTTCATCTAGACAATGTTGTTAGAGCTACTTTGTCTTCATCAATGGTAGTGGTGGTGGTGATGGTGGTGGGGAAGATGAAATGAGTGGGTCCACTAAGAATGAGTGGAAGCACATAATTGGTCAAGGGGTTGAGTGGGGCATGTTTGTATTTTATTAATTAATTGATTTTTTTTATTAAAGTAAGGATAGTTTAGTCATTGCATACAGATTTAATTGGATTACTTAACCTCCATCAACTCCAAAGACTATCTGAGTTAAGTGACACTAAAAGTTGGGGACTATAGATGTAATTTTTAAAGTTGGAGACTATAGGTGAAATTTGGGCAAACGACAGCACGAGGTTTTCTGTTTTGAATTACTCCAAATTGACACTTATTATTATTGTGGTGGAGGAGAGAGGAGATGGTATGTAGGTTGGAGAAGAAGATGGAGGGGTATAATTGTCACACCCTCAAATTCCACTTGCGGGGTTTTACCGCGAGACGCGTGACATACCAAGATCCAAGTCAACGGTCACAATAAACGACAACTATATGCATTAAAATAACATAGAAATACCAACCACGCAGTTTATAAGTTTAATGTAAATCAGACAATAACAACGGAAGTTTTAATGTTTACAAAACCATAGTTCAAAAGTATGTATGCAAACCGATCACGGTTTACTTATGAATGCAAGACTAGACGCAGTGCGACACTAGTGCGCCTAAGACTCCCTGCTACCTTAGCGACCTGAGAAAACATGCAAAGTTAGTCAACACATACAGTGTCGGTGAGTCACAGAGATAAGGTTTGCAAAAGTTTGTAACCATAGAAATCCAGACCCAACAATCCTTACATCTATACCTGATGCTAGCTAGACATCGTTACATGATACTATAGTGTCGTGAACCACTGCTGAACGTTTAGAATGCCCTCAATACCCGTCACCGGTTCATCACCCAGTGCCGTAAGTTATAGGACAAATATGCACCCGCCACCGACCTCTAGTCGGCCCGAGTGGGGCTTGCCAGGCCCAATAGATCTATTCACACTTTCCCCGCTATGTATCCACATATTAATGATTCACTAAGTTTGAGAGGACTTTACCGATGAACAAGAGTAATTAAGTATCCATGTGATATAATGTAATATGTTGGTCTAAAGGAAGAAAGTTCGTACCGCATGTTTCTCCCCCAAAAGTAAGGAAAACAGTAAAAGATGGGGCTGTGACACTCACCTTAGTTTGCATCCTTAAGTAAATACACGGTCTTGATAGTCCCAAATACCGGTGATCTATAATAAAAGTTTGTATAGGTATTTTGACTAATAACCCTAAGGTTAACTAGTCCCCGATTGTCCAGATCATGACTAAGTATGTTTGAAAACGTGTTTAACTGATTAACCGACACACCAGACCGAGCCCACATCCTGTTGGTGACCCATTACATAAACTAATCAAGTACACATAGACTACACAAAAGGTTCAAGAATAAAATACTTAGTTTGCATCAAAAATCGCATAGTTGGGTCGAATCAGCAAGAAATGGGTTTGGTTCGACCCAAATTATGTTCATTCGACCCTCACATAAGTTCATGCATCCTAATACAAGTTCATTCGACCTTAACACATGTTAATTCGACCTTAACACGTGTTAATTCGACCTAAATCAAGTTCGTTCGACCAAATAAAGTTCATTCGACCCTGTACAAAGTTTGGTTCGACCCCAAGGTTCCCCATTTAACCCCACGACAGGTCGAATGGGACCTGGTTTGATCCAGTCTGCAGCAATTGTTCTAAAACGCATCAAATCTCATTAAAACAGTCCAAAAACATCACGAAACACAGCAGTCAAGTATGAATAACATATCCCCACAAAACCCTACCAATTTTACTCCAAAATCAGTCTGTTTTAATGTTTACCCAAAATGGCAAAATTATGGAGATGTCACATCATGCATGAAAACTTTACCCAGTTTTGAAACTTTTATGAAATCATTCATCATGCATGAAAACTTTTTCTTTATATTTTTATATAATAATAATAATATTAGTAATAAAAAAATCAGATTATATATATATATATATATATCTATAAACACCCTCACTTGAAACACCATAACCAAACCATAACCAAACCATAAGCCCAAACCCTTTATTAATTCAGGAGCCCACTGTTAAGCCCAGGAAACGTGGCCCAAGTCCGGCCCAACAGCAGTCTGGCCCATCTCCTTCCCTTCCCTTCTCCTCTGTTCAAAAAAAAAAAAAAAAAAAAAATAGTTTGTCCCTGCCGGGACTCGAACCCGGGCAGGAGCCGGGTCAACCAAACACAACACACACTAACACCAATTGAGCTACAACACATACTTGTTCTAATTCCAAACGAATTTGTATAAAAGGCTTGTCTATTTCTGCTGTTGCTCGCTGCTGTGTTGCAGACGCGTGACCAGCCAAGCACCCACTTGGTCAACTTTCCTAATCAACATTCAAACCGCGTTTAATTGTTTCAATTCGTTATGGAAATCATTGACTGACCCTCTATGATTAATTACCACGCAAATCACGATTTGAAGACTTTCCAATCCAAGTCATATGATGCGTGTAAGGTTGATAACGAGTCAAACCTTACCAAAACATTCACCGAGCTTCACCCTATAAATTGGACCCTCCTGGACAATCCTTAGATGCCGAAATACAAACCCTCACCTCCAATTCCTTGTGCAATTCAACTGATCACGTGTTCTAGCTCGGCTTGACCTTTTTGGTTGACCAAGCGTTGGTGCTCGATTCTGCTTCAAAGGTAACAATTACTTATAGGATTCTGTTCATCGGCCTCTGCTCGATGAAACCCCTATGGTTAATTATGATTTGATCATGTGTTTAATCAGATTCAAGGTCTAGGGCTCGAAACATTCGAATTTGGGGAAGAACACCATTGTAACTTATGTATATAACTATTTCAAAACTAAAATCAACATCAATGGACCAACAGACCAGTTGGTTGGGGTGGTTGGCTAAAAGGATTGAACCGGGTTTGAACCCAGGTTCGATTCCCAGCAGAAGCAGATTATTTATTTTTTTTACACTTTTAACTTTATACTTATTCTAACTAACTTTATTTATATATTTACAATACCAAAACAACTTTATAAATTCTACAAAAATTATTTTATGTTATTCTAGTAGTAAAGTTCATCATACAATTTTTAGTTTTTCAAAAATAATTTATTTAATATATATTTTAAATATTACAAGTTTATTCATTTATATTTATTAAATTCTATAAAAATATCTAAACGATTTTATTAAATCTCACAAAAATTATCCTAAACTTGTATATTCTTAAACATTCCAGAAAATGTTTTTATTTCAGAAAAACCGTTTATTTTATATTTTTAATTAATTTTTGTTAGTTTTAATCATAAATAAATCATAATAAATTCATTTTTCAATATTTTTGCACCAAAATTTTATATAAATTATTTTTAACTATCTAGAACTGAAATACAATTTTTAATTCAGAAATTCTTTAATTTTAATATTTTTAGATATTAAAGTCATATTTTGACAAATTGAAATAATTAAATTAAATATTCTATTTTCAAGAAAATAATTTTATAAAAATTATTTTCATAATCAAAATCTTATGTTGTGACTATATTCAACTTCAAATTTTACAAAAAGACTTTTATTTATTTATTTATTAAATTTCTCATAATTAATAAACAACTTGTTTAATAAACAAATAAACGTTTATCCCCAATTTGAAGCCCTAGAAATACATGTATCCTAGAGTTATTTCCCTTACACGTTATCAAATTCTTTAGGTTGATCCTTTGGGATAATTTCCAACACATATTTCGTTGTCCAAGTTCAATTTCAAGTTATTACGTGAACAGTGAGTATTTCCTATCCCCTTTTTGCTTTTATAAATTTTTGGGGTGTTACATGTACACTATTACAATTTCAAATACAAGTTTACATTTTTACAATACAATTCTAGTACTATGTGCATTGCTTACAACGTGCTTTATGCTTAGACAATACATGTGGAATACATTTGTACTTAGTGAAATCATTAACATGGTACAAGCCGACCTTAACATTGGATAGCGCTATTTGGATTGACAACCCGCCTAGATTGATTCTCCCCCTTTTTCATCGGAGAATCCGTGGCCAGTGTTAAGCTTTTTATCCATTTATTGGATAAGTACACCACCATTCATACAGTACATTATACAGTCACATGGTTGATTTCGCTCATTTGTATGATACATAGTTTACATATTTGCACTGTAGCTTGCACTTGAATTGTATATCTTTTAAACTTACTATATATATATATATATATCAAAACTAGGAATGCTCACCAACATTTCATATGTTGACCAAACCTATTTTTGTACATGTTTCAGGTGCAGTTTGATCTAGTGCTTTAGCAAGGAACATTTAGTGCTTTATTTTAATTCAGTTATTTCAATATTTACATTTCATTTAGACAATGTATTTTCCATTCCCATGTAAGACAATTTTGGATTATTCAATAATATTTACATTTTAGTACCATGTGCTTTTGAACAATCGTCACTACGTGACACCTCGATGATTCCGCCATCGGTTGGGGTGTTACAGATTGGTATCAGAGCCATGGTTATAGGGAACTAGGTTATTAGATAAAATGGCCTAGACTATAACCGAACTTCAACTTGCATGCATAGCATTTCCTAAATTACCTTACCCTCATTTCCCTCTACTTTCCTTCCTCTATCTTTCCCTTCTTCTCCATTTCCCCTCATCTTTCATCCTGGTGCATAGAGATGGTGTCCTACAAGGAGTTGAAAGCCTACATCATCATGGAACGGGAGCGGTACCATTCATGAAGACACTCTTAGGCATAATGCCTACTCTTATTTTTGCTCTTCAAAGTTGTTGAACTTTAATGAGTGTGATAAGGACACGTGCAATCTGGAAGGGTGGACGCCTGTACACTGGGTTTTCTGGCATAGGCAAGCATAGCGCATAAATCCATTTACGGACCTGTTATGCTTACCTGGGGATTCCTGGAGTGAGTGTCCACTTATAGGCTAAAGCATGTCTTCTTTGATCACCATTGGGTTCAATTCCTTTGAAAAGTCAACGTTCTTGTTGGGCTTTACCGCTAGACAAGGGCACTCCAAGCATCTTATGCAAGCTATCAATAATACCCTCTCGTTTCATATACAATATTTTGTATTTCATGATCTTCATATATTGCTTACAAGTTCATACTACATAATCATCTGTACGGTTATACATTTACATTTTCTAATCTCATGATTATTCATTGACTACCTCATAGATGTCTGCTCGCCGCATGCTCCGTGATGCCAGCCAACGCCCTGTTCGTGCTTCTGGACGACGTTCTGATCGTCGCCTCGCATCTTTAGTCGCCGAGCAAATTGCTGCAGTGATCCCAAACCTTGTCAGTGAGATAACCCAGAATAGTAACAGTGCCAACACAGGGAGTACAACTCAATTTCGGTGCACTTTCAAACACTTTAACTCCTGCAACCCCACAAAATTCACTGGTGAGAAGGGTGCTACTGGCCTCCTCCAATGGTTTGAAAGCATGGAGAGTACTTTTGTGAACAGTGAATGTCCTGATGAACTCCGCGTTCGCTATGCTACTAGTGTCCTTCAAAAGGGGGCGCTAACCTGGTGGAATGGCGAAAAACGCAATCGAGGAGCTGATGTTGCTTTATCTTTATCTTGGGCTAATGTTAAGGAACTCATGGTCGCCAAATTCTGCCCTAGGAACGAAATCAGGAAACTAGAGGAAGAGTTCTATGGGTTGAAACAAGACAATGGTGAGAATCTAGCGTATAATACTCGATATCACGAACTTAGCATACTGGTTCCACACATGGTCACCCCGGTCTCTCGAGCAATCGAAAAATATATCGAGCGATTTCCTGACCTGATTCAAGACGTTGTCACTGGAGGCAAAGCCACTACGGTAGAAGAAGCCATCCAGCTTGCAGCCACTTTAACAGACAAACACGTAAGGAAAGGAAACTTGGTTAGAAAGGGCACCAAGTCTACTGAGAAAACCACCAATACTGTTGAACAATCTAAGACTGTTTTAGCAAAGGCCGCCACTACTGCTTCGAACTCTAAGAAACGAATGGGCGATAATCTGAACCATACTGTTGTGGATCATGTGACTCAACCAACTATCAAGAAAGCCTACACGGGAACCCATCCTCAATGCAGCACTTGCAAGTATCATCACCCTGCAAATCTTCCATGCCGTCAATGCACTAGATGTGGAAGGTTTGGACACTTTGTCACTACTTGTCGTGTAACAGATTGGACGCAAGATAACCATCAAACAGCTGCCCAGGAACCACTACAGATTACTAACGGTCGGGCATGTTATCATTGTAGAGACCCTAACCACATGCTACCTCAATGTCCCACGTTGAACAATGTAAACCTGGTGGCACATGGACAAGCTTTCAATATCGATATCAACGAAGCAGACGATTAGGATGACGTTAATCTCACTGGTTAAGCCATGGATAAAATCTTCCCAAGACTCGAGAATCCAATACTCGTGTTTTCATTTTCTTGATCCTATTATCATTTTGTACCCAATTTTGTCGCACTCATTAGCATACAACATCTAGAAATTTCCTTGCATACTATTGTGTACGAACACAGATTGGAAATTTATCAAATTCGGTTACGTTTATTTTATATTGTATAAGTTTCAGACTCTACCTTACATTTTATTGAAACATTTGGAAATCAAAATACTTATTTAATCCTACAAAGCTTTTCTATAAACATCATTGTTTGTCATATGAAACTTGATTTTTCCCTTAGTTTGACTATCCATTGAACATTTAATTAGTCATGATACTCGTAAACTATTCCTATAGGCCACTAAGATAACACTTACACTTAATGGTTGTAGTGCTTACAAACTTGCTTGCATGTGTGTATTATCCACGCAACTCAGATAAACATTTCATTTAAAGGGCTCCTCGGACGAATAGTAGCCCATACTTAAATACTGTTATGCTTACAAGTCATGCAATTGACCTCATTATTACATGGCCTCATTTCATCGATAACATCTCATTGTAACTCAACGTGTTGGTTGTGTCATCTTCTTGTGAAACTTATTTGCTTTAATGTGTGTTAGATTAGGATCATAGAAGGACATAAAACCCTAATGTAAGGTAAATTGATGATTCCGGTCCGGAACGTAATCATGAATTTACAGGTACCTTAGGGTAGTGTGAAATTCTATTAGAGTTTTTGGTAGGCGTCCAGTACGTTTTCGAGGTATCAAAGGTGTGGTGGGTTAGCTGCGGTACACCCTGTATACAAACACTAATGATGCATTGAAAGTGAGACTGGAAGTCGGACCAGGAATGAACTCTGGTTATTTGATAGTTCATTTGATCTTTTTTATAATCAATCAACTCATACAATTATTTTAGGATTTCTAAGCTTAGTGTTTTACTAGATTCTTATTCTCCTTATTATTCGAGACGAACCTAATCCAATCCTTAACCCACACCTATCAAACCTTCTATCCAAATCATTCGAAACAGTCTACTTTGTTAACTATAAATTCACGTCGTACCTTAACTCAAATTTTCCAAACCACAGTTATCTTAATTTTTACCCAGACATCCATAACCCTATGTTTCTAATAACTTCGGGACGAAGTTTCTAAAAGTAGGGGATGCTGTGACATCCGTCACTTTTTCTTTATATTTTTATATAATAATAATAATAATAATAATAATAATAATAATAATAATAATATTAGTAATAAAAAAAGCCCAGGAAACGTGGCCCAAGTCCGGCCCAACAGCAGTCTGGCCCATCTCCTTCCCTTCCCTTCTCCTCTGTTCAAAAATAAAATAGTTTGTCCCTGCCGGGACTCGAACCCGGGCAGGAGCCGGGTCAACCAAACACAACACACACTAACACCAATTGAGCTACAGCACATACTTGTTCTACTTCCAAACGAATTTGTATAAAAGGCTTGTCTATTTCTGCTGTTGCTCGCTGCTGTGTTGCAGACGCGTGACCAGCCAAGCACCCACTTGGTCAACTTTCCTAATCAACATTCAAACCGCGTTTAATTGTTTCAATTCGTTATGGAAATCGTTGACTGACCCTCTATGATTAATTACCACGCAAATCACGATTTGAAGACTTTCCAATCCAAGTCATATGATGCGTGTAAGGTTGATAACGAGTCAAACCTTACCAAAACATTCACTGAGCTTCACCCTATAAATTGGACCCTCCTGGACAATCCTTAGATGCCGAAATACAAACCCTCACCTCCAATTCCTTGTGCAATTCAACTGATCACGTGTTCTAGCTCGGTTTGACCTTTTTGGTTGACCAAGCGTTAGTGCTCGATTCTGCTTCAAAGGTAACAATTACTTATAGGATTCTTTTCATCGGCCTCTGCTCGATGAAACCCCTATGGTTAATTATGATTTGATCATGTGTTTAATCAGATTCAAGGTCTAGGGCTCGAAACATTCGAATTTGGGGAAGAACACCATTGTAACTTGTGTATATAACTATTTCAAAACTAAAATCAACATCAATGGACCAACAGACCAGTTGGTTGGGGTGGTTGGCTAAAAGGATTGAACCGGGTTTGAACCCAGGTTCGATTCCCAGCAGAAGCCGATTATTTATTTTTTTTTACACTTTTAACTTTATACATATTCTAACTAACTTTATTTATATATTTAAAATACCAAAACAACTTTATAAATTCTACCAAAATTATTTTATGTTATTCTAGTAGTAAAGTTCATCATACAATTTTTAGTTTTTCAAAAATAATTTATTTAATATATATTTTAAATATTACAAGTTTATTCATTTATATTTATTAAATTCTATAAAAATATCTAAACGATTTTATTAAATCTCACAAAAATTATCCTAAACTTGTATATTCTTAAACATTCCAGAAAATGTTTTTATTTCAGAAAAACCGTTTATTTTATATTTTTAATTAATTTTTGTTAGTTTTAATCATAAATAAATCATAATAAATTCATTTTTCAATATTTTTGCACCAAAATTTTATATAAATTATTTTTAACTATCTAGAACTGAAATACAATTTTTAATTCAATAATTCTTTAATTTTAATATTTTTAGATATTAAAGTCATATTTTGACAAATTGAAATAATTAAATTAAATATTCTATTTTCAAGAAAATAATTTTATAAAAATTATTTTCATAATCAAAATCTTATGTTGTGACTATATTCAACTTCAAATTTTACAAAAAGACTTTTATTTATTTATTTATTAAATTTCTCATAATTAATAAACAACTTGTTTAATAAACAAATAAACGTTTATCCCCAATTTGAAGCCCTAGAAATACATGTATCCTAGAGTTATTTACCTTACACGTTATCAAATTCTTTAGGTTGATCCTTTGGGATAATTTCCAACACATATTTCGTTGTCCAAGTTCAATTTCAAGTTATTACGTGAACAGTGAGTATTTCCTATCCCCTTTTTGCTTTTATAAATTTTTGGGGTGTTACATGTACACTATTACAATTTCAAATACAAGTTTACATTTTTACAATACAATTCTAGTACTATGTGCATTGCTTACAACGTGCTTTATGCTTAGACAATACATGTGGAATACATTTGTACTTAGTGAAATCATTAACATGGTACAAGCCGACCTTAACATTGGATAGCGCTATTTGGATTGACAACCCGCCTAGATTGATTCTCCCCCTTTTTCATCGGAGAATCCGTGGCCAGTGTTAAGCTTTTTATCCATTTATTGGATAAGTACACCACCATTCATACAGTACATTATACAGTCACATGGTTGATTTCGCTCATTTGTATGATACATAGTTTACATATTTGCACTGTAGCTTGCACTTGAATTGTATATCTTTTAAACTTACTATATATATATATATATATCAAAACTAGGAATGCTCACCAACATTTCATATGTTGACCAAACCTATTTTTGTACATGTTTCAGGTGCAGTTTGATCTAGTGCTTTAGCAAGGAACATTTAGTGCTTTATTTTAATTCAGTTATTTCAATATTTACATTTCATTTAGACAATGTATTTTCCATTCCCATGTAAGACAATTTTGGATTATTCAATAATATTTACATTTTAGTACCATGTGCTTTTGAACAATCGTCACTACGTGACACCTCGATGATTCCGCCATCGGTTGGGGTGTTACACCCCCCCATCATATGATCAACATAATCATCAAGAATCAAACCCTAGATTTATCAAAAATCCCCAAATTAGACAAAACATCCTTATCCAACAATTTTTGACCTACGATAATGAAAACTCATCATCAATAACAATCCTAGAACATATATATATCATCTACACAGCATTCAAACATCAAACAACACATAACACAACATACAGGATCATTAAAACATGTTAATTCATATGAAAACTCATGTTTTATGATAAGGTTTTGTTTAGAAAGGTGTTAGAAAGGTTTTCAATCATAAAAACACACTTGAAACAGATCTGGACCTTTGGGGTTTATTGAAAACGATTAAAAATGCTCAAAAAGGATTTGGATGAAGAACACACCTTAGATCTTCACTTGTTTATGATATAGAAGGTTAGGTTGTGAAAAACAAGGTCAAAAACTCCTTCCCCAGTGATTAAAGTCGAGAGAGAGTGTTTAGAGGCTTTTAAGGTTTGTGAAATGATGAAAAATGACAAAGTATGGTATTTATACTAAGGTCTGGTTCAACCCTATGCAGGGGTCGAATGGAAAATAGTGTGGTCGAATGGGGTTTTTCATGAAATCAATACCTTGGTTCGACCCCCTTAAGGTCGAACCAATCTTGCCTTTTTCCAGATTTTCCAGTTTTGTCGTTTTAACACATTTTAAGACATCCTAACACATGAACATGCATTCCTAACATATGTTAATCATATAGAATTATGTTTAATCATATAAACACCGTTAAAACACGTATTTGCATATAATATAACATATATGAATCAATCTACGCATAACACTTAATCTATCTCATGTAATTCAC
Organism: Ambrosia trifida; assembly: GCA_028751855.1. NCBI lineage: Eukaryota > Viridiplantae > Streptophyta > Magnoliopsida > Asterales > Asteraceae > Ambrosia > Ambrosia trifida. The sequence continues at coordinate 52,747,629 of CM054128.1, forward strand.
CAACAACGGAGCTCGAGACTCGTGTGTACATCAATGATCCTCCAGATCATTGAACCCTGTACAATACGTAAGGTAACCCGACTCAACTGACCCAGTTAAGTATGTTAATAAAATGTTTCTCGCTAAGGTATACTTATAAGTATGTAAAATGTTAAGTTGAATATGCCGGGTGTCACATCATCCCCCAGTTGAAAGAATTTTCATCCCGAAAATTGCATGAAGCAAAAAAGGAAAGAGACGAAAAGAAAGAAACGAAAAGAAAATTTACCGGTTGTCACATCATCCCCCCGTTGAAAGGAATCTCGCCCCGAGATTCACTCAGCTTTAGCGTTAACATGTCTAGATTCAAACGCACGCTTAGGAAAAAGATGAGGATATTTAGATTTCATTTGATCCTCCCATTCCTACGTGAACTCCGGTCCACGATTTGAATTCCAACGAACTTTAACGATGCGGATTTTACTCCGACGAAGGCTACGGATCTTATAATCAAGAATTTTAACCGGTTCCTCCACGATGCGAAGACGATCATCAACCTTTATCTCTTCAAGAGGAACAATAAGAGATTCATCCGCCAAACACTTCTTCAAGTTAGACACATGGAAGACGTTGTGGACACTCTCGAGCTCCGCCGGTAAGTCAAGTCTGTATGCCACCGGTCCAATCCGTTCCAGGATTGCAAACGATCTGACATAACGAGGGTTAAGTTTGCCACACTTTCCAAAGCGTATGACGCCCTTCCATGGAGAAACTTTCAGAAATACCTTGTCCCCAACCTGGAACTCCAAAGGTTTATAAGGGCGATCGGCATAACTCTTCTGACAATCCCACGCAGCTACCAAAAGGTTACGAATTTGCACGATTTTCTCTGAAGTTTCGTATACAAGTTCCAGACCAATGAGCTGACTCTCGCCCACCTCAGCCCAACAAGGAGGAGACCGACATTTCTGCCCGTAAAGGGCCTCGAACGGAGCTGCCTTAATGCTAGAGTGGTAGCTGTTGTTGTAAGAGAACTGCACCAACGGTAAGTGAGTCTCCCAACTCTTGCTAAAATTGATAACACATGCCCGAAGCATATTTTCCAAAGTTTGAATCATCCGCTCACTCTGACCGTCAATTTGCGGATGATAGGCTGTACTCATATCCAACTGAGTACCCAAGGCTTTATGCTGAGCCTTCCAGAAATGCGAAGCGAAACGAGAATCACGATTAGAAATGATAGAAACAGGCACCCCATGCCGAGAAACCACTTCCTTAAGATAAATGCGAGCCAAACGCTCCAGTCCATCAGTTTCCTTAATAGGTAGGAAGTGCGCCGATTTTGTCAACCTGTTGACAATCACCCAAATCATATCGCAACCACTTGGTGACAAAATCAATCGTGATTCGTTCCCACTTCCATTCTAGAATCTCAGGTTATTGTAGGAGACCAGACGGCTTCTGGTAATCCACTTTGACTTTAGCACAAGTCAAACATTTGCTCACATAAGAGGCTATATCAGCCTTCATGTTTCGCCACCAGTAGAGTATCTTCAAATCCTAATACATCTTGTCGGAGCCAGGGTGAACAGAATATCGGGATTTGTGAGCTTCATCCAAGACAAGCTCCCGCAATCCCCCAAGCAAAGGAACCCAAACCCATTCTACGAAGTAGTGTAGGCCATCAGACCTAAGCTCGAGATGCTTATCGGCACTATGCATAGTTTCAGCTTTAAGGTTTCCCTCCTTCAAAGCTTCAAGTTGGGCAGAACGAATTCGATCAGGTAAAGAAGAATGGACGGTGAGCTATATGGCTCGAACACGACGAGGTTTCACAGATTCCTTACTGCTCAAGGCGTCTGCCACAACGTTCGCCTTGCCAGGATAGTACTTAATAGCACAGTCATAATCGTTAAGAAGTTCGACCCAGTGACGTTGCCGCATGTTCAACTCCTTCTGATCGAAAATATGCTGGAGACTCTTGTGATCGGTATAAATGGTGCACTTGGCACCGTACAAGTAATGTCTCCAAATCTTCAGAGCGAAAACCACCGCACCCAATTCCAAATCATGGGTAGTATAGTTCTTCTTGTGAACCTTAAGCTGACGAGAAGCATAAGCAATAACCTTCTCGCGTTGCATCAACATGCATCCGAGACCATGAATAGAAGCATCACAATACACAATGAAGTCATCCGTACCATTAGGTAAGGATAAGATAGGCGCAGAACAAAGTTTCAGTTTCAACATCTGAAATGCTGATTCCTGCAAATCGCCCAGTCGAACTTTCGGTCCTTCTGGGTAAGAGAGGTGAGGGGTTGAGCGATCTTCGAAAATCCCTCGATAAAACGACGATAATAACCCGCAAGACCTAGGAATTGCCGCACCTCGGATGACGTCTTTGGTACTTCCCAGTCTTTAATGGCTTCGCCCTTAGCCGGATCGACATGGATTCCTAGTTCATTCACCACATGACCTAGAAACTGTACTTCGCGTAACCAAAAGTCACACTTAGAGAACTTAGCATACAGCTGTTCTCGCCTTAAGAGCTCCAAGACTAGTCGCAAGTGTTCCTCATGGTCCACCTTGCTCTTGGAATAGATCAAAATGTCATCGATAAACACAATGACGAATTTATTAAGGTAAGGCTTACAAACATGGTTCATCAAGTCCATGAAAACCGCTGGTGTGTTGGTGAGACCAAAGGGCATGACCAAGAACTCAAAGTGGCCAGAACGAGTACGAAAAGCAGTCTTCGAAACATCGGCTTCCGGCACACGCAAATGGTGATAACCGGATCTCAAATCAATCTTCGAGTAGTAGCTAGAACCCTGGAGCTGGTCAAAGAGATCATCAATACGAGGAAGAGGATAACGATTCTTGATGGTCACCTTGTTCAGCTCTTGATAGTCGATACACATACGAAGGCTTCCATCCTTCTTCTTCACAAACAAAATGGTGGATCCCCACGGGGAAGAACTCGGTCGAATGAAACCCTTTTCCAAGAGTTCCTGTAATTGGTTAGACAACTCCAGCATCTCGGGAGGTGCAAGACGGTATGTGGCTCGAGCGATAGGAGCTGCACCAGGTGCAAGATCAATACCAAACTCAACCTGATGATGAGGAAGAAGACCAGGCAAGTCATTAGGAAATACATCAGGAAAGTCATGAACCACGGGAATATCCTCGATCTTTTTCGCACCATCAGACGAAACAGAAACAAGAGCCAGAATGGCCGAATAACCCTTCCGAAGATACTTGTGGGCTTTCATACAAGAAATGATACTCAAGGGGGCACCGCTTTTCTCACCATGCACCGAAAGAATCTCTCCATTAGGGAGAGGGATCCGAATAACCTTATCGAAACAAACGATCTCCGCACGATACAAAGACAACCAATCCATTCCCACAACAACATCAAAACTACCCAAGGACACCGGCATAAGGTCAATAGGGAAGGATAAACCAGAAAGTTCCAAACGACACTCCCGAAAAATATGTGTCGCTTCGATTTTCTTACCATCAGGCAATTCTATCAAGTACTTAGCCTCTAAAGGTGTAGGTACTATATCTAGCAACTGACTAAACCCTATCGATACAAAACTCCTATCGGCACCAGAATCAAATAAAACAGAAGCATGGCGATCATTAAGAAGGAACGTACTGGTAACTGTGTCTGGGTCCTGCCGGGCTTCCCCCGATCCAATGACGAAAGCACGTACATTTCTGCCGTCGCCTCCGTTGTTCCCGTTACCTCCACCGTTCTTTCCACCATCACCCTGCTTCAGCTTGGGACAATCCCGCTTAAAGTGTCCAGTCTGACCACAGTTATAAGAACCCTGGTTAGTCTGGTTAGTAGCTTGAGGGGCAGCCTTGTCGCTCAAACGGACACGACAGGTCTGAACCTCATGTCCTGGCTTCCCACACCGCTGACAGGTTGGGAGCTTGCGGCATTGCCCATTATGATGATAGTTACACTTGTTGCACTTCGGGTAACTACCATTGTAAGAACCAGATTTCTGCCCAAACTGAGATCTAGGTGAAGGGGTAGAAGAACCAGACTTCTTCTGTTGTTGCTGAAGCTGAGATGGGATAGGATTCTTCACAGTACTCTCCCACTTACGCTTGTTACCACTGTCAGGGGCCTTCACAACTGAACCCCTAGGTGGAAACATATCTTCTTCCACCTTCTGATTGGTCAACTTATGAGCTAACCGAATAGTACCCTGAAGAGTAGCACAATCATTCGCAGTAACCATCCCATGAATCTCAGGTACAAGCCCAGCAATGAAAAACTCAATCCTCTTATAGTCAGGAGTATCAGCCTCTAGACACATAAGAGCCAGTTCATGATATTGGACAGTATACTCCTCAAACTCTGACCCAACCATCATGTGATTCCACAACTCATCCTCCAGCTTCTTGATCTCATCATGAGGACACTATTCAGTCGTCAGTCGAAAAACAAACTCATCCCAAGGCATGGCATTGGCTTCAGCCAACCCAACAGACTGTATGATAGAGTTCCACCAGGTCAAGGCACGATTCTCAAAGGTACGAGTAGCAAACTTCACTTGGTCCACAAACAGGACAGTTACACATAGCAATCGCAGACACGACCTTCTCCAACCACCTTAGTAAATCCACTGTACCCGCATTTCCGCTAAAGTTATGAGGCTTGCAATCCATGAACATCTTGTAGGTGCAGGTAGGAGGAGGAGGAATAAAAGCATTACCTGTATCAACACACGGATAAACAAAACGAATATACCTTAAAGGTATAAGAAACAGGAGTAGTAGTAATCAAATTACCACCACCAAATCCTTGCTGAGCAGCCTGGAATGCAGCAAGGGCAACAGAAACCTGTTACTGAATCATGTTGTTCAGTTCGACTTGAATCATAGTGATAGGCTCATCACCACGACCGCCGCCATGACCACCACCGCCACCACGGCGTCCACCACCACGAGCAGCTGACATCTTCTAGAAAACAGAGAGAACAAGACATTCAGATTCGTTACTAGTATCAACCACTAGCGATAAATGATAGAGAATCATCCTGATCCGACCAATCCGTATCAACCACGAATCATCCAATTAGAATACCAAGAGCGTATGGAACTCCGAATGAATAAACATTCCGAGGTGTACTAATCCAAGTACAAGTGCAAGATAGTGTGTGTAAGCGAATGTGTCCATTGGAGCATAAAAGGAAGATGTCCAAATATTGGACAGATCTCGAAGGTGTGCCGAAGCCACTCCAATGTACAACACCGTCGTGCTAAGAATCCACAAGTCAATCCCTTCGTCTTCAAATCCCGAAGAAGAAGATAAGATAGAGAATAGGCAAAACCCAAGAAAGAATGGATGATGTAACACATAAGTATGATGATGATATAGACACCCCGACAAAGTTAGTAAGTTTCCCACTAAAACGACTCATAACATGTGACCATCTAGTGTGTGTGACTCGGCTATAGACCAGACTCTACATGCAGTCCTAGTTTACTATAACCATTGGCTCTGATACCAATCTGTCACACCCTCAAATTCCACTTGCGGAGTTTTACTGCGAAGCGCGTGACATACCAGGATCCAAGTCAACGGTCACAATAAACAACAACTATATGCATTAAAATAACGTAGAAATACCAACAACGCAGTTTATAAGTTTAAAGTAAATCAGACAATGGCAGCGGAAGCTTTAATGTTTACAAAACCATAGTTCAAAAGTATGTATGCAAACCGATCACGGTTTACTTATGAATGCAAGACTAGACGCAGTGCGACTCTTGTGCGCCTAAGACTCCCTGCTACCTTAGCGACCTGAGAAAACATGCAAAGTTAGTCAACACATACAGTGCCGGTGAGTCACGGAGATAAGGTTTGCAAAAGTTTGTAACCATAGAAATACAGACCCAATAATCCTTACATCTATACCTGATGCTAGCTAGACATCGTTACATGATACTATAGTGTCGTGAACCACTGCTGAACGTTTAGAATGCCCTCAATACCCGTCACCGGTTCATCACCCAGTGCCGTAAGTTATAGGACAAATATGTACCCGCCACCGACCTCCAGTCGGCCCGAGTGGGGCTTTCCAGGCCCAATAGATCTATTCACACTTTCCCCGCTATGTATCCACATATTAATGGTTCACTAAGTTTGAGAGGACTTTACCGATGAACAAGAGTCACTAAGTATCCATGTGATATAATGTAATATGTTGGTCTAAAGTAAGAAAGTTCGTACCGCATGTTTCTCCCCCAAAAGTAAGGAAAACAGTAAAGGATGAGGTTGTGACACTCACCTTAGTTTGCTTCCTTAAGTAAAAACACAGTCTTGATAGTCCCAAATACCGGTGATCTATCATAAAAGTTTGTATAAGTGTTTTGACTAATAACCCTAAGGTTAACTAGTCCCCGATTGTCCAGATCATGACTAAGTATGTTTGAAAATGTGTTTAAATATTAAACCAACACACCAGACCGACTCGACATCCCGTTAGTGACCCATTACATAAACTAATCAACTACACATAGATTACACATACGGTGCAGCATAAAATACTTAGTTTGCATAAAAAAATCGCACATATGAAATAGTTGGGTCGAATCAGCAAGAAATGGGTTTGGTTCGACCCCAGTAGTCTTGGTTCGACACAAATTATGTTCATTCGACCCTAACATAAGTTCATGCAACCTAATAAAAGTTCATTCGACCTAAACACATGTTAATTCGACTTTAATACGTGTTAATTCGAACTAAATCAAGTTCGTTCAACCAAATAAAGTTCATTCGACCCTGTATAAAGTTTGGTTCGACCCCAAGGTTCCCCATTCTACCCCACGACAGGTCGAATGGGACCTGGTTCGACCCAGTCTGCAGCAATTGTTCTAAAACGCATCAAATCGCATCAAAACAGTCCGAAAACATCAAGAAACACAGCAACCAAGTTTGAATAAAATATCCCCACAAAACCCTACCAATTTTACTCCAAAATCAGTCTGTTTTAATGTTTGCCCAAAATGGCAAAATTATGGAGATGTCACATCATGCATGAAAACTTTACCCAATTTTGAAACTTTTATGAAATCACTCAATAATTAGCTTAAATTGCTCAGATTATTATAGTTATGAAACCCCCCCCCCCCCCATCATTTGATCAACATAATCATCAAGAATCAAACCCTAGATTTATCAAAAGTCCCCAAATTAGACAAAACATCCTTATCCAGCAATTTTTGACCTAAGATAATGAAAACTCATCATCAATAACAATCCTAGAACATCTCTATATCATCTGCACAACATTCAAACATCAAACAACACATAACACAACATAAAGGATCATTAACACATGTTAATTCATATGAAAACTCATGTTTTATGATAAGGTTTTGTTTAGAAAGGTGTTAGAAAGGTTTTCAATTATAAAAAAAACACTTGAAACAGATCTGGACCTTTGGGGTTTAATGAAAACGAATAAAAAATGTTCAAAAAGGATTTTGGATGAAGAACACACCTTAGATCTTCACTTGTTTATGATATAGAAGGTTAGATTGTGAAAAACAAGATCAAAAACTCCTTCCCCAATGATTAAAGTCGAGAGAGAGTGTTTAGAGGCGTTTAGGGTTTGTGAAATGATGAAAAATGACAAAGTATGGTATTTATACTAAGGTCTGGTTCGACCCTATGCAGGGGTCGAATGGAAAATAGTGTGGTCGAATGAAGTTTTTCATGAAATCAATACCTTGGTTCGACCCCCCTTAAGGTCAAACCAAACTTGCCTTTTTCTAGATTTTCCAGTTTTGTCGTTTTAATGCATTTTAACCCATCCTAACACATGAACATGCATTCCTAACATATGTTAATCATATAGAATCATGTTTAATCATATAAACACCGTTAAAACACGTATTTGCATATAATATGACATATATGAATCAATCTACGCATAACACTTAATCTAACTCATGTAATTCACCAACAACGGAACTCGAGACTCGTGTGTACATAAAATTACATCAATGATCCTCCAGGTCATTGAACCCTCGACAATACGTAAGGTAAACCGACTCAACTGACCCAGTTAAGTATGTTAATAAAATGTTTCTCGCTAAGGTAGACTTATAAGTTTGTAAAATGTTAAGTTGAATATGTCGGGTGTCACAATAATAGTCATTTCACCCATAAACTAACAGAAAAACTAATGGACGTTAGAATGAGGGATGTAAAGTGTTAGCCTGACAAAAGTCAGGGACTCATGGTGTTATACTCATGCTGAACCTGTGAATCGGTGCAAACCACAAGGACGAAAACTGCACTTAACTCTTATGGTTTTATGAAGGATGTGAACTAAGGGGGAGACATTACATCTATATCGACCTTTAGGTATCATTGTTTAAAAACATATGGTTTTTGCATATTCTAATACTGAATTTGGGTTGTTTGGTCTAAATCTATACAAAACTATCCAATATCCATTTATGCAATGGACCAAAAAAGTTCACATCTTGCATCAAAGGTACTTAGCCTAATAAACAAACAAACACTATCCCGAATCATTTCTTACAAAACATGGGACACAAGCTTCTTAATAACAAGGACCTACTATACATTCAATCATATCATGTACAGAATGAGCATATTCATACTTCAAGGACTAAAAATTCAAAAACCACTAAAAAGCAATCCACTTTTTACATATTTCCTCATACTCTAACATTTGCAAGACTATGTGACAACAGACAACAGTTATAAATGTTTTGACACAAGGCTCATAATGACACCACTCTAGACACCCATGAATCCCATATTGTCTCTTCTTATCACACCTCCCACCACACGAAATCACTAAAAATGTTTCACACACCTAAGCAGTTTCTCACATAGGCACTCATACCTAAAACCCCTCTCGGAACACTCTTTTTCCTGTTTTTTCATACCATAATGGCACCTATAAACTCCTCTATCTCTACCTCTCTTGTTAAGGCTCACTCAGGCGCATGCCTAGGCCCGCTTTTCAGGCCCATTGCAGCCTTCTTGATTGAATTTAAAAGCCCCGCTTTTCAGGCCCATTGTTATTGAATCATATGTATTTATATATAAATAAGTGTTGTAAAACAAAAGACTCAAACAGGATTCGAACTCAAGACCTAAAATAACACACATGCACCTAGAACCACTCCACCACAATCCCATTTTGTTATTTCTTATGGAATCATAGTTGTTTACAAGCATAATCTTTTTAATATCTTCTTTTACATTTTCATTTGATATATAATGATGTATATGATTATCTTTTAATCTTGATGCTTTTAATTGTTGAAAAAGCTGAAAATTTGATTAACTTTATTATTATATTTTTAGTTTATTGAATATGTGATTTTCTTTATATGTTTCATTTCTTGAATAATTGATTTTCATTTAAAGTATGTTTAGTCATAAATCGACATATATATGATAACCCATATTTCCTCAACTGTTTATAAGTTATAAAAAATACAAAAATATAAACCATAACCATTAATGTATACAAATTATAAAATAATATTTTGAAATTTTTAAATTTTCAGTTTGAATTTATTTGAATTTTGAATTCAAGCTTTTAAATTCGAATTTATATTAATTCTCCCAATCAATATTAATAACTTCCTTAAAATAATTCAATTATCATTAATAATATATATTTAACCAAAAATCAATTAAATAAGATTATTAATTTTCTATTTTCTAATTTTTTAAACTAATTCAAATTCTCATTATATAAACAATCTTAATCACAGTTATACAATCATTTTGAGAATTTATAAAACTTATATCTCCAACTATTTAATCTACCTGACTTCATTTCTACATGGTTGAATGTACATTTTGTTTATTTTAAAAAAACTTGATACGATTTGTTTTATGTTTTATTCAGTGGTATTTTTATTTTAGCAAATTACATTCAACCATGAATAATTCAATCATCATTAATAATATATATTTAACCGGAAATTAATTAAATAAAATTATTAATAACTTAGTTAATTTATAATAATTATCAATATACATTAACTAATATTAATTCTCCAAACCTATATTAATAACTTCCTTAAAATAATTCAATCATCATTAATAATATATATTTAACAGAAAATCAATTAAATAAAATTATTAAATTTCTATTTTCCAATTTTTTAAACTAATTCAAATTCTCACCATGTAAACAATTTTAATCTCAGTTATGCAATGATTTTAAGAATTTATAAAACTTACATCTCCAACTTTTTAATTTACATGACTTCATTTTTAAAAAACTTGATATGATTTGTTTTAGGTTTTATTCAGTAGTATTTATTTTAGCAAATTACATTTGGAATTTATTGTTTACAAGCATAATCTTTTTAATAACTTCTTTTACATTTTTATTTGATATATAATGATGTATATGATTATCTTTTAATGTTGATGCTATTAATTACGTGTTTTTTTCGGTACAGGGTTAAGACTCATTTTGTTTTATTAAGAAGCTTCAATGATTATACCAGTGGCTGCTGGAACCTTATTTTCAGAAAATAAGGTATTTCTATACTTACTTTAACAAAGAAATATGCAATATATTTTTTTTATTAAAGGGTACTTACACCGTTACGTTTTTTTATTAAATTTTAGTAAAAAAATAAAGTAAAAAACTATTATATAAATTTAATCATTGAATTATGAAAGTTGTGTTTCGAAAAAATAAACTGTGTTTTAAATGGTAATAATTAAATAAAATTCATAAAAATCAATTTATAAGTTTTCAACTATATAGTTTCAAAAATTTAGAATTTTCAGTTTCAATTTTTCAAAATTTTGAATACGAATTTTATATTTTTTATTTTAAATCATATCAATTATTAATAACTTACTTTATATTAACCAATCATCATTATTAATATATAGCTTAGACCGTAAATCAATTCAATAAATGTTTAAATTTTCTTATGAAAACTATAAATATCAATTCAAAACACTAAATTAATTAACTTTATTATTTTATTTTTAGTTTATTGAATATGTGATTTTCATTATATGTTACATTTCTTGAATAATTGATTTTCATTTAAATTATGTTTAGTCATAAATCGACATATATATGATAACCCATATTTCCTCAACTGTTTACAATTTATAAAAAATAAAAAAAAATATAAACCATAACCATTAATGTATCCAATTTATAAAATATTATTTCGAATCTTTTAAATTTTCAGTTTGAATTTATTTGAATTTTGAATTGAAAGTTTTAAATTCAAATTTATATTAATTCTCCCAATATAAATTAATAACTACCATAAAATAATTCAATCATCATTAATAATATATATTTAACCGAAAATCAATTAAATAAAATTATTAAATTTCTATTTTCCAATTTTTTAGACTAATTTAAATTCTCACTATATAAACAATCTTAATCTCAGTTATACAATCATTTTGAGAATTTATAAAACTTACATCTCCAACTTTTTAATTTACATGACTTCATTTTTAAAAACTTGATACAATTTGTTTTAGGTTTTATTCAGTAGTATTTATTTTAGCAAATTACATTTGCAATTTATTGTTTACAAGCATGATCTTTTTAATATTTTCTTTTACATTTTCATTTGATATATAATGATGTATATGATTATCTTTTAATGTTGATGCTTTTAATTGTTGAAAAAGCTGAAAAAATAATTACGTGATTTTTTTTTGGAACAGGGTTAAGACTCATTTTGTTTCATTAAGAAGCTTCAATGATTATACCAGTGGCTGCTGAAACCTTATTTTCAGAAAATCAGGTATTTCTATAGTTACTATATTATATAGTTCTTTTTTATCTTCAAAGGAACTTTTTAATTAATATAATTTATGTTTTAACAAAGGAATATGCAATATATTTTTTTTATTAAAGGGTGCTTACACCATTACATTTTTTATTAAATTTTAGTTAAAAATAAAGTATAAAACTATTATATAAATTTAATTATTGAATTATGAAAGTTGTGTTTCGAAAAATAAACTGTGTTTTAAATTGTAATAATTAAATAAAATTCATAAAAATCAAAATATAAGTTTTCAACTGTATAGTTTCAAAAATTTAGAATTTTAAGTTTTAATTTTTCAAAATTTTGAATACGAATTTTATATTTTTTATTTTAAATCATATCAATTATTAATAACTTACTTTAAATTAACCAATCATCATTATTAATATATAGCTTAGACCGTAAATCAATTCAATAAATGTTTAAATTTTCTGATGAAAACTGTAAATATCAATTCAAAACACTAAATTAATTAACTTTATTATTTTATCTTTAGTTTATTGAATATGTGATTTTCATTATATGTTTCATTTCTTGAATAATTGATTTTCATTTAAATTATGTTTAGTCATAAATCAACATATATATGATAACCCATATTTCCTCAACTGTTTACAAGTTATTGTAACATCCCGAAAATCCATTTCTCTTAATTACGCTATTAGGCGTGAATAAGAAATGACAAAACGAATTAAATAGTAGAAGGAGCCTTTTTTTGGATAATAAAACGGGATGATAAGAATGTGGGTTATGCTCTAATATGAAAATTACCTAGTGAAAGTTATTATCTTTATAATAGGTAAATAACACTAGAAAGAAACTTGCATAGTTAAGGTTTTGATAATAAATGACATTGGGGTAAACTTGAGGGACTACTAGGGTAATTATTGGGTCAAAATAAGGTGGTCAAGAAGACCCATATGGGTCATACGAATTCAGCCCCAAAAAGGGGGATTCTTGAACCTCAAACAAACCCTAATCATACCCAAGTGGAAGAGTTGATGCAAGAAATTGAAGTAACAAGATGGAGGATGTGTTCTAGAGGGTTAATCTTCAAAGTTTAAGCTTTTGGTAAGGACACTAACCCCAATTCATCTTAATTTCGAAACCCATGTGTGGGTTTTGAGCAAATGATGTTAAATTCGTATTATTGTTGATTATTAGTAATATTGATCATTCTTAATGGTTTATAAATGAGTTAAATTGTTAGAAGCTTGCTTGTGTTCAAAGATGATGATTTTGGTTTTGATTGGTAGCTTTGATGTTACTAAAATAGTAGGAAATCTATGTTTTAGGCATGGATTGTAGAGGAATTGTATTCCATATGTCTTGCATGAATCTTATGTGTTGGTAAAATTACAAGTTGAAATTGGAAATAGCTAAGCATGATCGTTAAAATGATGTTGTTGATGATTAGATAGTTAAATGGCAAAGTTTGAGAAGTCCATAAGGCTTAGAATTCACTTGCAAAAAGGGTACACATGAAGTGTTTGATACAATGCTTACATGAAACTTAAATTGGGTCAAATGGTGTAAAATTGTATGAAATTCGTCACTTTTGACAGCCCTAGATAGTCATCTTGTAAAGGGCATATCTCATTCGTTATTAGGAGTTAGAAGACGAGCCTTATATCGTTGAAAAGCTTGTTGCACATATTACATTTCATATTTAGTCATAAGAAGCTGATTCTGAGTTGTAGTGGGTCAAAACAGCATCTAAAGTTAACATTTCAGTTTTGACAGCAAAGCTGTTCGGTCAAAATTATGTTTCTGACCTGATCTTAAAATATTCATATAAAATCATAGAAAAATCTTTAGGAGGTGTTCTTTATATGCTTGGAAAGGTCTTTGAATGAAACACATTTTATATTTGATAGTCAAGATCCGGTTCCGAGGTTTAGAAGGGGAAAAACGACCGTGAGCAGCAGCTGCGCAGAAAATCGCTGCACATTTATAATGTAATATTTAATAAGAAAAGGTGTAAGAATGTACACGCTTGTAGTAGTCTTGGAGTACGGATTGTAGGGAAAGAATAGCGTGTTATGTGGCATTCAAAAAGTATCTAAGAACACTTACCAACTAGTTCATGCAAGTATTTTCACTAACGGGTCAAATGAGTAGTATATGGAAACACTTATTGAATAGAACTAGTTATTGAATGTATTGATGTCATGTTTGAATGATGTAGAATGAATACTAATGTTTGAATTGGTAAGTTCCAAATTAGTATTTTTAACACGGCATGTTGACTTGAAAGTAAGCTAGGTACAAGAAGCTTAAAAGTAAACGGGTCAAGTGGATATGATCTCGAGCAAGGTGAAAAGCTTGGGACTATAAGTCAAACGCGTATAAGGTGAAAACACTCCTACGGGCAAAGGTAAGTGACTTATGATGCAAACTCTTGGTTTATAATTGTATGTTTGTGTATAAATAGAGAATGGGAAACAAGTATAAAATGGTAATTTATAATAAGGTTAGCAAATTGACGTTGTTGGTGAACGGGTATAGTTCACTATACAACAACGAAAGTAGTTGGGATAAATGGGCAGCAAAGATAAATGAAGTGAGGGTAATTAAGCATGAAACAAATCCAAGATTAACAAATATGGCATAAGAATGAATGGTAAAATGTATGTATTGATATGTGTGTATATATATAGATGGATACATTTAATCATGGGTGTGACTATTTAGATTTAATTGTATAGTTATCCAAGGACACACAAATGGTAAATCGTTTGGTAAGTGGAATTATCACGTGTTGGATGCTAGAGTAATAGAATGTGTGCATATTTGCTTATGCCCGGGAATGTGTTAAAGTGTTTTTGTATGTAAAGGTTGGTCGTTATGTGTAGATTGAGTATAGGTTCGGAAACGTCTTGTTTGTCCTTGAGAATACATGAAGGAAGAATAAAGATGCAGGTATGTAAGTATGAATGCATGGAAATTGGAGGATAGGATCCGGAGACCGGATCCGAACTTATAAAAAGGCGTTTCGATATGACCAATGAGTATTGTTGATGTTATTTCCATATTGTGAATATTTGCATGAAGTCACTTAATGAACTAACGAAATGGTTATGTGGTAGTTGCAGGTTGTCTGGTCAAGCTCACAAAGCAAGAAATGGTTGGAGGTCGAGTGAGGACACGAATTGTACGGGGTCGCGGTCACGGTCACCTAAACTAATAAAGATGAGTTGTATTTGATGTAATAAGAAACAATAAAAGATGGAAATAAGAAACACCTATAATATTTAGTAGATATGGGTTCAAAACATACAAGAATGTTTTATCAAGCAAGAAAATTTTCTGGTTCGTATTTCCATTGCGTATTTTAAGTTAAAAAGGTTTCGGGTGTTTCAGTTATAAAAAATAAAAAAAATATAAACCATAACCATTAATGTATACAATTTATAAAATATTATTTCGTAATTTTTAAATTTTCAGTTTGAATTTATTTGAATTTTGAATTGAAAGTTTTAAATTGAAATTTGTATTAATTCTCCCAATATAGATTAATAACTTCCTTAAAATAATTCAATCATCATTAATTATATATATTTAACCGAAAATCAATTAAATAAAATTATTAAATTTCTATTTTCCAATTTTTTAAACTAATTCAAATTCTCACTATATAAACAATCTTAATCTAAGTTATACAATCATTTTGAGAATTTATAAAACTTACATCTCCAACTTTTTAATTTACATGACTTCATTTTTAAAAAACTTGATACGATTTGTTTTAGGTTTTATTCAGTAGTATTTATTTTAGCAAATTACATTTGCAATTTATTGTTTACAAGCATAATCTTTTTAATATCTTCTTTTACATTTTCATTTGATATATAATGATGTATATGATTATCTTTTAATGTTTATGCTTTTAATTGTTGAAAAAGCTGAAAAAATTAATTACGTGTTTTTTTCGGTACAAGGTTAAGACTCATTTTGTTTCATTAAGAAGCTTCAATGATTATACCAGTGGCTGCTGGAACCTTATTTTCAGAAAATAAGGTATTTCTGTACTTACTTTATTATATAGATTTTTATCTTCAAAAGAACTTTTTAATTAATATAATTTATGTTTTAACAAAGAAATATGCAATATATTTTTTATTAAAGGGTACTTACACCGTTACGTTTTTTTATTAAATTTTAGTAAAAAAATAAAGTATAAAACTATTATATAAATTTAATCATTGAATTATGAAAGTTGTGTTTCAAAAAATAAACTGTGTTTTAAATGGTAATAATTAGACCTGACAATTTCAACCCATCTAGTTGAGTTTGGGTTGTTTTTGGGTTTAAAATTTGACCTTGTGGGTTAAAATGGGTTTAATATAATTTTCAAGGGGGTTAGGATGGGTAGTTTTAATTCTAGGAAATAAGTAAGTGGGTCAGGATGGGTATGTCAAAAAAAACAAATGGGTCAGGATGGGTATTTTTAGATAACCATATACAAATCTTAATTAAAACTAACCCAACACCAAAAGGGTAGATGCCTCATAGAATTCAATGTCAATAAAAACAAAAAAATTCTATCTTTTGCATTTGTTGATAACTCAAGTCGGGTCGAAACAGAACAGGTCACTACGGGACGGATTAGGCTGCAACGGTCTGGGTCGTTACCGGGCCCGATCGGGACGAAACGGTCCGGTTTGCTACGGGACGAATCATGTTGAAACGGTCAAGGTCGTTACCGGTCCCGGCCGGGTCAAAACGTTCCGGGTCGCTACCGGGCCCGTCCGGGTCGCTACGGGATGGGTCGGGTTGAAACGGTCTGGGTCATTACCTGGCCCGACCGGATCGAAACGTTCCGGGTGGCTACTGGGCCAGGCCGGGTCAAAACAGTCCGGGTCGCTACGGGACGGGTCAGGTTGAAACGGTATGGGTCGTTACCGGGCCCAGCCGGATCGAAACGTTCCGGGTCGCAACCGGGCCAGGCCGGGTCGCTACGGGACGGGTCAGGTTAAAACGGTCTGGGTCGTTACCGGGCCCGGTCGGGTCGAAACTGTCAGGGTCGCTTCCGGGCCCGTCCGGTTCGAAACAGTCTGGATCGCTACGGGACGGGTCAGGTTGAAACGGTCTGGGTCGTTACCTGGCACGACCGGATCGAAACGTTCTGGGTCGCTACCGGGCCAGGCCGGGTCAAAACAATTCGGGTCGCTACGGGACGGGTCAGGTTGAAACGGTCTAGGTCGTTACCGGGCCCGACCGGATCGAAACGTTCCGGGTCGCTACCGGGCCAGGCCGGGTCAAAACAATCCAGGTCGCTACGGGACGGGTCAGGTTGAAACGGTCTGGGTCGCTACCGGGCCCGTCCGGGTCGAAACAGTCCGGGTCGCTACCAAACGGGTCGGGTTGAAACGGTCTGGGTCGTTACCGGGCCCGGTCGGGTCGAAACTGTCCAGGTTGCTACCGAGCCCGTCCGGTTCGAAACAGTCTGGGTCGCTACGGGACGGGTCAGGTTGAAATGGTCTGGGTCGTTACTGGGCCCGGCCAGGTCGAAATGTTCCAGGTCGCTACCGGGCCAGGCCGGGTCGAAACGGTCTGGTTCGAAATGAAATATTTTGGATCCCTTAAAATTTTATTTTTTAAGTTTATTTATGTTTTTTCCTTAATTTTAAATTTGTTTTTATTTTACTTTTTTTTATTTACTTTTTAAATTTTTTATTGTTATTTTAATTTTTTTTTAATTTTAATCTATTTTGATTTGACCTATCCAAATCAAACCATCCAGACCCAAACCCATCCTGACCCAACCCATCCTAACCCATTTTTTAATCTACCTATCTTGACTCACACCCATCCTAACCCATACCCATCCTGACCCAACAACCAAACCCACCCAACATACCCATTTTGCCACCCATGGTAATAATTAAATAAAATTCATAAAAATCAATTTATAAGTTTTCAACTATATAGTTTAAAAATTTTAAAATTTTCAGTTTCAATTTTTCAAAATTTTGTATACGAATTTTATATTTTTTATTTTAAATCATATCAATTATTAATAACTTACTTTAAATTAACCAATCATCATTATTAATATATAGCTTAAACCGTAAATCAATTCAATAAATGTTAAAAATTTTCTGATGAAAAATGTAAATATCAATTCAAAACACTAAATTAATTAACTTTATTATTTTATTTTTAGTTTATTGAATATGTGATTTTCATTATATGTTTCATTTCTTGAATAATTGATTTTCATTTAAATTATGTTTAGTCATAAATCGACATATATATGATAACCCATATTTCCTCAACTGTTTACAATTTATAAAAAATAAAAAAAATATAAACCACAACCATTAATGTATACAATTTATAAAATATTATTTCGAAATTTTTAAATTTTCAGTTTGAATTTATTTGAATTTTGAATTGAAAGTTTTAAATTCAAATTTATATTAATTCTCCCAATATAAATTAATAACTTCCTTAAAATAATTCAATCATCATTAATAATATATATTTAACCGAAAATCAATTAAATAAAATTATTAAATTTCTATTTTCCAATTTTATAAACTAATTCAAATTCTCACTATATAAACAATCTTAATCTCAGTTATACAATCATTTTGAGAATTTATAAAACTTACATCTCCAACTTTTTAATTTACATGACTTAATTTTTAAAAAAACTTGATACGATTTGTTTTAGGTTTTATTTAGTAGTATTTATTTTAGCAAATTACATTTGCAATTTATTGTTTACAAGCATAATCTTTTTAATATCTTCTTTTACATTTTCATTTGATATATAATGATGTATATGATTATCTTTTAATGTTTATGCTTTTAATTGTTGAAAAGGCTGAAAAAATTAATTACGTGTTTTTTTCGGTACAGTGTTAAGACTCATTTTGTTTCATTAAGAAGATTCAATGATTATACCAGTGGCTGTTGAAACCTTATTTTCAGAAAATAAGGTATTTCTATACTTACTTTATTATATAGTTTTTTTTTATCTTCAAAGGAACTTTTTATTTAATATAATTTATGTTTTAACAAAGAAATATGCAATATAATTTTTTTATTAAAGGGTACTTACACCGTTACGTTTTTTTATTTAATTTTAGTAAAAAAATAAAGTATAAAACTATTATATAAATTTAATCATTGAATTATGAAAGTTGTGTTTCGAAAAATAAACTGTGTTTTAAATTGTAGTAATTAAATAAAATTCATAAAAACCAATTTATAAGTTTTCAACTATATAGTTTCAAAAATTTAGAATTTTCAGTTTCAAGTTTTCAAAATTTTGAATACGAATTTTATATTTTTTTATTTTAAATCATATCAATTATTAATAACTTACTTTAAATTTACCAATCATCATTATTAATATATAACTTAGACCGTAAATCAATTCAATAAATGTTAAAAATTTTCTGATGAAAAATGTAAATATCAATTCAAAACACTAAATTAATTAACTTTATTATTTTATTTTTAGTTTATTGAATATGTGATTTTCATTATATGTTTCATTTCTTAAATAATTGATTTTCATTTAAATTATGTTTAGTCATAAATCGACATATATATGATAACTCATATTTCCTCAACTGTTTACAATTTATAAAAATAAAAAAAAATATAAACCACAACCATTAATGTATACAATTTATAAAATATTATTTCGAAATTTTTAAATTTTCAGTTTGAATTTATTTGAATTTTGAATTGAAAGTTTTAAATTCAAATTTATATTAATTCTCCCAATATAAATTAATAACTTCCTTAAAATAATTCAATCATCATTAATAATATATATTTAACCGAAAATCAATTAAATAAAATTATTAATTTTCTATTTTCCAATTTTTTAAACTAATTCAAATTCTCACTATATAAACAATCTTAATCTCAGTTATACAATCATTTTGAGAATTTATAAAACTTACATCTCCAACTTTTTAATTTACATGACTTAATTTTTAAAAAACTTGATACGATTTGTTTTAGGTTTTATTCAGTAGTATTTATTTTAGCAAATTACATTTGCAATTTATTGTTTACAAGCATAATCTTTTTAATATCTTCTTTTACATTTTCATTTGATATATAGGGTTAGGATCAAATACACAGTGAAAGAAAAATAGGAAGTCGTAGGAAGGGTATCAAACGGACTCCGATTGAACTCATTCAAGCGGCATTGGAATCGTCTTATCGAACTCTACGTCGTTAGTTTTTAGGTCTTCGTTTTTTTGGGGTTTTAGCTTGTAGTTTTTAGAATACGCGTTATACCATTGTGTCTTTTATGTACCATTGTGTCTTTTTCTTATTTTCATCGTTGTGTCATTTTTTCAATTCATTGTGTTTTTTTTCTTCAGCATTGTGTTATATTTTTTGGCACTGTGTTATATTTTGTGGCTCATTGTGTCATATTTGATGATCTATTGTGTTTTTTGTATCCTTCTCACCCTTCTCATTTTTTGTAGCCTTTGTAGAATAACCCAACCCTTGATATATAATGATGTATATGATTATCTTTTAATGTTTATGCTTTTAATTGTTGAAAAGGCTGAAAAAATTAATTACGTGTTTTTTTCGGTACAGTGTTAAGACTCATTTTGTTTCATTAAGAAGATTCAATGATTATACCAGTGGCTGTTTGTCACACCCTCAAATTACCACTTGCGGGGTTTTACCGCGAGGCGCATGACAAACCAGGATCCAAGTCAACGATCACATTAAACAACTCTATATGAAAAACGTAGAGAGACATAACCAACAATTTTTTTTATAAGCGGAAGCGTTTAAGTAGCATTTAATCAACTATTCTATCCTCTCAAAAGTTATTCAAAATACTTTCATTACAAAACGTGCAACTATGCCTAGACGCCAATGCAGACCCGTGCGCCTAGTTCCATTTGTTGCTACCTTAGCGACCTGAGAAAAACATGCCAAAAAGATGTCAACATATAATGCTGGTTTTTTCAATATGTCAACATTTGAGTTCACAGGTTTTTTCAATATGTTACCAAAACGTTACCATGTCCATACTATATCAATGTTACCAAGTACGCTAGCTAGGCGTATGTTTTATTACTACTACGATTGGAAACCATTACTAGACATGTTAAGCAATGTTTAGCATGTTTAAGCAGCCCGTATGTTCAGCATGATGATGTTCCTGTTCGAGACAATATGCACCCGCCCGGCCCTCCAAGCCGACGAGTGGGGCAGGTCACGCCCAATAGATCTATCCACATTTCCCCCGGGACTTCCAAAAGATCGTATAGCAATATAAAGTTAAAAACCATAGTATGACATATGTTACCAAAACAGTTTAGCGCATGTTTTCTCCCCCAAAAGTTAAAGCAGTAAAAGTGGGGCCGTGAACTCACCTTAGATAGCGTTCTTCAATTACAAGTAAAGATGTTTAGCCCTTGATAATCCCTCTACCGGAGATCTATCAAAATGTTCACATAAGTGTTCCGACTAATAACCATAAGGTTATCTAGTCCCCGATTGTCCAGATCGTAACTAAGTATATTTTAAAACGTGTTTGAATGTTTAACCGACACACTAGACCGACCCGACATCCCGTTGGTGACCCATTACCCTAACTAATCAAGTACACATAAATTACACACAAGGTTCAAGCATAAAACACTTAGTTTGTATCAAAAATCTCATTTCTGCATCAGAACGGTCGAACCAGTCAGTTTTAAATCTCCTTCGCACCTTTTCAGTCTCCTTCGCCCGTTTTACATTTCGTTCGACCGTTTGATGCCTCCTTCGCCCGTTTTACCACATTCGCCCAACAAAAACCCAGGTTCGACCCTGGTTTTCCTCCTTCGCACCTTCGATCGGTCGAAGGAGGCCAGGTTCGCCCCTGTTGTGCAATTTTTCCTAAAAACGCTTCAAACACATTCAAAACGACTCGAAACATCATCAAACACAGCAGTCAAGCATGGATAACTTATTCCTACAAAACCCCACCGATTTCCCCCGATAATACGTCCGTTTCAGCCCTTTCCCAAAATGGTAAAGATTATGGAAACGTCACTTTCATGCATGAATAAGTTACCCAATTTGGAAACTTTTGAAATCGATTCATATTCAACTTGAGATGCTCAGTTTGTCGAGTGTTCGATCTTTTCTTATCAATTCTATTGATCATAAATATCATGCATCAAGTTTAAATCCAATAAAACCCCCAAATACCCATAATATCATCATATCCAATCCTAATCCTAAACAACAATATTCCAACATCAATAACAATCCTATATCATGTTTCTATCATAGATATAGCAGCAAATCATTGGACAACACACAACACCACATAATATACAATTTACATATGTTATTCACCATGAAACCTAAGTTAAATGATAATGTTTTGATTTAGAAAGATGTTTAAAAGGTTTTTAATCATAAAAACACCCTTAGAACAGATCCGGACAATTAGGGTTAGATGAAAACGAATTAAAATGCTTTTAAAAAGGTTTAGGATTATGAACACACCTTGGATTCTTGTTTAGATGTTGTAGATGGGTTAGATTATGAAAAAGAAGAGCAAAAACTCCTTCCTTAGTGATTAAGATCGTTTGAGAGCGTTTTGGGACGGTTAGGGTTTGTGAAATGATGAAAAATGACAAAGGTTGGTATTTATACTAATCCTCCTTCGCACCATTTCAATGGTCGAAGGTGGTCTCCTTCGACCCTTACACAGGGTCGAATGAGCCCTGTCCTGGTCGAAGGGAATTCCTTCAATTCCACTTCCCTGGTTCGCCCATCTACAAAGGGTCGAACCAGACAATTTCTCTCCTTCGACCACTCGAAGTGGCCGAACCAGGATTCCTTTTGTGACACCTGGCAAATTCGGGTTAACAATATTGTCTAGATGAAAGTCTACCTTAGCGAGTCACGCGTATATCGTACTTAACTGGGTCAGTTAAGTCGGGTTATGGTTCGGGAACTATTAGTTAGTCTAGAAGATCATTGGATGTTGGTCTAGAGGTTCATTAGATGTCGGTCCTTAACCAAGTGTACAAACGGTGACGATTTGTAGGATCGTCAGGGCACACGGAACGTACGAGTCTCGAGTCCCAGGAATTGGTGAACGAGTGTAAATATGTGTATTTACTTGTGTTATGTGTTTACAATCATTATGTGACTTGTCGGTACATTAATATGCATTAACATATGTTAAAACGGGGTTTAACGCGCAAAACACACAATCTGAACCCCTACAGGCGATTAGGAAGCCTAATCGCCCATAGGGGAGGCGAGTAGGGATTCTTGAAGGCGATTAGGGTCCTAATCGCGTATCAGTTTAGGCGATTAGGCCCAATCACATGCACAATCACGCGATTAGCAGCCCTAATCGCGTGTATCTGCTGCACAATCGCATGGAACGGGCTGGACGACTAGAAACGCCTATAAATACAACACTTAACCTCCTAAACTCAATTAGACAAACCCTAGTCGTCCCATAACCGCCCCAAACACTGAAACAACCTCTGGAAGGCGATTTTGATCAAAAACACAAGGTTTCAAGGTCTAACCATCATCCTTTTACAATCCCAAGGTTTGATTCTCATCCATAACACTTTGTAAACGTTTTTAATCAATCCCTAATGGTCCAGACCTGCTCATAAACGAAAAAGATTTCTGAAAATCGTCAATAAGAGTTATTAATCGGATTATAACTAACAAACATGCGTTATGGATATGTATGATTAGAAAGATAGGATTTTTATGAATCTTGATGATGTTTTGATGTGTTATCATGCTAGGTCAGAATTAATATTATTAGTATGATGATAGAAATCTCAGTAATTGGATAATAGGGTTATGATTACATGCGTTAATTGAATGTTGCATGCTATGTGTATGTGTTTGGATTGCTTTGGTTGCATGCAGGACTGATTTTACGAGGATGAACGAAGGGTTTTGGGTTAAACATGTTTAGGATAGTGTTTGGGATGATATTGGGTAGTTACACACGCTTTGGATCTGATTTGGAGCGTTAAACGCGCGAAAAACCGGAACAGCAAGGCTACAGGCGAGTAGCCTTGCTAATCGCATGTAGCAGGGGCGAGTAGACCCCCACTCGCATGCCATAGGGGCGATTAGGCCCCACTCGCGTGACATGGGGGCGAGTAGCCCAATCGCCAGACAACAGGGGCGAGTAGCCCCTAATCGCGTGACTTAAGGGGCGATTAGCCCTAGTCGCGTGACATTTCATGCGATTAGCCTCCCTAATCGCGTGTACTGCTGCTGTAAGTGTATATTAGCATTCCGAGACCCGATCTGACATATAGTAACATGCTAGGAACCTCGTAACATGTCTAATAACTTGGTAACATATATTTGGATGTATTTCGGTGATACGTGAACTATGTGCTATAATTTGTTGTACGTTAACGTATGTTAAGTATAGATGCGTTATTGTATGTTTTGGAGCGTAAACATAACACGGGGAGTCTCGGGTCACCAATGGGATGTCGAGTCTTGTCAGTTGGGTCAGTTAAACAGTCACGGTATTTTCAAAACGAACTTGGTTATGGTCTGGACATCTAGGGACTAATTAACCTGCGGGTTATTAGTCTAAGTACTTGTAACTGTCGTATGTTAGGTCGCCGCTTTACGGGGCTAGCATAGCAGCTGAGTTTACTCGGGTTAAGGAGTAAAGGAACTTAAGGTGAGTTTACGGCCCCTCTTTTAAACTGGTTTTATACTTTCGGGGGAGAAAACATGTGTTAAAACGATTATGTGGTAACTACTGTCATACTATGGATTTCTATTGTGTACTACACGATCTTTGGAAGTCCCGGGGGGAACCATGAATGTGCGGGTTTGCACAACGGGGAAATGTGAATAGCGCTATTGGGAGTGACCAACCCCGCTCGTCGACTTGGAGGGTCGGCGGGTGCATATTGTCTCAAACAGGAACAACAGGAACAACAGGAACATACATCGGGCATACTTTTGGTATTCGTGTTAGTAATGGTTTTCCAATCGTGGTAGTAACAAAACGTACGCCTAGCTAGCGTATACTGGTTTCTATTTGTTATAGTATGGACAGGTGAACTTGGTAC
The DNA here is from genome assembly GCA_028751855.1 of Ambrosia trifida. Taxonomy (NCBI): domain Eukaryota; kingdom Viridiplantae; phylum Streptophyta; class Magnoliopsida; order Asterales; family Asteraceae; genus Ambrosia; species Ambrosia trifida. Next base: position 52,772,534 of record CM054128.1, read on the forward strand.
TTGAACTGCAAACCTGTAAACTCACCAGCATTTTTGTGCTGACGTAAACTTTTACATGTTTTCTCAGGTCGCTAAGGTAGCACGACTGGACTAGGGCGCACGCGTCTGCACGGCGTCTAGATAGAGTTGCACGATTTCATAAACATTGAACTTTGGTTATTTATGTTGAACTTTGTTTTGAATAAGCTTCCGCTGTAAACGGGATTTTAAAACTATGTTTTGGTATTGCATTAATTACATTTAGACTTGTTTATTGTGATCGTTGGTTTGGATCCTGGTTTGTCATGCGCCTCGCGGTAAAACTCCGCAAGTGGATTTTGAGGGTGTGACAGATTGGTATCAGAGCCAATGGTTATAGTGAACTAGGACTGCATGTAGAGTCTAGTCTATAGCCGAGTCGCACACACTAGACGATCACATGGTACTAAACGTTATAGTGGTTTACGTATGGTCTTGTCGGGGTGTCTCTAAATCGTTGGTCTTTCTACGTTACATCATCCGTTCTATCTTAGGTTGGGTTACTTGTTTTCTAGGCAGTGTGGTCTATTGGGGTAACTCGTGTGCTCTTGAGATTTGTCCAAGGCTCGGACATCTCCCCTTTCGCACTCCAATAGAAGCACTTGTCATGAACTACCGTAGTATTACGGTGTGTAGCTAAGAGTCTATGTTCGGTGATTTAATCTTTGAACTAGGAGAACACTTGGAGGACCATGTAGAGCGTTTTATCATTTTGGGTGCACACAAAATCATAAAACGAAATGCATGGAAGCACTAGTGAGCTCTGGGTTTGAAGGGATAGTCCTGGATTGGATCTAGCTTTGATCTTGTAAACATTAGTGATTATCTTTACTGCGAAACTAAATTTTCTCGTTCTTTCTGCCAGAATCATGTCTGGAGTGCGTGGAGGACGAGGAGGAGGTCGCAATGGTGGACGTGGTGGTGGTCGTGGTGGTGCTGGTGGTCGTGGTGGAGGTATTAACCTGTCACAGGCTGATCTGAACAACTTGCTCCAGGCTGCCTTTCAGTTAGGGCACAACGGTGGTGGTAAGTTGTTTTATCCATTTTCTTTGCCTCATTGGTGAGTCTTGTGTACGTTATTCGTGGTTTCTCATACGTTTCATTTCAGGTGGTCCTGTTGACCCACCCCCACCCATGTGCACCTATAAGATGTTCCGGGACTGCAAACCCCAGGAATTCTCTGGCACCGAGGGTGCGGTCAGTTTGCTTAGGTGGTTAGAGAAAGTGGAGTCGGTATTCCTGATGTGTAACTGTCTCCCAGAAGATCGGGTGAAGTATTCGGCTGCGTTATTTCAGGACGTGGCATTGACTTGGTGGAATGGTATCACCCAGAACATGGGGATTGGGGAGGCATATGCTATGCCATGGGAGAACTTTGTGCAGTTGCTGAAGCGGGAGTATTGCCCGAGAGAAGAGGTACAGAAGCTGGAGCATGAGGTGTGGAACCTCAAGATGACTGGGTCGGAAATTGAGAAGTATACCGTGAGGAGAAATGAGTTGGCAGTGCTATGTCCCGATTTGCACGTGCCAGAGTATCGTAAGATTGAACATTATGTCTCAGGGTTGGTGCCGGAAATTGCAGGGTTAGTGGCTGCTGGGAATCATCCTACTTATGCGGAAGTAGTTCGATCTGCACATAGGATGACTAATTTAAAGGTGAATGAGGGGATTTTGCCGGCGAAAGGTTCGACTGCTAAGACTCCAGAGAACAATAAGCGCAAGTGGGAAAACGACGGGAAAGGGTCTGGGTCTGCACAGCAGGGTAAAAAGTTTGATAATGGGGGTTCATCGTCTTCGGGTAATAAGCAGGGTGGTTATGCGGGAAAACTGCCCAAATGCAACAAATGTGGACGCCATCACCAAGGGAACTGCGACAGTAACCGTTGTCACCGCTGCCAGCGAACAGGCCACTATGCTAAAGATTGTCGGGTTACACTTCCATCGACTCAGGCTCCGACTAACAGTTCAGCTCCGACTACTCAGGGGACTACAGGGAAACAGGGATGCTACAACTGTGGTGACACTGGGCACTACAAGAAGGATTGTCCAAAACTGAAACAGGGTGGAAACAACGGGAATGGTAACAACGGGGGCGGCGGCAGAAATGCACGTGCCTTCGTCATTGGAGCTGCTGAGGCGAGGCAAGACCCTGATACAGTCACCGGTACGTTTCTTCTCAATAATCATTCTGTTAGCGTGTTATTTGATTCTGGTGCCGACAAGAGTTTTGTATCCATGGGTGTTAGTCGACTGCTAGATGTAGTATCTGTACCATTAGAGACCAAGTATATTATTGAGTTGGCTGACGGTAAAACGATTGAAGCTACTAGTGTTCTTCGGGAGTGTCAGTTAGAGTTGTCGGGTTTATCGTTCCCAATTGACCTTATGCCGGTATCTTTGGGTAGTTTTGACGTTGTGGTAGGAATGGATTGGTTATCTTTGTATCGCGCGGAGATCGTCTGTTACGATAAGGTTATTCGGATTCCTCTCCCTGATGGAGAATTTCTTTCTGTGTACGGTATCAAGGGTGGTGTTTCGCTAAACATCATCTCTAGCATGAAAGCCCTTAAGTGTCTTAGAAAGGGTTATCCAGCCGTTCTGGCGCTTTTATCTGTTTCCTCCAGTGATGAGAAGAAGATTGACGACATTCCGGTGGTACGCGAGTTTTCGGATGTTTTTCCCGATGATTTATCTGGTCTTCCTCCTCATCGTCAAGTCGAGTTCGGTATTGATCTCGTACCAGGGGCTGCTCCTATTGCTCGGGCCCCCTATCGTCTTGCACCTCCCGAGATGCAGGAGTTGTCTAGTCAGTTACAGGAACTCTTGGACAAGGGTTTCATCCGGCCAAGTTCTTCCCCTTGGGGAGCCCCAATTTTATTCGTCAAGAAGAAGGATGGGAGTTTCCGATTGTGTGTAGACTACAGAGAGCTGAACAAGTTGACCGTCAAGAACCGTTATCCTCTTCCACGTATCGATGATCTATTCGACCAGCTCCAGGGTTCTAGTTATTATTCCAAGATCGATTTGAGGTCCGGTTATCACCAACTGCGCGTCAGGGAGGCTGACGTTGCAAAGACTGCCTTTCGAACACGTTATGGCCATTTCGAATTCTTGGTCATGCCTTTCGGTCTCACGAACGCACCAGCGGTTTTCATGGACTTGATGAACCGCGTCTGTAAACCATATCTGGATAAGTTCGTCATTGTATTTATTGATGACATTCTGATCTACTCCAAGAACGAGACCGAACACGGGGAACATCTGCGGTTAGTTTTGGAACTTTTACGACGGGAGCAACTTTACGCCAAGTTCTCAAAGTGTGACTTTTGGTTACGCGAAGTTCAATTCCTAGGACATGTGGTTAATGAACTAGGAATTCATGTCGATCCCGCTAAAATCGAAGCGATCAAGGACTGGGGAGCACCAAAGACGCCAACTGAGGTGCGGCAATTCCTAGGCCTTGCGGGCTATTATCGTCGTTTCATTCAGGGGTTCTCGAAGATTGCTCAACCCCTCACCACTCTCACCCAGAAGGATAGGAAGTTCGACTGGGGTGAATCACAAGAGTCAGCATTTGAAGAACTGAAGTCTAAACTGTGTTCTGCTCCTATTTTGTCTTTACCTGAGGGTCCTGATGATTTTGTTGTTTACTGTGACGCTTCCATTCATGGACTCGGTTGCGTGTTGATGCAACGCGAGAAAGTGATTGCGTATGCTTCTCGTCAACTCAAAGTGCACGAGAAGAACTACACAACTCATGACTTGGAGTTGGGTGCCGTGGTATTCGCGTTGAAAATTTGGAGACATTACTTGTACGGTACCAAATGCACCATCTACACCGATCACAAGAGTCTCCAACACATTTTCGACCAACAACACTTGAACATACGGCAGCGCCGTTGGATCGAACTTTTGAACGATTATGATTGTGCTATTAAGTACCATCCTGGCAAGGCGAATGTTGTAGCAGACGCCTTGAGCAGGAAGGAATCTTCTAAACCTCGTCGTGTTCGGGCGTTACAGCTCACCATCCATTCGTCGTTACCTGATCAACTCCGTTCTGCCCAATTGGAAGCTTTGAAGGAGGAAAACCTTAAAGCTGAAACCATGCACGGTGCCGACAAGCACCTAGAGCGAAGGTCTGATGGCCTGCACTATTTCGCAGAACGCATATGGGTTCCTTTATTCGGGGGACTACGGGAGCTTGTTCTTGATGAGGCTCATAAGTCTCGGTATTCTATTCATCCTGGTTCGGATAAGATGTACCAAGATCTGAAAGTGCTTTACTGGTGGCCAAACATGAGGTCGGACATAGCCTCATACGTGAGCAAATGCTTGACCTGTGCTAAGGTCAAGGTGGAATACCAGAAACCGTCGGGTCTCCTACAACAACCTGAAATTCCGGAATGGAAATGGGAACGGATTACTATGGATTTTGTCACACAACTTCCTAAGTCACCAAGCGGGAACGACAAGATATGGGTGATCGTCGATCGGTTGACGAAATCAGCTCATTTTCTTGCTATTAAGGAGACCGACACCATGGATCGTTTGGCTCGCCTTTACTTGAAAGAAGTTGTCTCTAAGCACGGGGTGCCAGTTTCTATAATCTCGGATCGCGATTCTCGCTTTACTTCTCATTTCTGGAAGTCTTTGCACAAGGCTTTGGGTACCCAACTAGACATGAGTACGGCTTACCATCCACAGACTGACGGTCAGAGTGAGCGTACGATTCAAACTTTAGAAGACATGCTGCGGGCATGTGTGATCGATTTTGGCAAGGGTTGGGAAGCTCATCTGCCGTTGGTAGAATTCTCGTACAACAACAGTTATCACACGAGCATCAAGGCTGCTCCGTTCGAGGCACTGTACGGACGGAAATGCCGCTCTCCTCTTTGTTGGGCTGAGGTGGGTGAGAGTCAACTCACTGGGCCCGAACTAGTGTACGAAACTTCGGAAAAGATCGTACAGATTCGAAATCGGTTGGCGGCGGCACGGGACCGGCAAAAGAGTTATGCTGATCAGCGTCGCAAACCACTGGAGTTCCAAGTCAATGACAAGGTACTTCTAAAAGTCTCACCGTGGAAGGGCGTCATACGCTTTGGGAAGCGTGGCAAACTCAATCCGCGATATGTCGGCCCATTTACGATCCTGGAACGGATTGGGCCGGTGGCGTATCGACTTGATTTACCGACGGAGCTCGGTAACGTACATAACGTCTTTCACGTGTCAAACTTGAAGAAGTGTCTGGCTGACGAGTCTCTCATCGTTCCACTGGAAGAGATCAAGGTTGATGATCGTCTTCGGATTGTGGAAGAACCTGTGGAGATCCTTGATTACAAGATTCGTAGCCTACGTCACAGCAAGATTCGTATCGTTAAGGTTCGGTGGAACTCGAACCGGGGACCGGAATATACGTGGGAACGTGAGGATCAGATGAAGTCTAAGTATCCTCATCTCTTTCCTAAGGAAGCGTTCGAGTCGAGACATGTCTCTTCGGCAGCTGAATGAATCTCGGGTCGAGATTCCTTTTAACATGGGGATGATGTGACATCTCGGGTAAATCTCTCTTGATTTCTACTTTCTATTTGATTTCTATCTGTTTGTTTATTCCCTTCGTTGTTTCTTTTGTTACTTACGCAATTTTCGGGACGAAAATTCTTTTAACGTGGGGATGATGTGACACCTGGCAAATTCGGGTTAACAATATTGTCTAGATGAAAGTCTACCTTAGCGAGTCACGCGTATATCGTACTTAACTGGGTCAGTTAAGTCGGGTTATGGTTCGGGAACTATTAGTTAGTCTAGAAGATCATTGGATGTTGGTCTAGAGGTTCATTAGATGTCGGTCCTTAACCAAGTGTACAAACGGTGACGATTTGTAGGATCGTCAGGGCACACGGAACGTACGAGTCTCGAGTCCCAGGAATTGGTGAACGAGTGTAAATATGTGTATTTACTTGTGTTATGTGTTTACAATCATTATGTGACTTGTCGGTACATTAATATGCATTAACATATGTTAAAACGGGGTTTAACGCGCAAAACACACAATCTGAACCCCTACAGGCGATTAGGAAGCCTAATCGCCCATAGGGGAGGCGAGTAGGGATTCTTGAAGGCGATTAGGGTCCTAATCGCGTATCAGTTTAGGCGATTAGGCCCAATCACATGCACAATCACGCGATTAGCAGCCCTAATCGCGTGTATCTGCTGCACAATCGCATGGAACGGGCTGGACGACTAGAAACGCCTATAAATACAACACTTAACCTCCTAAACTCAATTAGACAAACCCTAGTCGTCCCATAACCGCCCCAAACACTGAAACAACCTCTGGAAGGCGATTTTGATCAAAAACACAAGGTTTCAAGGTCTAACCATCATCCTTTTACAATCCCAAGGTTTGATTCTCATCCATAACACTTTGTAAACGTTTTTAATCAATCCCTAATGGTCCAGACCTGCTCATAAACGAAAAAGATTTCTGAAAATCGTCAATAAGAGTTATTAATCGGATTATAACTAACAAACATGCGTTATGGATATGTATGATTAGAAAGATAGGATTTTTATGAATCTTGATGATGTTTTGATGTGTTATCATGCTAGGTCAGAATTAATATTATTAGTATGATGATAGAAATCTCAGTAATTGGATAATAGGGTTATGATTACATGCGTTAATTGAATGTTGCATGCTATGTGTATGTGTTTGGATTGCTTTGGTTGCATGCAGGACTGATTTTACGAGGATGAACGAAGGGTTTTGGGTTAAACATGTTTAGGATAGTGTTTGGGATGATATTGGGTAGTTACACACGCTTTGGATCTGATTTGGAGCGTTAAACGCGCGAAAAACCGGAACAGCAAGGCTACAGGCGAGTAGCCTTGCTAATCGCATGTAGCAGGGGCGAGTAGACCCCCACTCGCATGCCATAGGGGCGATTAGGCCCCACTCGCGTGACATGGGGGCGAGTAGCCCAATCGCCAGACAACAGGGGCGAGTAGCCCCTAATCGCGTGACTTAAGGGGCGATTAGCCCTAGTCGCGTGACATTTCATGCGATTAGCCTCCCTAATCGCGTGTACTGCTGCTGTAAGTGTATATTAGCATTCCGAGACCCGATCTGACATATAGTAACATGCTAGGAACCTCGTAACATGTCTAATAACTTGGTAACATATATTTGGATGTATTTCGGTGATACGTGAACTATGTGCTATAATTTGTTGTACGTTAACGTATGTTAAGTATAGATGCGTTATTGTATGTTTTGGAGCGTAAACATAACACGGGGAGTCTCGGGTCACCAATGGGATGTCGAGTCTTGTCAGTTGGGTCAGTTAAACAGTCACGGTATTTTCAAAACGAACTTGGTTATGGTCTGGACATCTAGGGACTAATTAACCTGCGGGTTATTAGTCTAAGTACTTGTAACTGTCGTATGTTAGGTCGCCGCTTTACGGGGCTAGCATAGCAGCTGAGTTTACTCGGGTTAAGGAGTAAAGGAACTTAAGGTGAGTTTACGGCCCCTCTTTTAAACTGGTTTTATACTTTCGGGGGAGAAAACATGTGTTAAAACGATTATGTGGTAACTACTGTCATACTATGGATTTCTATTGTGTACTACACGATCTTTGGAAGTCCCGGGGGGAACCATGAATGTGCGGGTTTGCACAACGGGGAAATGTGAATAGCGCTATTGGGAGTGACCAACCCCGCTCGTCGACTTGGAGGGTCGGCGGGTGCATATTGTCTCAAACAGGAACAACAGGAACAACAGGAACATACATCGGGCATACTTTTGGTATTCGTGTTAGTAATGGTTTTCCAATCGTGGTAGTAACAAAACGTACGCCTAGCTAGCGTATACTGGTTTCTATTTGTTATAGTATGGACAGGTGAACTTGGTACTTGAACTGCAAACCTGTAAACTCACCAGCATTTTTGTGCTGACGTAAACTTTTACATGTTTTCTCAGGTCGCTAAGGTAGCACGACTGGACTAGGGCGCACGCGTCTGCACGGCGTCTAGATAGAGTTGCACGATTTCATAAACATTGAACTTTGGTTATTTATGTTGAACTTTGTTTTGAATAAGCTTCCGCTGTAAACGGGATTTTAAAACTATGTTTTGGTATTGCATTAATTACATTTAGACTTGTTTATTGTGATCGTTGGTTTGGATCCTGGTTTGTCATGCGCCTCGCGGTAAAACTCCGCAAGTGGATTTTGAGGGTGTGACACCTTTTTAACTAGTTTTCCAGTTTGTCGTGTTTAACGCATTCTAACACATCTTAACACACAAGCATGCATCCTTAGTCTATATTTAACATATTTAAGCATAGATAATCATTTACACATCATTTAAATGCATCTATGTGTCACTCCCTCAAAATCCACTTGCGGAATTTTACCGCGAGGCGCATGACAAACCAGGATCCAAGTCAACGATCACAATAAACAATTCTAAATGAACATATGCAAATTCAAAAACTTAGTTGAAAATCCCCAAATACTGCGGAAGCTTATTCTCAAAACATAATCCAAAAGTAACCCAAAATATTCAACGTTCGAAAACCATGCAACCCTAACTAGACACCGTGCAGACGCGTGCGCCCTAGTTCCGTAGTGCTACCTTAGCGACCTGAGAAAACATGTAAGAGTTACGTCAGCACAAAAATGCTGGTGAGTTCACAGGTTTGTAATTAAAGTACCAAGTTCAACCTGTGTATACTATATCAATTTGTAAACCAAAGTATGCTAGCTAGGCGTATGTTTTGTTACTACTACGATTGGAAAACCATTACTAACTCGCAAACCAGATGTTGTGCCCGAATAGTAAACCTGTTCCTGTTTGAGACAATATGCACTCGCCCGGCCCTCCAAGCCGACGAGTGGGGTTGGTCACTCCCAATAGATCTATTCACATTTCCCCGTTGTGCTAACCCGCACATTCATGGTTTCCCCCCGGGACTTCCAAAGATCGTATAGTAAACCATAGAAACCCATAGTATGACAGTTGTTACCAAAACATAAGTTTAACACATGTTTTCTCCCCCAAAGAGTGAAACCAGTTAGAAGTGGGGCCGTGAACTCACCTTAGGTTGCGTTACTTCGTAATACGAATAAAATCAGCAAGCTATGCTAGCCCCGTAAGGCGGCGACCTAACATATTACAGTTACAAGTAATTAGACTAATAACCCGTAGGTTAGTTAGTCCCTAGATGTCCAGACCATAACCAAGTTCGTTTGAAAACACTGTGACTGTTAAATTAACCCAATGTACAAGACTCGACATCCCATTGGTGACCCGAGACTCCCCGTGTTATACTTGCACTCTCAAACATACAATCATGCAATCACACTTAACATACGTTAAAATCCAACAAGTTGTAGCACGTAGTTCAAGTATCTCATAAATAAGTCCGAGCACATGTTACCAAGTTATTAGGTATGTTACGGGGTTCCTAGCATGTTCCTAGGTGTCCAATCGGGTCCCGAAATGCTAAATTACACTTACAGCAGCAGTACAGGCGATTAGGAAAAGTCAACTAGTGATTATGTGGGTCAACAGGCAATTAGGAAGGCTAATCGCCTATACTATAGGCGATTAGGGTCATGTGGTATGCAAATCATGATTTTATAGGCGATTAGGGTCATAAGGCATGCAACGAAGGCAATTAGCCCCCAATCGCCTATGCTATAGGCGATTAGGGTGTCCTATCAGGCGATTAGCCTCCTAATCGCCTATAGCATAGGCGATTAGGATTCATACTCGCCTTCAGCCCAGCTGTTCCGGTTTTTTCGCGCGTTTAACACTCCAAATCAAATCCAGAACGTGTGTAAACATCAAATATCAATCAAACAACCATATCAAACATATTTCAATCAAAATCCTTCGTTTAACCTCGTTCTAACAGCCCTGAATGCAACCATGTATCCCAAAAACAATACACATAGCATGAAACATCACATTAACATGCATAACCGTAACCCTAATGAACAATTACTCAGATTTCATCAACATGCTATCATCATCAATCTGTAACTACCTTAATATCATGTTAACAATCCTTCTTGAATCACAAAAACCCTATCTTTTAATTATAAACACACATACAACATGCATAATAGCTAGAATCCAATTAACAATGATTATTAACGAATTTCAGAAGACACATACGTTTATAAACAGGTCTGGACCATTAGGGATTCAATAAAAACATTATTAAAGGTTGCATGAATGAAAACCACACCTTAGGTTTATGATAGATTGATGTAATAGGCTTGAAATCTTGTATTTTGATCCAAAATCGTGTTCCGGAGGTTGTGTGTGTGTTGAGACGAGTTGTGGGACGACTAGGGTTGTTATAATGAAGTTTAGGAGGTCAAGTATTGTATATATAGTCGTTTTTAGTCGCCAGGTACGTTGCAGGCGATTATGCAGCTCTTACAGGCGATTAGGGTTGCTAATCGCCTTCCCTATAGGCGATTAGCCTGCTATTCGCCTAAAGCATGTCCCAGTCGCCTCTCCTATAGGCGATTAGCCCTCCCTAATCGCCTATAGGGGTTGGTTCTGTGTATTTTGCGCGTTAAACCCCGTTTTAACATATGTTAACACATTTTCACATACCGACAAGTCACATAATGATTGTAAACACATAATACTTGCAAACAAACACATTCACACTCGTTCACCAATTCCCGGGACTCGAGACTTGTATGTTCCCTATGCTCTGACGATTTTTACGAATCGTCACCCCTTGTACACTTGGTTAAGGACTGACATCAAATGACCCTCTATACTAAACTAACAGTTCCCGAACCATAACACGACTCAACTAACCCAGTTAAGTATAATATACGCGTGACTTGCTAAGGTAGACTTTAATGTAGACAGCGTTGTTAACCGGAATTTGCCGGGTGTCACACTATGTATATAATCCACCACCCGACCCATGATCTACACATATACTTAATTAGTTCAGGTAATGTCACCAACAACGGAACCCGGTACTAGTGTATTACCAAAACGACTCCCAATGATCCTCCAGATCATTGTACCCTGGACAATCCTAACTTGACCCGACTCAACTAACCCAGTTAAGTTTGTTTATAAACGTTTCTCGCTAAGGTAGACTTAGATGTTACTAATATGCTTAAGCCAAACATGCCGGGTGTCACACTGTTGAAACCTTATTTTCAGAAAATAAGGTATTTCTATACTTACTTTATTATATAGTTTTTTTTATCTTCAAAGGAACTTTTTATTTAATATAATTTATGTTTTAACAAAGAAATATGCAATATAATTTTTTTATTAAAGGGTACTTACACCGTTACGTTTTTTTTATTAAATTTTAGTAAAAAAATAAAGTATAAAACTATTATATAAATTTAATCATTGAATTATGAAAGTTGTGTTTCGAAAAATAAACTGTGTTTTAAATTGTAGTAATTAAATAAAATTCATAAAAATCAATTTATAAGTTTTCAACTATATAGTTTCAAAAATTTAGAATTTTCAGTTTCAAGTTTTCAAAATTTTGAATACGAATTTTATATTTTTTATTTTAAATCATATCAATTATTAATAACTTACTTTAAATTAACCAATCATCATTATTAATATATAACTTAGACCGTAAATCAATTCAATAAATGTTAAAAAATTTCTGATGAAAACTGTAAATATCAATTCAAAACACTAAATTAATTAACTTTATTATTTTATTTTTAGTTTATTGAATATGTGATTTTCATTATATGTTTCATTTCTTGAATAATTGATTTTTATTTAAATTATGTTTAGTCATGAATCGACATATATATGATAACCCATATTTCCTCAACTTTTTACAATTTATAAAAAATAAAAAAAATATAAACCATAACCATTAATGTATACAATTTATAAAATATTATTTCGAAATTTTTAAATTTTCAGTTTGAATTTATTTGAATTTTGAATTGAAAGTTTTAAATTCAAATTTATATTAATTCTCCCAATATAAATTAATAACTTGCTTAAAATAATTCAATCATCATTAATAATATATATTTAACCGAAAATCAATTAAATAAAATTATTAAATTTTTATTTTCTAATTTTTTAAACTAATTCAAATTCTCACTATATAAACAATCTTAATCTCAGTTATACAATCATTTTGAGAATTTATAAAACTTTCATCTCCAACTTTTTAATTTACATGACTTCATTTTTAAAAAACTTGATACGATTTGTTTTAGGTTTTATTCATGTCACACCCTCAAAATCCACTTGCGGAGTTTTACCGCGAGGCGCATGACAAACCAGGACCCAAACCAACGATCACAATAAACAAGTCTAAATGAACATATGCAATTTAAGAAAACATAGTTTAAAATCCCCAATTACAGCGGAAGCTTATTCAAAACATAATCCAAAGTAAACCAAGTGTTCAACGTTTGAAAACCATGCAATCCTAACTAGACGCCGTGCAGACGCGTGCGCCCTAGTTCCATTGTGCTACCTTAGCGACCTGAGAAAACATGTAAAAGTTTACGTCAGCACAAAAATGCTGGTGAGTTTACAGGTTTTGTAATCCAAGTACCAAGTTCAACCTGTCCATACTATAACAAATCGAAAACCATAGTACGCTAGCTAGGCGTATGTTTTATTACTATCACGATTGGAAAACCATTACTAACTCGCAAACCAGATGTTGTGCCCGATGTAGTAAACCTGTTGTTCCAGTTTTAAGACAATATGCATCCGCCGACCCTCCAAGTCGACGAGCGGGGTTGGTCACTCCCAATAGCGCTATTCACATTTCCCCGTTGTGCAAACCCGCACATTCATGGTTCCCCCCGGGACTTCCAAAGATCGTATAGTAAACCATAGAAACCCATAGTATGACAGTAGTTACCAAACATAAGTTTTAACACATGTTTTCTCCCCCGAAAAGTGAAACCAGTTAAAAGAGGGGCCGTAAACTCACCTTAAGTTGCGTTACTTCGTAATACGAATAAACTCAGCAGCTATGCTAGTCCCGTAAAGCGGCGACCTAACATATGACAGTTACATGTACTTAGACTAATAACCCGCAGGTTAGTTAGTCCCTAGATGTCCAGACCATAACCAAGTTCATTTGAAAACACCGTGACTGTTTAACTGACCCAATGTACAAGACTCGACATCCCATTGGTGACCCGAGACTCCCCGTGTTATGCTTACGCTCTCAAACATACAATCATGCCTTCACACTTAACATACGTTAACGTCCAACAAGTTATAGCACGTAGTTCACGTATCACATAATTAAATCCAAACATATGTTACCAAGTTATTAGATATGTTACGGGGTTCCTAGCATGTTCCTAGACCCGATTTGACATCTAGGAACATGCTAGGAACCCCGTAACATATCTAATAACTTAGTAACATATGTTTGGATGTAATTATGTGATACGTGAACTACGTGCTATAACTTGTTGGTCGTTAACGTATGTTAAGTATGATTGCATGATTGTATGTTTGAGAGCGTAAACATAACACGGGGAGTCTCGGGTCACCAATGGGATGTCGAGTCTTGTACATTGGGTCAGTTAAACAGTCACGGTGCTTTCAAACGAACTTGGTTACGGTCTGGACATCTAGGGACTAACTAACCTGCGGGTTATTAGTCTAAGTACTTGTAACTGTCATATGTTAGGTCGCCGCTTTACGGGACTAGCATAGCTGCTGAGTTTATTCGTATTACGAAGTAACGCAACTTAAGGTGAGTTTACGGCCCCTCTTTTAACTGGTTTCACTTTTCGGGGGAGAAAACATGTGTTAAAACTTATGTTTGGTAACTACTGTCATACTATGGGTTTCTATGGTTTACTATACGATCTTTGGAAGTCCCGGGGGGAACCATGAATGTGCGGGTTTGCACAACGGGGAAATGTGAATAGCGCTATTGGGAGTGACCAACCCCGCTCGTCGACTTGGAGGGTCGGCGGGTGCATATTGTCTTAAAACTGGAACAACAGGTTTACTACATTGATACGCGGGGGAAAATCTTAGTCGTTTCATGTTTAAGATTGTATTTTTATGCAATTTTATGGTTTTGGACATACTACTTTGATAAAGTTTGCGTTTTGCAGGTTTAACAAAGTTTAAGGTGTATTTCGGAGCTAAACGAAGCTTTGGATTGGAGCTAGGATGATTCAGGAAAGAAAACGAAGAAGAAAGATGGAGAAACTGGTGAAGGCCTGTCGCTGACGGACGCTGTTAGTGAAAGTCAAAGAAATCAATATTTTTAGGAAAATTAATGGGACTTTGACCAGAGACTTTGACCAGAGACTTTGACCAGAGACTTTGACCTGAGACTTTGACCTGAGACTTTGACCCGAGACTTTGACCAAAGACTTTGACCAAGACTATTGACCAAGACTTTGACTAAACTAAATGGTCATTAAGAGGAGTTTGACAATGGAGACTATATAATGAAGTCTTGAGAGTAATCTCTCATCATCCCTCTTACTTCATCTCTTACACCACCTATTCATCCTATCAATCCAAATCATTCCATACAATTCAAGAACACCAAAATCATTCGATTCATCGAAGACTTTCAAGATCCAAGATTCAACTTTTGAAGAATCAATCTCCATGGCCATGAGTGGCTAGTCTCTTTGTATCATGCCTAGGAAGTAAACAATTGAAGTTTTAGAGTTTAACATTTGGGTATTTCTTTAAACTTTTAATTGTGTGATTGTGTGTTTGAATTAACTGTATTAGACTGCGATTAATCTTATGTTGAATTCATTTTAGTTAATTGATCTTGTGCCAATTTCTAATGTCATGAACATGTTTTCTTGCTCTAATACAAACATAGGGTTTTATGTTCTAGGTAATGAAGTGTAGTTTAGTCCATCTCTGATGTTGATGAAACTTGACACCTAAGCCTATTGAACAATCACCCCGTTAACACCAATTGCACTACATTTGTTTGGCCCATTTGTAAAAACTTTAGACTTCAGTTGTTGAAACCTAGGTGTGATTCTTTTAATTAAATTGTTTACAAACTACATTATTTTTCATTCATATAATTTCAATTCAAGTTTTTAATATAACAAACAAAACCCTTCCAATCAAATTCTTAAATGAACCAAGTCCAAACTTCATAAGTTCTCTAGTAATCTTCATAAGTAACACCGTTTAATCAACTAAGTAATATCCACTAACCACACGCTCCTTGGATTGATACCCTACTTATCCTATCTATCTAGGTTAATTAGGTTTTGTATGAACCGTGACGACCGGCTCATCAAATGGCGCCGTTGCCGGGGAGCTAGTGCGCTTAGTGTTTAGTTTTTAGTTGGTTATTGTGATTAACAGTTTAATTTGTCTTTGTTACTTCTTTTTGTTCGTTTTTACGCGTGGTGTGTCAAGTGTGCAGGTGACAGATAATGCATGCATGCCACTTGTGTAAAATCTGAAGATTGGGAATTTAGCAAGACTTGATCGTTATCATCACAATGTATTGGGAAGATGATGATAATACTTGTCCTTGTTGTGGGAGCCCATATCATTTGTGGCGAGATTGTCCAGTGGCCCGTAGGAAAATGGAAGCATTTAAAGAACGAGAAGATCGTATTATTTTTGGGCTCGAAAAACCTGGAGGTTCACATTTATCTTCTTCACCATCATGCAAAACCAAAACAATTTATCGAGAAGGTAATAACCGGCGACCACCCCTTCCACCAACTCTCATTAACCAAAACCGTGCCAATACTCCACCACATCCACAAAACCAAAACCGACAATATCCCAACCAACGACCCGTACAATACACATTATGCCATCCACACTCTACACCACCTCCATCACCGGAAGATCATTCTTGTTTTTGTTGCGGGAAAATTCACATAAGTGAAGATTGCCCAGTATTCTGGAGTAATCCAAAGTATTGGAAAGAAAAATTCAGGGCTGGTTATAGGGCAAAGCCACGTCAAGAAAATTACCAACCAAATTATAACTCAAATTGGGGCTATGAAGGTTATGAATCCGAAGAGGAGCCATTTTCAAGTTACCAAGAAGAATACAATATGAACCACAATGAATATCCTCAACCGACATATGAAGAACCTCAAAACTCACGAGATTCCAAGTTCGATGCTATCATAGATGTGATAAAAGAGGCAAAGCAGGAAAATGAAGTGAGAGGCAAAGCTCATGAAGCTTTGGTTATGCAGGTTCACCAACTAGCTGTGGAAATCTCCCAACTTAAACGTGAGCGTGATGAGCTGGCTAGTGGTGTAGTGGTTTATGCTGATATAGATGAAGATACTGCAAGTCTTTCTGAATGGTTAACTCCAACTGAAGACTTAGTATCTCATGAAGATCTGGTGGCTGAGGTGAAAGTTCTTCACGAATCTCATCCCGTGTTGATTATAGCACCCAACAAAGTGGAGGATGAAGGTTTAAAGATGAAGAAGAGGAAGGTGAGCTGGGAGGATATTGGGCAATTTATTGCAAAATGGCCCCGCAACAAAAATCACCCAATTCTCATGCCAATAATTGAGAATCGATTGTGGATTTGGCATGTAGACTACCGGGTGTATGTTGGAAACTCGGTAGGAAAATGTGGGATAAAACCTTCATGCATATATTTGATGAACAAGTGGAAGGAGAAGGAACAGATTGGGACACATAAAGTAAACTACCGAGCTTATCTTGGTAACTCGGTAGGAAAATGTTCACTTCAACCACCGTGAGTAAGAGGTACTTGTTAGTTTTTGTATATTTTTGTATTTTTTTTCTTTTTGTTCGTTTTTTTTTATTTTGTTTGGTAGGTAAATAAACGTTGTGGGTGTGTTTCCTATATAACCCTCACGAGACCTCACTCGTCCTCATAACCGGGCTACCAGGAGGTTTAAAGGATCTATCTTAGTTAGTGTATATTCTGTCCACTGATCAAAATTAACTAAAAGATTACTTGGTAATGCTTTTAAACAAAAAGTAAAACCGATAACTCTTAATGTTTTTGTGAGAAGCTTGCTTCTACACACTTATGAGTTGCAGGTTTATTTATGATGGAAGTGGAACTATTTTGTTGAAGAACACATGGAATTGAATGAAGAACAACCAGGTGCATCTATTTCCATCTCTTTAATTTTGATCGTTTACTTAGATTTAATACGTGGATTGTAAACTGTATATTGTTGATTGGGGTGAATTCTTTGGTTTGGCTTTATCACATTCCCGTAAACAATTTGAAACTTTCCCTACACATTGAGGACAATGTGGACTTTAAGTGTGGGGAGAGGAGAAAAATTTAAACAGTTTGAAATCCACCATTTAAACACTACACATTGAGGACAATGTTGGACTCTAAGTGTGGGGATGTGGGAGAAAATTTGAAAATTTTTCAAAAATGTCCTTGTCCTTGTATAAACATTTTAAAAACGCAAGTAACTAAGTCAACACGGGATGGTATGAACCATTTTGGTCTTTTGTCATGGTCAGGTTTTGAAAAATTCGCATGATAACTCTCAACTAGTTTTGGTAAAAAGAATTACGGGTGGTTATCTGGGAGTAGTTTGCTTGAAAGGTCGATTTATTACACACATGTAATATACCTACCCATCTTTCCATGTGAGATTTTGAGCCACCACAACATGTTACACTTTATAAAATTCTATCCATTTTGCATGTTGTGTTCCTTTGAATTGAGAGTGCCATTATAGTTGCATACGGTAGAACTTGCACCTTTAATACGTTTACCGCCCTAGATCGATTGTGAACACAAGAATGATTAAGGCATTAGGTTAAACCTTTTATTTTTAAACCATTTTTATCATCCCTGACCCACTCCAATATCCCTTAGTTAACCAATCTTGAGCCTTAAGCATTTTTCAATTGACCACCCATATAAACCCAGTTGACCCATAAGCCTTTTTCACTTTAAACCCGAGTGATGAAAATTCGATTGTAGGTTGTTCCTTTGTGTTGTAAATAGTTCAAAGTTATTATTGTTAGTTGTTTGTTGAAAAAAAAAAATTGCAAAAGCATTGAAAAAGAGCAAAGTCTCTTTAAAAAAAAAAAAACAAACAAAAAAAAAAACATTGTAGAAAAAAAATATGCTCTAGTTAGTCGTTGAATAAAAAGGCATATCCTTGCTTTTTAGTTGAGTTAGTTTGTTTGTTTCTATTAGTTTGTTTGATGTAATAAAAATCGAATTTTCATCACTTTAGTCACTTTAAATATCCCATTCCACACCCTTCGCCCAGCCACGTTACAACCCTTTTAAAGACCTTTTGACTTGTGTTCGCTTTTGTTTAATTTGGTGAAGTGCGATTAAGTTGCAAGCTTATACCAATATGCATTATAATCGGTTTTGAGAGTACCATATATATACTAGTACATCAATACTAGTCAATTGAACCGAGTGGAGAGAATATTGCGAGGGATATGTGTGTGGTTTATTGGCTTTAGAAGGTAGGCTAATCTTGGGTAACCACTTGAGTTTTGAAAAGAAATATTCATTGAAAGTTGGGTAGTCTTGATTGTAGAAGCCATAGGAACTGGGTATGACATTAGATCTTAACTCTTTGAGAATGGGGAATGCGTTTTGTGTTTGGAATTGTAAAAGCGTAATAAATTTGCTTGAGGACAAGCAAAAGATAAGTGTGGGGATGTGATACGCGGGGGAAAATCTTAGTCGTTTCATGTTTAAGATTGTATTTTTATGCAATTTTATGGTTTTGGACACACTACTTTGATAAAGTTTGCGTTTTGCAGGTTTAACAAAGTTTAAGGTGTATTTCGGAGCTAAACGAAGCTTTGGATTGGAGCTAGGATGATTCAGGAAAGAAAACGAAGAAGAAAGATGGAGAAACTGGTGAAGGCCTGTCGCTGACGGACGCTGTTAGTGAAAGTCAAAGAAATCAATATTTTTAGGAAAATTAATGGGACTTTGACCAGAGACTTTGACCAGAGACTTTGACCAGAGACTTTGACCTGAGACTTTGACCTGAGACTTTGACCCGAGACTTTGACCAAAGACTTTGACCAAGACTATTGACCAAGACTTTGACTAAACTAAATGGTCATTAAGAGGAGTTTGACAATGGAGACTATATAATGAAGTCTTGAGAGTAATCTCTCATCATCCCTCTTACTTCATCTCTTACACCACCTATTCATCCTATCAATCCAAATCATTCCATACAATTCAAGAACACCAAAATCATTCGATTCATCGAAGACTTTCAAGATCCAAGATTCAACTTTTGAAGAATCAATCTCCATGGCCATGAGTGGCTAGTCTCTTTGTATCATGCCTAGGAAGTAAACAATTGAAGTTTTAGAGTTTAACATTTGGGTATTTCTTTAAACTTTTAATTGTGTGATTGTGTGTTTGAATTAACTGTATTAGACTGCGATTAATCTTATGTTGAATTCATTTTAGTTAATTGATCTTGTGCCAATTTCTAATGTCATGAACATGTTTTCTTGCTCTAATACAAACATAGGGTTGTATGTTCTAGGTAATGAAGTGTAGTTTAGTCCATCTCTGATGTTGATGAAACTTGACACCTAAGCCTATTGAACAATCACCCCGTTAACACCAATTGCACTACATTTGTTTGGCCCATTTGTAAAAACTTTAGACTTCAGTTGTTGAAACCTAGGTGTGATTCTTTTAATTAAATTGTTTACAAACTACATTATTTTTCATTCATATAATTTCAATTCAAGTTTTTAATATAACAAACAAAACCCTTCCAATCAAATTCTTAAATGAATCAAGTCCAAACTTCATAAGTTCTCTAGTAATCTTCATAAGTAACACCGTTTAATCAACTAAGTAATATCCACTAACCACACGCTCCTTGGATTGATACCCTACTTATCCTATCTATCTAGGTTAATTAGGTTTTGTATGAACCGTGACGACCGGCTCATCATACATCGGGCACAACATCTGGTTTGCGAGTTAGTAATGGTTTTCCAATCGTGATAGTAATAAAACATACGCCTAGCTAGCGTACTATGGTTTTCGATTTGTTATAGTATGGACAGGTTGAACTTGGTACTTGGATTACAAAACCTGTAAACTCACCAGCATTTTTGTGCTGACGTAAACTTTTACATGTTTTCTCAGGTCGCTAAGGTAGCACAATGGAACTAGGGCGCACGCGTCTGCACGGCGTCTAGTTAGGATTGCATGGTTTTCAAACGTTGAACACTTGGTTTACTTTGGATTATGTTTTGAATAAGCTTCCGCTGTAATTGGGGATTTTAAACTATGTTTTCTTAAATTGCATATGTTCATTTAGACTTGTTTATTGTGATCGTTGGTTTGGATCCTGGTTTGTCATGCGCCTCGCGGTAAAACTCCGCAAGTGGATTTTGAGGGTGTGACAGATTGGTATCAGAGCCAATGGTTATAGTGAACTAGGACAGCATGTAGAGTCTAGTCTATAGCCGAGTCGCACACACTAGACGATCACATGGTACCAAAAACATTATGGTGGTTTACGTATGGGCTTGTCGGGGTGTCTCTAAATCATCTGACCTTCCTATGTTACATCATCTGTTCTACCTTATGTCGGGTTACTTGTTTTCTAGGCAGTGCGGTATATTGGGGTAAATCGTGTACTCTTGAGATTTGTCCAAGGCTCGGACATCTCCTTTCCATACTCCAATAGAAACACTTGCCATAAACTACCGTAGTATTACGGTGAATAGCTAAGAGTCCATGTTCAGTGATTTGAACTTTGAGCTAGGAGAACACTTGGAGGACCATGTAGAGCGGTTTATCATTTTGGGTGCACACAAAATCATAAACCGAAATGCATGAAAGCCCTGGTGAGCTCTGGGTTTGAATGGATAGTCCTGAGTTGGATCTAGCTTTGATCTTGTAAATGCTAGTGGTTACCATTAGCTGCGAAACTAAATTTTCTCGTTCTTTCTGCCAGAATCATGTCAGGAGTACGAGGAGGACGTGGAGGTGGTCGCAATGGTGGACGTGGTGGTGGTCGCGGTGGTGCTGGTGGTCGTGGAGGTGTTAACCTATCACAGGATGATCTGAACAACTTGCTACAAGCTGCCTTCCAGTTAGGGCACAATGGTGGTGGTAAGTTGATTTATCCATTTTCTTTGCCTCATTGGTGAACCTTGTTTACATTCTTCGTGGTTTCTCATGCGTTTCATTTCAGGTGGTCCTGTTAACCCACCCCCACCCATGTGTACCTACAAGATGTTTCGGGATTGTAAGCCTCAGGAGTTCTCTGGCACTGAGGGTGCGGTGAGCTTGCTCAGGTGGCTGGAAAAGGTGGAGTCAGTGTTTCTGATGTGTAACTGTCTCCCAGAGGATCGAGTCAAGTATGCTGCTGCTTTATTCCAGGATGTTGCTTTGACCTGGTGGAACAATATCACCCAGAACATGGGTATTGGGGAGGCTTATGCTATGCCTTGGGAGAATTTTATGCAACTGCTGAAGCGTGAGTACTGCCCAAGGGAAGAGGTGCAGAAGTTAGAGCACGAAGTGTGGAACCTCAAGATGTCTGGGTCCGAAATTGAGAAGTATACGGTAAGGCGTAATGAGTTGGCAGTGCTATGTCCTGATCTGCATGTGCCAGAATATAGGAGGATCGAACACTATATCTCGGGGATAGTGCCAGAAATCGCAGGGTTGGTAGCTGCGGGAAATCATCCTACATACTCAGAGTTGGTCCGATCAGCTCACAGGATGACAAACTTGAAGGTGAATGAGGGTATTTTGCCTGCTAAGGGTTCGACTGTCAAGGCCCCAGAGAACAACAAGCGTAAATGGGACAATGAAGGGAAAGGATCTGCACCAGCACAACAGGGTAAGAGGTTCGATAACGGGGGTTCTTCTTCTACTGGTAACAAACAGGGTGGTTATGCGGGGAAACTGCCTAAATGCAACAAGTGTGGACGTCATCATCAAGGGAACTGCGACAGTAATCGTTGCCATCGCTGCCAGCGATTTGGGCATTTTGCTAAAGATTGTCGGGCTACACTTCCATCGACCCAGGCCCCAACTACTAACTCAGCTCCTACTGCTCAAGGAACTGCGGGAAGACAAGGATGTTACAACTGCGGGGAGACTGGGCATTACAAGAAGGATTGCCCGAAACTGAAGCAGGGTGGAAACAACGATAACGGGAACAACGGGGGCGGCGGCAGAAATGCACGTGCCTTCGTCATTGGAGCCGCTGAGGCTAGACAGGATCCTGACACAGTTACCGGTACGTTCCTTCTCAATAATCGCTCTGTTAGTGTTTTATTTGATTCTAGTGCCGACAAGAGTTTTATATCTGTGGAAGTTAGTCGACTGCTAGATGTAGTACCCGTACCATTAGAGGCTAAGTATATTATTGAGTTGGCTGACGGTAAAAAGATTGAAGCTACTTGTATCCTTCGGGAGTGTCAACTAGAGTTGTCGGGTTTGTCGTTCCCCATCGACCTTATGCCGGTACCTTTGGGTAGTTTTGACGTTGTGGTAGGCATGGATTGGTTGTCTTTGTATCGAGCGGAGATTGTCTGTTACGACAAGATTATTCGGATTCCTCTCCCTGATGGAGAATTCCTTTCTGTGTACGGTATCAAGGGCGGTGTTCCGCTAAATATCATCTCTAGCATGAAAGCCCTTAAGTGTCTTCGAAAGGGTTATTCGGCTGTTTTGGCACTTTTATCTGTTTCCTCTAGCGATGAGAAGAAGATCGACGATATTCCTGTTGTGCGCGAGTTTCCTGATGTATTTCCTGATGATTTATCTGGTCTTCCTCCCCATCGTCAGGTTGAGTTCGGTATTGATCTTGTACCAGGGGCTGCTCCTATTGCTCGGGCCCCCTACCGTCTTGCACCTCCCGAGATGCAGGAATTGTCTAGTCAGTTATAGGAACACTTGGACAAGGGTTTCATCAGACCAAGTTCTTCCCCTTGGGGAGCCCCGATTCTATTCGTCAAGAAGAAGGATGGAAGTTTCCGACTGTGTGTGGATTACAGAGAATTGAACAAGGTGACCATCAAGAACCGTTATCCTCTTCCACGTATTGATGATCTATTTGACCAACTCCAGGGTTCTAGTTACTACTCCAAAATTGATTTGAGGTCCGGTTATCACCAGTTGCGCGTAAGGGAAGCTGACGTTGCAAAGACTGCCTTTCGTACACGTTATGGCCATTTCGAATTCTTGGTCATGCCTTTCGGTCTCACGAACGCACCGGCGGTTTTCATGGATTTGATGAACCGCGTTTGCAAACCATATCTAGACAAGTTCGTCATTGTGTTTATTGATGATATTCTGATCTACTCCAAGAACAAGACCGAACACGAGGAACACCTGCGTTTGGTTTTGGAACTCTTGCGACGGGAACAACTTTACGCCAAGTTCTCAAAGTGTGACTTTTGGTTACGCGAAGTTCAGTTCCTAGGACATGTGGTTAATGAACTAGGAATTCATGTCGATCCAGCTAAGATCGAAGCGATTAAGAACTGGGAAGCACCAAGGACGCCGACTGAGGTGCGGCAATTCCTAGGCCTTGCGGGCTATTATCGTCGTTTCATTCAGGGGTTCTCGAAGATCGCTCAACCCCTCACCACTCTCACGCAGAAGGATAGGAAATTCGCCTGGGGTGAACCACAAGAGTCAGCGTTTGAAGAACTGAAGTCCAAACTGTGTTCTGCTCCTATTTTGTCTTTACCTGAAGGCCCTGATGATTTCGTTGTTTACTGTGATGCTTCTATTCATGGTCTCGGTTGCGTGTTGATGCAACGCGAGAAAGTGATTGCGTATGCTTCTCGTCAACTTAAGGTGCACGAGAAGAACTACACCACCCATGACTTGGAGTTGGGTGCAGTGGTATTCGCGTTGAAAATTTGGAGATATTACTTGTACGGTACCAAATGAACCATTTACACCGATCACAAGAGTCTTCAACATATTTTCGACCAACAACATTTGAACATACGACAACGCCGTTGGATTGAACTCCTGAATGACTATGATTGCGCCATTAAGTACCATCCTGGCAAGGCGAATGTGGTAGCAGACGCCTTGAGCAGGAAGGAATCGATTAAACCTCGTCGCGTTCGGGCGTTGCAACTCACCATTCATTCATCTCTACCTGACCAACTCCGTTCTGCCCAGTTAGAAGCTTTGAAGGAGGAAAACCTTAAAGCTGAAACCATGCACGGTGCCGACAAGCACCTCGAGCGAAGGCCTGATGGCCTGCATTACTTCGCAGAACGCATATGAGTTCCTTTATTCGGGGGACTTCGGGAGCTTGTCTTAGATGAGGCTCATAAGTCCCGGTATTCTATTCATCCTGGTTCGGATAAGATGTACCAAGATCTGAAGGTGCTTTACTGGTGGCCAAACATGAGGTCGGATATAGCCTCATACGTGAGCAAATGCTTGACCTGTGATAAGGTCAAAGTGGAATACCAGAAACCGTCGGGTCTCTTGCAACAACCTGAAATTCCAGAGTGGAAATGGGAACGGATTACAATGGATTTTGTCATGCAACTTCCTAAGTCACCAAGCGGGAATGATAAGATATGGGTGATTGTTGATCGGTTGATAAAATCAGCCCATTTTCTCGCTATTAAAGAGACCGACACCATGGATCGTTTGGCTCGTCTTTATCTGAAGGAAGTTGTTTCTAAGCACGGGGTGCCGGTTTCTATTATTTCGGATCGTGATTCCCATTTTACTTCTCACTTCTGGAAGTCTTTACACAAAGCGTTGGGTACCCAGCTAGACATGAGTACAGCTTATCACCCACAGACTGACGGTCAAAGTGAACGTACGATTCAAACTTTAGAAGACATGCTGCGGGCATGTGTGATTGATTTTGGCAAAGGTTGGGAAGCTCATTTACCGTTAGTAGAATTCTCATACAACAACAGTTATCACACGAGCATCAAGGCGGCTCCGTTCGAGGCACTGTACGGGCGGAAATGCCGTTCTCCTCTTTGTTGGGCTGAAGTGGGTGAGAGTCAACTCACTGGGCCTGAACTAGTGTACGAAACTTCGGAAAAGATCGTACAGATTCGTAACCGGTTGGCAGCGGCACGGGATCGGCAAAAGAGTTATGCTGATCAACGTCGCAAACCATTGGAATTCCAAGTTGGTGACAAGGTACTTCTGAAAGTTTCACCGTGGAAGGGCGTCATACGCTTTGGGAAGCGTGGCAAACTCAACCCTCGGTATGTCGGTCCATTTACGATCCTGGAACGGATTGGACCGGTGGCATATCGTCTTGATTTACCGACGGAGCTCGGTAACGTACATAACGTCTTCCATGTGTCCAACCTGAAGAAGTGTCTGGCTGACGAGTCTCTCATTGTTCCACTGGAAGAGATCAAGGTTGACGATCGTCTTCGGATTGTGGAAGAACCTATTGAGATTCTGGATTACAAGATTCGTAGCCTACGTCATAGCAAGATTCGCATTGTGAAGGTTCGCTGGAACTCGAACCGGGGACCAGAGTACACTTGGGAACGGGAGGATCAGATGAAGTCTAAGTATCCTCATCTCTTTCCTAAGGAAGCGTTCGAATCAAGATACGTCTCCACTGCTGCTGAATGAATCTCGGGGCGAGATTCCTTTTAACGTGGGGATGATGTGACACCCGGCAAATTCTGGTTAACAACGTTGTCTAGATGAAAGTCTACCTTAGCGAGTCACGCGTATATTATACTTAACTGGGTTAGTTAAGTCGTGTTATGGTTCGGGAACTATCGGTTTAGTATAGAAGATCATTGGATGTTGGTCTAGAGGTTCATTAGATGTCAGTCCTTAACCAAGCGTACAAATGGTGACGATTCGTAGAATCGTCAGGGCATACGGAACATACAAGTCTCGAGTCCCGGGAATTTGGTGAACGAGGGTGAATATGTTTGTTTGCAAGTGTTATGTGTTTACAATCATTATGTGACTTGTCGGTATGTGAAAACGTGTTAACATATGTTAAAACGGGGTTTAACGCGCAAAATACATCGAACCAACCCCTATAGGCGATTAGGGAGGCTAATCGCCTATAGGGCATGCATTTAGGGAATCATTACATGCGATTGGGGGCTACTCGCATGTAATGACATGCGATTAGGCCCAATTGCATGTAATGTCATGCGATTAGCAGCCCTAATCGCATGTAACTGCTGCACAATCGCGTGTTACGTGCTGGACGACTAAAAACGACTATAAATACAATGCTTGACCTCCTAAACTTCATAATAACAACCCTAGTCGTCCCATAAACCGCCCCAACACACACACAACCTCTGGAACGTGATTTTGGATCAAAACACAAGGTTTCAAGCTTATTTCATCAATCTATCATAATCTAAGGTGTGATTTTCATCCATGAAATCTTTATAAACGTTTTTATTAAATCCCTAACGGTCCAGACCTGTTTTAAAACGTATGAGTCTTCTGAAAATCGTTAATAATCATTGTTAATTGAATCCTAAGTAGCATGCATGATGTATGTGGGTTTTCAATCAAAAGCTAGGGTTTTATGATTCAAGATGGATGATTACATGTTATTAGGTTAGTTTCAGATTAATAATGATGGCATGATGATAGGATCTGAGTAATTGTTCATTAGGGTTATAGTTATGCATGTTAATGTGATGTTTCATGCTATGTGTATTGTGTTTGGATTACATGGTTGCATGCAGGGCTGATAATACGAGGCTAAACGAAGGATTTTGGTTTAAACATGTTTGGTATAGTTATTAGATTGATATTTGATGTTTACACACGTTCCGGATCTGATTTGGAGTGTTAAACGCGCGAAAAACCGGAACAGCTGGGTTACAGGCGATTAGCAACCCTAATCGCCTATGTTAGGGGCGATTAGGAAGCCAATCGCCAGTATGGACTCCCCAATCGCATGAAATACATGCATTTGGGGGCTAATTGCCTCTGTTACATGCAATTGTGATCCTAAATGCTAGTTAAGTCCTGAAATACATGTCTTATAGCCCTAATCGCCTATAAACTCAAGATTTACATGTCTTATCACCCTAAATGCCTATATTACATGCAATTAGCCTTCCTAAATGCCAGTTGACCAACCTAAATGCTAGTTGACTTTTCCTAATCGCGTGTACTGCTGCTGTAAGTGTAAATTAGCATTCCGAGACCCGATTTGACATCTAGGAACATGCTAGGAACCCCGTAGCATATCTAATAACTTAGTAACATATGTTTGGATGTAATTATGTGATACGTGAACTACGTGCTATAACTTGTTGGTCGTTAACGTATGTTAAGTATGATTGCATGATTGTATGTTTGAGAGTGTAAACATAACACGGGGAGTCTCGGGTCACCAATGGGATGTCGAGTCTTGTACATTGGGTCAGTTAAACAGTCACGGTGCTTTCAAACGAACTTGGTTACGGTCTGGACATCTAGGGACTAACTAACCTGCGGGTTATTAGTCTAAGTACTTGTAACTGTCATATGTTAGGTCGCCGCTTTACGGGACTAGCATAGCTGCTGAGTTTATTCGTATTACGAAGTAACGCAACTTAAGGTGAGTTTACGGCCCCTCTTTTAACTGGTTTCACTTTTCGGGGGAGAAAACATGTGTTAAAACTTATGTTTGGTAACTACTGTCATACTATGGGTTT
The DNA here is from genome assembly GCA_028751855.1 of Ambrosia trifida. Classification (NCBI taxonomy): domain Eukaryota; kingdom Viridiplantae; phylum Streptophyta; class Magnoliopsida; order Asterales; family Asteraceae; genus Ambrosia; species Ambrosia trifida. Next base: position 52,800,212 of record CM054128.1, read on the forward strand.
CTATGGTTTACTATACGATCTTTGGAAGTCCCGGGGGGAACCATGAATGTGCGGGTTTGCACAACGGGGAAATGTGAATAGCGCTATTGGGAGTGACCAACCCCGCTCGTCGACTTGGAGGGTCGGCGGGTGCATATTGTCTCAAAACAGGAACAACAGGTTTACTACATCGGGCACAACATCTGGTTTGCGAGTTAGTAATGGTTTTCCAATCGTGATAGTAACAAAACATACGCCTAGCTAGCGTACTATGGTTTTCGATTTGTTATAGTATGGACAGGTTGAACTTGGTACTTGGATTACAAAACCTGTAAACTCACCAGCATTTTTGTGCTGACGTAAACTTTTACATGTTTTCTCAGGTCGCTAAGGTAGCACAATGGAACTAGGGCGCACGCGTCTGCACGGCGTCTAGTTAGGATTGCATGGTTTTCAAACGTTGAACACTTGGTTTACTTTGGATTATGTTTTGAATAAGCTTCCGCTGTAATTGGGGATTTTAAACTATGTTTTCTTAAATTGCATATGTTCATTTAGACTTGTTTATTGTGATCGTTGGTTTGGATCCTGGTTTGTCATGCGCCTCGCGGTAAAACTCCGCAAGTGGATTTTGAGGGTGTGACGAGTTTACAGGTTTTCTCAGGTCGCTAAGGTAGCACTACTGGACTAGGGCGCACGCGTCTGCACGGCGTCTAGTTAGGGTTGCATGGTTTTTCAAACGTTGAACACTTGGATTATTTTGGATTATGTTTTGAATAAGCTTCCGCTGTAATTGGGGATTTTAAACTATGTTTTCTTAAATTGCATATGTTCATTTAGACTTGTTTATTGTGATCGTTGGTTTGGGTCCTGGTTTGTCATGCGCCTCGCGGTAAAACTCCGCAAGTGGATTTTGAGGGTGTGACAATTCAGTAGTATTTATTTTAGCAAATTACATTTGCAATTTATTGTTTAAAAGCATGATCTTTTTAATATCTTCTTTTACATTTTCATTTGATATATAATGATGTATATGATTATCTTTTAATGTTTATGCTTTTAATTGTTGAAAAGGCTGAAAAAATTAATTACGTGTTTTTTTCGGTACAGTGTTAAGACTCATTTTGTTTGATTAAGAAGATTCAATGATTATACCAGTGGCTGTTGAAACCTTATTTTCAGAAAATAAGGTATTTCTATACTTACTTTATTATATAGTTTTTTTTTTATCTTCAAAGGAACTTTTTAATTAATATAATTTATGTTTTAACAAAGAAATATGCAATATAATTTTTTTATTAAAGGGTACTTACACCGTTACATTTTTTTTATTAAATTTTAGTAAAAAAATAAAGTATAAAACTATTATATAAATTTAATCATTGAATTATGAAAGTTGTGTTTCGAAAAATAAACTGTGTTTTAAATTGTAATAATTAAATAAAATTCATAAAAATCAATTTATAAGTTTTCAACTATATAGTTTCAAAAATTTAGAATTTTCAGTTTCAATTTTTCAAAATTTTGTATACGAATTTTATATTTTTTATTTTAAATCATATCAATTATTAATAACTTATTTCAAATTAACCAATCAGCATTATTAATATATAGCTTAGACCGTAAATCAATTCAATAGATGTTTAAATTTTCTGATGAAAACTGTAAATATCAATTCAAAACACTAAATTAATTAACTTTATTATTTTATTTTTAGTTTATTGAATATGTGATTTTCATTATATGTTTCATTTCTTGAATAATTGATTTTCATTTAAATTATGTTTAGTCATAAATCAACATATATATGATAACCCATATTTCCTCAACTGTTTACAAGTTATAAAAAATAAGAAAATATAAACCATAACCATTAATGTATACAATTTATAAAATATTATTTCGAATTCGTAATTTTTAAATTTTCAGTTTGAATTTATTTGAATTTTGAATTGAAAGTTTTAAATTGAAATTTATATTAAGTCTCCCACTATAGATTAATAACTTCCTTAAAATAAGTCAATCATCATTAATAATATATATTTAACCGAAAATCAATTAAATAAAATTATTAAATTTCTATTTTCCAATTTTTTAAACTAATTCAAATTCTCACTATATAAACAATCTTAATCTAAGTTATACAATCATTTTGAGAATTTATAAAACTTACATCTCCAACTTTTTAATTTACATGACTTCATTTTTAAAAAACTTGATACGATTTGTTTTAGGTTTTATTCAGTAGTATTTATTTTAGCAAATTACATTTGCAATTTATTGTTTACAAGCATAATCTTTTTAATATCTTCTTTTACATTTTCATTTGATATATAATGATATATGATTATCTTTTAATGTTTATGCTTTTAATTGTTGAAAAAGCTAAAAAAATTAATTACGTGTTTTTTTCGGTACAGGGTTAAGACTCATTTTGTTTCATTAAGAAGCTTCAATGATTATACCAGTGGCTGCTGGAACCTTATTTTCAGAAAATAAGGTAGATCTATACTTACTTTATTATATAGCTTTTTTTTTATCTTCAAAGAAACTTTTTAATTAATATAATTTATGTTTTAACAAAGAAATATGCAATATATTTTTTTTATTAAAGGGTACTTACACCGTTACGTTTTTTTATTAAATTTTAGTAAAAAAATAAAGTATAAAACTATTATATAAATTTAATCATTGAATTATGAAAGTTGTGTTTCGAAAAATAAACTGTGTTTTAAATGGTAATAATTAAATAAAATTCATAAAAATCAATTTATAAGTTTTCAACTGCATAGTTTCAAAATTTTAGAATTTTCAGTTTCAATTTTTCAAAATTTTGAATACGAATTTTATATTTTTTATTTTAAATCATATCAATTATTAATAACTTATTTTAAATTAACCATTCATCATTATTAATATATAGCTTAGACCGTAAATCAATTAAATAGATGTTTAAATTTTCTGATGAAAACTGTAAATATCAATTCAAAACACTAAATTAATTAACCTTATTATTTTATTTTTAGTTTATTGATTATGTGATTTTCATTATATGTTTCATTTCTTGAATAATTGATTTTCATTTAAATTATGTTTTGTCATAAATCGACATATATTTGATAACCCATATTTCCTCAACTGTTTACAAGTTATAAAAAATAAAAAAATGTAAACCATAACCATTAATGTATACAATTTATAAAATATTATTTCGCAATTTTTAAATTTTCAATTTGAATTTATTTGAATTTTGAATTGAAAGTTTTAAATTGAAATTTATATTAATTCTCCCAATATAGATTAATAGCTTCCTTAAAATAATTCAATCATCATTAATAATATATATTTAACCGAAAATCAATTAAATAAAATTATTAAATTTCTATTTTCTAATTTTTTAAACTAATTCAAATTCTCACTATATAAACAATCTTAATCTCAGTTATACAATCATTTTGAGAATTTATAAAACTTACATCTCTAACTTTGTAATCTACCTGAATTCATTTCTACATGGTTAAATGTGAATTTTGTTTATTTTAAAAAACTTGATACGATTTGTTTTATGTTTTATTCTATGGTATTTATTTTAGCAAATTACATTCAACCATTAATAAGTCAATCATCATTAATAATATATATTTAACCGAAAATCAATTAAATAAAATTATTAATAATTTCCTAAATTTATATTAATTCTCAATATCAATAAATTAATATTAATTTTGCCAATATAGATTAATAACTTTCTTAAAATAATTCAATCATCATTAATAATATATATTTAACCAAAAATCAATTAAATAAAATTATTAAATTTCTATTTTCCAATTTTTTTAAACTAATTGAAATTCTCACTATGTAAACAATTTTAATATCAGTTATGTAATCATTTTAAGAATTTATGAAACTTACATCTCCAACTTTTTAATTTACATGACTTCATTTTTAAAAAACTTGATACAATTTGTTTTAGGTTTTATTCAGTAGTATTTATTTTAGCAAATTACATTTGCAATATATTGTTTACAAGCATAATCTTTTTAATATTTTCTTTTACATTTTCATTTGATATATAATGATGTATATGATTATCTTTTAATCTTGATACTTTTTATTGTTGAAAATTTTGAAAAAATTAATTACGTGTTTGTTTTCGGTACAGGGGTAAGACTAATATTGTTTCATTAAGAAGCTTCAATGATTATACTAATGTCTGCTGAAACCTTACTTTCTGAAAATAAGGTATTTCTATACTTACTTTATTATATAGTTTTTTTTATTTGCAAAGGAACTTTTTAATTAATATAATTTATGTTTTAACAAAGTAATATGCAATATATTTTTATTACAGGGTACCTACACCGTTACACTTTTTATTAAATTTTAGTAAAAAAAATAAACTATAAAACTATTATATAAATTTAATCATTGAATTATGAAAGTTCAGTTTCTAAAATAAAACTGTGTTTTAAAAGGTAATAGGTAAATAAAATTCATAAAAATCAATTTATAAGTTTTCAACTGTAAAGTTTCAAAATTTTTGAATTTTCAGTTTCAATTTTAAAAATTTTTAAATACGAATTTTATATTTTTTTATTTTAAATCATAATTATTAATAAGTTACTTTAAATAAACCAATCATCATTATTAATATATAGTTTAGACCTTAAATTAATTCAATAAATGTTTAAATTTTCTGATAAAAACTGTAAATATTAATTCAAAACACTAAATTAATTAACTTTATTATTATATTTTTAGTTTATTGAATATGTGATTTTCTTTATATGTTTCATTTCTTGAATAACCGATTTTCATTTAAGGTATGTTTAGTCATAAATCGACATATATATGATAACCCATATTTCATTAACTGTTTATAAGTTATAAAAAATACAAAAATATAAACCATAACCATTAATGTATACAAATTATAAAATAATATTTCGAAATTTTTAAATTTTCAGTTTGAATTTATTTGAATTTTGAATTCAAGCTTTTAAATTCGAATTTATATTAATTCTCCAAATCTATATTAATAACTTCCTTAAAATAATTCAATTATCATTAATAATATATATTTAACCAAAAATCAATTAAATAAGATTATTAATTTTCTATTTTCCAATTTTTTAAACTAATTCAAATTCTCACTATATAAACAATCTTAATCTCATTTATACAATCATTTTGAGAATTTATAAAACTTACATCTCCAACTTTGTAATCTACCTGAATTCATTTCTACATGGTTGAATGTACATTTTGTTTATTTTAAAAAACTTGATACGATTTGTTTCATGTTTTATTCAATGGTATTTATTTTAGCAAATTACATTCAACCATTAATAATTCAATCATCATTAATAATATATATTTAACCGAAAATCAATTAAATAAAATTATTAGTAATTTCCTAAATTTATATAAATTCTCAATATCAATTAATTAATATTAATTCTCCCAACCTAGATTAATACTTCCTTAAAATAATTCAATCATCAGTAATAATATATATTTAACCAAAAATCAATTAAATAAAATTATTAAATTTCTATTTTCCAATTTTTTAAACTAATTCAGATTCTCACTATGTAAACAATTTTAATCTCAGTTATGTAATCATTTTAAGAATTTATAAAACTTACATCTCCAACTTTTTAATTTACATGACTTCATTTTTAAAGAAACTTGATACGATTTGTTTTAGGTTTTATTCAGTAGTATTTATTTTAGCAAATTACATTTGCAATATATTGTATACAAGCATAATCTTTTTAATATCTTCTTTTACATTTTCATTTGATATTGTGACACCTGGCAAATTCGGGTTAACAACGTTGTCTAGATGAAAGTCTACCTTAGCGAGTCACGCGTATATTGTACTTAACTGGGTTAGTTAAGTCGGGTTATGGTTCGGGAACTATTAGTTAGTCTAGAAGATCATTGGATGTTAGTCTAGATGTTCATTAGATGTCGGTCCTTAACCAAGTGTACAAACGGTGACGATTTGTAGGATCGTCAGGGCATACGGAACGTACGAGTCTCGAGTCCCGGGAATTGGTGAACGAGTGTAAATATGTGTATTTACTTGTGTTATGTGTTTACAATCATTATGTGACTTGTCGGTACATGAATATGCATTAACATATGTTAAAACGGGGTTTAACGCGCAAAACACACCAACATAGGGGCTATAGGCGATTAGGCTTGGTGGATAGCCTAATCGCATGACTTTGGGGCGAGTAGGAGGATCCCTACAGGCGAATAGGGCTAATCGCATGAACAGTCATGCGATTAGGCACCCTACTCGCGTATAAACCTGCACAATCGCATGGAACGGGCTGGACGACTAGAAACGCCTATAAATACCATACTTAACCTCCTAAACTCAATTAGACAAACCCTAGTCGTCCCATAACCGCCCCAAACACTGAAACAACCTCTGGAAGGCGATTTTGATCAAAAACACAAGGTTTCAAGGTCTAACCATCAATCTTTTACAATTCCAAGGTTTGATTCTCATCCATAACACTTTGTAAACGTTTTTAATCAATCCCTAATGGTCCAGACCTGTTCATAAACGAAAAGGCTTTCTGAAAATCGTCAATAAGAGTTATTAATCGGATTATAATTAATAAACATGCGTTATGGGTATGTATGATTAGAAAGATAGGATTTTTATGAATCTTGATGATGTTTTGATGTGTTATCATGCTAGGTCAGAATTAATATTGTTATTATAATGATAGAAATCTCAGTAATTGGATAATAGGGTTATGATTACATGCGTTAATTGAATATTGCATGCTATGCATATGTGTTTGGATTGCTTTAGTTGCATGCAGGACTGATTTTACGAGGATGAGCGAAGGGTTTTGGGTTAAACATGTTTAGGATAGTGTTTGGGATGATATTGGGTAGTTACACACGCTCTGGATCTGATTTGGAGCGTTAAACGCGCGAAAAACCGGAACAGCATGGTTACAGGCGAGTAGCCTTGCTAATCGCCTGTGCTAGGGGCGAGTAGGCCCTACTCGCATGACATTAGGGGCGAGTAGGCCCCACTCGCATAACAATAAAGGCGAGTAGCCCACTCGCATGACAATAAGGGCGATTAGCCCAATCGCCTGACAACAGGGGCGATTAGCCCCTAATCGCGTGGCTTAAGGGGCGATTAGCCCAAATCGTGTGACATTTCATGCGATTAGCCTCCCTAATCGCGTGTACTGCTGCTGTAAGTGTATATTAGCATTCCGAGACCCGATCTGACATATAGTAACATGCTAGGAACCTCGTAACATGTCTAATAACTTGGTAACATATATTTGGATGTATTTCGGTGATACGTGAACTATGTGCTATAACTTGTTGAACGTTAACGTGTGTTAAGTGTACTTGCGTTATTGTATGTTTTGGAGCGTAAACATAACACGGGGAGTCTCGGGTCACCAATGGGATGTCGAGTCTTGTACTTTGGGTCAGTTAAACAGTCACGGTATTTTTAAACGAACTTGGTTATGGTCTGGACATCTAGGGACTAATTAACCTGCGGGTTATTAGTCTAAGTACTTGTAACTGTCGTATGTTAGGTCGCCACTGTACGGGACTAACATAGCAGCTGAGTTTACTCGGGATTAGGAGTAAAGGAACTTAAGGTGAGTTTACGGCCCCTCTTTTAAACTGGTTTTATACTTCGGGGGAGAAAACATGTGTTAAAACGATTGTTTGGTAAATTCTGTCATACTATGGGTTCTAACGTATACTACACGATCTTTGGAAGTCCCGGGGGGAACCATGAATGTGCGGGTTTGCACAACGGGGAAATGTGAATAGCGCTATTGGGAGTGACCAACCCCGCTCGTCGGCTTGGAGGGCCGGGCGAGTGCATATTGTCTCAAACAGGAACAACAGGAACATTTGGAACTATTCGGGCACAAAACTGGTATTCGAGTTAGTAATGGTTTTCCAATCGTGGTAGTAGCAAAACGTACGCCTAGCTAGCGTATACTGGTTTTCTATTTGTTATAGTATGGACAGGTGAACTTGGTACTTGAACTGCAAACCTGTAAACTCACCAGCATTTTTGTGCTGACGTAAACTTTTACATGTTTTCTCAGGTCGCTAAGGTAGCACGACTGGACTAGGGCGCACGCGTCTGCACGGCGTCTAGATAGAGTTGCACGATTTCATAAACATTGAACTTTGGTTATTTATGTTGAACTTTGTTTTGAATAAGCTTCCGCTGTAAACGGGATTTTAAAACTATGTTTTGGTATTGCATTAATTACATTTAGACTTGTTTATTGTGATCGTTGGTTTGGATCCTGGTTTGTCATGCGCCTTGCGGTAAAACTCCGCAAGCGGATTTTGAGGGTGTGACAGATTGGTATCAGAGCCAATGGTTATAGTGAACTAGGACTGCATGTAGAGTCTAGTCTATAGCCGAGTCGCACACACTAGACGATCACATGGTACTAAACGTTATAGTGGTTTACGTATGGTCTTGTCGGGGTGTCTCTAAATCGTTGGTCTTTCTACGTTACATCATCCGTTCTATCTTAGGTTGGGTTACTTGTTTTCTAGGCAGTGTGGTCTATTGGGGTAACTCGTGTGCTCTTGAGATTTGTCCAAGGCTCGGACATCTCCCCTTTCGCACTCCAATAGAAGCACTTGTCATGAACTACCGTAGTATTACGGTGTGTAGCTAAGAGTCTATGTTCGGTGATTTAATCTTTGAACTAGGAGAACACTTGGAGGACCATGTAGAGCGTTTTATCATTTTGGGTGCACACAAAATCATAAAACGAAATGCATGGAAGCACTAGTGAGCTCTGGGTTTGAAGGGATAGTCCTGGATTGGATCTAGCTTTAATCTTGTGAACATTAGTGGTTATCTTTAACTGCGAAACTAAATTTTCTCGTTCTTTCTGCCAGAATCATGTCTGGAGTGCGTGGAGGACGAGGAGGTGGTCGCAATGGTGGACGCGGCGGTGGTCGCGGTGGTGCTGGTGGTCGTGGTGGAGGTATTAACCTGTCACAGGCTGATCTGAATAACTTGCTCCAGGCTGCCTTTCAGTTAGGGCACAACGGTGGAGGTAAGTTGTTTTATCTGTTTTCTTTACATCACTGGTGAATCTTGTGTACGTTATTCGTGGTTTCTCATACGTTTCATTTCAGGTGGTCCTGTTGACCCACCCCCACCCATGTGCACCTACAAGATGTTCCGGGACTGCAAGCCCCAGGAATTCTCTGGCACCGAGGGTGCGGTCAGTTTGCTTAGGTGGTTGGAGAAAGTGGAGTCGGTATTCCTGATGTGTAACTGTCTCCCGGAAGATCGGGTGAAGTATTCGGCTGCGTTATTTCAGGACGTGGCATTGACTTGGTGGAATGGTATTACCCAGAATATGGGTATTGGGGAGGCATATGCTATGCCGTGGGAGACCTTTGTGCAGTTGTTGAAGCGGGAGTATTGCCCGAGGGAAGAGGTACAGAAGCTGGAGCATGAGGTGTGGAACCTCAAGATGACTGGATCGGAAATCGAGAAGTATACCGTGAGGAGAAATGAGTTGGCAGTGCTATGTCCCGATTTGCACGTGCCAGAGTATCGTAAGATTGAACATTATGTCTCAGGGTTGGTGCCGGAAATTGCAGGGTTAGTGGCTGCTGGGAATCATCCTACTTATGCGGAGGTAGTTCGATCTGCACATAGGATGACTAATTTAAAGGTGAATGAAGGGATTTTGCCGGCGAAAGGTTCGACTGCTAAGACTCCAGAGAACAATAAGCGCAAGTGGGAAAATGATGGGAAAGGGTCTGGGTCTGCACAGCAGGGTAAAAAGTTTGATAATGGGGGTTCATCGTCTTCGGGAAATAAGCAGGGTGGTTATGCGGGAAAGCTGCCCAAATGCAACAAGTGTGGACGCCATCACCAAGGGAACTGCGACAGTAACCGTTGTCACCGCTGCCAGCGAACAGGCCACTATGCTAAAGATTGTCGGGTTACACTTCCATCGACTCAGGCTCCGACCAACAGTTCAGCTCCGACTACTCAGGGGACTACAGGGAAACAGGGATGCTACAACTGTGGTGACACTGGGCATTACAAGAAGGATTGCCCAAAACTAAAACAGGGTGGAAGCAACGGGAATGGTAACAACGGGGGCGGCGGCAGAAATGCACGTGCCTTCGTCATAGGAGCTGCTGAGGCTAGGCAGGACCCTGATACAGTCACCGGTACGTTTCTTCTCAATAATCATTCTGTTAGCGTGTTATTTGATTCTGGTGCCGACAAGAGTTTTGTATCCATGGATGTTAGTCGACTGCTAGATGTAGTGTCTGTACCATTAGAGACCAAGTATATTATTGAGTTGGCTGACGGTAAAACAATTGAAGCTACTAGTGTTCTTCGGGAATGTCAGTTAGAATTGTCGGGTTTATCGTTCCCCATCGACCTTATGCCGGTACCATTGGGTAGTTTTGACGTCGTGGTAGGAATGGATTGGTTATCTTTGTATCGCGCGGAGATCATCTGTTTCGATAAGGTTATTCGGATTCCTCTCCCTGATGGAGAATTTCTTTCTGTATACGGTATCAAGGGTAGTGTTTCGCTAAACATCATCTCTAGCATGAAAGCCCTTAAGTGTCTTCGAAAGGGTTATCCAGCTGTTTTGGCGCTTTTATCTGTTTCCTCTGTTGAGGAGAAGAAGATTGACGACATTCCGGTGGTACGCGAGTTTTCTGATGTTTTTCCCGATGATTTATCTGGTCTTCCTCCTCATCGTCAAGTCGAGTTCGGTATTGATCTTGTACCGGGGGCTGCTCCTATTGCTCGGGCCCCCTACCGTCTTGCACCTCCCGAGATGCAGGAATTGTCTAGCCAGTTACAGGAACTCTTGGACAAGGGTTTCATTCGACCAAGTTCTTCCCCTTGGGGAGCCCCGATTTTATTTGTCAAGAAGAAGGATGGGAGTTTCCGATTGTGTGTAGACTACAGAGAGCTGAACAAGTTGACCATCAAAAACCGTTATCCTCTTCCACGTATCGATGATCTATTCGACCAGCTTCAGGGTTCTAGTTATTATTCCAAGATCGACTTGAGGTCCGGTTATCACCAGCTGCGCGTCAGGGAGGCTGACGTTGCAAAGACTGCTTTTCGAACACGTTATGGCCATTTTGAATTCTTGGTCATGCCTTTCGGTCTCACGAACGCACCGGCGGTTTTCATGGACTTAATGAACCGCGTCTGTAAACCGTATCTGGACAAGTTTGTCATTGTGTTTATTGATGACATCCTAATCTACTCCAAGAACGAGACCGAACACGGGGAACATCTGCGATTGGTTTTGGAACTTTTACAACGGGAGCAACTTTACGCCAAGTTCTCAAAGTGTGACTTTTGGTTACGCGAAGTTCAATTCCTAGGACATGTGGTTAATGAACTAGGAATTCATGTCGATCCCGCTAAAATCGAAGCGATCAAGGACTGGGGAGCACCTAAGACGCCAACTGAGGTGCGGCAATTCCTAGGCCTTGCGGGCTATTATCGTCGTTTCATTCAGGGGTTCTCGAAGATTGCTCAACCCCTCACCACTCTCACTCAGAAGGATAGGAAGTTCGACTGGGGTGAATCACAAGAGTCAGCATTTGAAGAACTGAAGTCTAAACTGTGTTCTGCTCCTATTCTGTCTTTACCGGAGGGTCCTGATGATTTTGTCGTTTACTGTGATGCTTCCATTCATGGACTCGGTTGCGTGTTGATGCAACGCGAGAAAGTGATTGCGTATGCTTCTCGTCAACTCAAAGTGCACGAGAAGAACTACACAACTCACGACTTGGAGTTGGGTGCCGTGGTATTCGCGTTGAAGATTTGGAGACATTACTTGTACGGTACCAAATGCACCATCTACACCGATCACAAGAGTCTCCAACACATTTTCGACCAACAACACTTGAACATACGGCAGCGCCGTTGGATCGAACTTTTGAACGACTATGATTGTGCTATTAAGTACCATCCTGGCAAGGCGAATGTTGTAGCAGACGCCTTGAGCAGGAAGGAATCTTCTAAACCTCGTCGCGTTCGGGCGTTGCAGCTCACTATCCATTCGTCGTTACCTGATCAACTCCGTTCTGCCCAATTGGAAGCTTTGAAGGAGGAAAACCTTAAAGCTGAAACCATGCACGGTGCCGACAAGCACCTAGAGCGAAGGTCTGATGGCCTGCACTACTTCGCAGAACGCTTATGGGTTCCTTTATTCGGGGGACTACGGGAGCTTGTTCTTGATGAGGCTCATAAGTCCCGGTACTCTATGCATCCTGGTTCGGATAAGATGTACCAAGATCTGAAGGTGCTTTACTGGTGGCCAAACATGAGGTCGGACATAGCCTCATACGTGAGCAAATGCTTGACCTGTGCTAAGGTCAAGGTGGAATACCAGAAACCGTCGGGTCTCCTGCAACAACCTGAAATTCCGGAATGGAAATGGGAACGAATTACTATGGATTTTATTACGCAACTTCCTAAGTCACCAAGCGGGAACGACAAGATATGGGTGATTGTCGATCGGTTGACGAAATCAGCCCATTTTCTTGCTATTAAGGAGACCGACACCATGGATCGTTTGGCTCGCCTTTACTTGAAAGAAGTTGTTTCTAAGCACGGGGTGCCAGTTTCTATAATCTCGGATCGCGATTCTCGCTTTACTTCTCACTTCTGGAAGTCTTTGCACAAGGCTTTGGGTACCCAACTAGACATGAGTACGGCTTACCATCCACAGACTGACGGTCAGAGTGAGCGTACGATTCAAACTTTAGAAGACATGCTGCGGGCGTGTGTGATCGATTTTGGGAAGGGTTGGGAAGCTCATCTGCCGTTGGTAGAATTCTCGTACAACAACAGTTATCACACGAGCATCAAGGCTGCTCCGTTCGAGGCACTGTACGGACGGAAATGCCGCTCTCCTCTTTGTTGGGCTGAGGTGGGTGAGAGTCAACTCACTGGGCCCGAACTAGTGTACGAAACTTCGGAAAAGATCGTACAGATTCGAAATCGGTTGGCGGCGGCACGGGACCGGCAAAAGAGTTATGCTGATCAGCGTCGCAAACCACTGGAGTTTCAAGTTAACGACAAGGTGCTTCTGAAAGTTTCTCCGTGGAAGGGCGTCATACGCTTTGGGAAGCGTGGCAAACTCAATCCGCGATATGTTGGCCCATTTACGATCCTGGAACGGATTGGGCCGGTGGCATATCGACTTGATCTACCGACGGAGCTTGGTAACGTACATAACGTCTTCCACGTGTCCAACTTGAAGAAGTGCCTGACTGACGAGTCTCTCATCGTTCCACTAGAAGAGATCAAGGTTGACGATCGTCTTCGGATTGTGGAAGAACCTGTGGAGATCCTCGACTACAAGATTCGTAGCCTACGTCACAGCAAGATTCGTATCGTTAAGGTTCGGTGGAACTCGAACCGGGGACCGGAATATACATGGGAACGGGAGGATCAGATGAAGTCTAAGTATCCTCATCTCTTCCCTAAGGAAGCGTTCGAGTAGAGGCATGTCTCTTCGGCAGCTGAGTGAATCTCGGGTCGAGATTCCTTTTAACGTGGGGATGATGTGACACCTCGGGTAAATCTCTCTCTTGATTTCTACTCTCTATTGATTCCTATCTGTTTGTTTATTCCCTTCGTTGTTTCTTTTGTTACTTACGCAATTTTCGGGACGAAAATTCTTTTAACGTGGGGATGATGTGACACCTGGCAAATTCGGGTTAACAACGTTGTCTAGATGAAAGTCTACCTTAGCGAGTCACGCGTATATTGTACTTAACTGGGTTAGTTAAGTCGGGTTATGGTTCGGGAACTATTAGTTAGTCTAGAAGATCATTGGATGTTAGTCTAGAGGTTCATTAGATGTCGGTCCTTAACCAAGTGTACAAACGGTGACGATTTGTAGGATCGTCAGGGCATACGGAACGTACGAGTCTCGAGTCCCGGGAATTGGTGAACGAGTGTAAATATGTGTATTTACTTGTGTTATGTGTTTACAATCATTATGTGACTTGTCGGTACATGAATATGCATTAACATATGTTAAAACGGGGTTTAACGCGCAAAACACACCAACATAGGGGCTATAGGCGATTAGGCTTGGTGGATAGCCTAATCGCATGACTTTGGGGCGAGTAGGAGGATCCCTACAGGCGAATAGGGCTAATCGCATGAACAGTCATGCGATTAGGCACCCTACTCGCGTATAAACCTGCACAATCGCATGGAACGGGCTGGACGACTAGAAACGCCTATAAATACCATACTTAACCTCCTAAACTCAATTAGACAAACCCTAGTCGTCCCATAACCGCCCCAAACACTGAAACAACCTCTGGAAGGCGATTTTGATCAAAAACACAAGGTTTCAAGGTCTAACCATCAATCTTTTACAATTCCAAGGTTTGATTCTCATCCATAACACTTTGTAAACGTTTTTAATCAATCCCTAATGGTCCAGACCTGTTCATAAACGAAAAGGCTTTCTGAAAATCGTCAATAAGAGTTATTAATCGGATTATAATTAATAAACATGCGTTATGGGTATGTATGATTAGAAAGATAGGATTTTTATGAATCTTGATGATGTTTTGATGTGTTATCATGCTAGGTCAGAATTAATATTGTTATTATAATGATAGAAATCTCAGTAATTGGATAATAGGGTTATGATTACATGCGTTAATTGAATATTGCATGCTATGCATATGTGTTTGGATTGCTTTAGTTGCATGCAGGACTGATTTTACGAGGATGAACGAAGGGTTTTGGGTTAAACATGTTTAGGATAGTGTTTGGGATGATATTGGGTAGTTACACACGCTCTGGATCTGATTTGGAGCGTTAAACGCGCGAAAAACCGGAACAGCATGGTTACAGGCGAGTAGCCTTGCTAATCGCCTGTGCTAGGGGCGAGTAGGCCCTACTCGCATGACATTAGGGGCGAGTAGGCCCCACTCGCATAACAATAAAGGCGAGTAGCCCACTCGCATGACAATAAGGGCGATTAGCCCAATCGCCTGACAACAGGGGCGATTAGCCCCTAATCGCGTGGCTTAAGGGGCGATTAGCCCAAATCGTGTGACATTTCATGCGATTAGCCTCCCTAATCGCGTGTACTGCTGCTGTAAGTGTATATTAGCATTCCGAGACCCGATCTGACATATAGTAACATGCTAGGAACCTCGTAACATGTCTAATAACTTGGTAACATATATTTGGATGTATTTCGGTGATACGTGAACTATGTGCTATAACTTGTTGAACGTTAACGTGTGTTAAGTGTACTTGCGTTATTGTATGTTTTGGAGCGTAAACATAACACGGGGAGTCTCGGGTCACCAATGGGATGTCGAGTCTTGTACTTTGGGTCAGTTAAACAGTCACGGTATTTTTAAACGAACTTGGTTATGGTCTGGACATCTAGGGACTAATTAACCTGCGGGTTATTAGTCTAAGTACTTGTAACTGTCGTATGTTAGGTCGCCACTGTACGGGACTAACATAGCAGCTGAGTTTACTCGGGATTAGGAGTAAAGGAACTTAAGGTGAGTTTACGGCCCCTCTTTTAAACTGGTTTTATACTTCGGGGGAGAAAACATGTGTTAAAACGATTGTTTGGTAAATTCTGTCATACTATGGGTTCTAACGTATACTACACGATCTTTGGAAGTCCCGGGGGGGAACCATGAATGTGCGGGTTTGCACAACGGGGAAATGTGAATAGCGCTATTGGGAGTGACCAACCCCGCTCGTCGGCTTGGAGGGCCGGGCGAGTGCATATTGTCTCAAACAGGAACAACAGGAACATTTGGAACTATTCGGGCACAAAACTGGTATTCGAGTTAGTAATGGTTTTCCAATCGTGGTAGTAGCAAAACGTACGCCTAGCTAGCGTATACTGGTTTTCTATTTGTTATAGTATGGACAGGTGAACTTGGTACTTGAACTGCAAACCTGTAAACTCACCAGCATTTTTGTGCTGACGTAAACTTTTACATGTTTTCTCAGGTCGCTAAGGTAGCACGACTGGACTAGGGCGCACGCGTCTGCACGGCGTCTAGATAGAGTTGCACGATTTCATAAACATTGAACTTTGGTTATTTATGTTGAACTTTGTTTTGAATAAGCTTCCGCTGTAAACGGGATTTTAAAACTATGTTTTGGTATTGCATTAATTACATTTAGACTTGTTTATTGTGATCGTTGGTTTGGATCCTGGTTTGTCATGCGCCTCGCGGTAAAACTCCGCAAGCGGATTTTGAGGGTGTGACAGATATATAATGATGTATATGATTATCTTTTAATCTTTGTGCTTTTAATTGTTGAAAAATTTGAAAAAATTAATTACGTGTTTGTTTTCGGTACAGGGGTAAGACTCATTTTGTTTCATTAAGAAGCTTCAATGATTATACCAATGTCTGCTGAAACCTTACTTTCAGAAAATAAGGTATTTCTATACTTACTTTATTATATAGTTTTTTTTTTATTTGCAAAGGAACTTTTTAATTAATATAATTTATGTTTTAACAAAGTAATATGAAATATATTTTTATTACAGGGTACCTACACCGTTACGCTTTTTTATTAAATTTTAGTAAAAAAAATAAACTATAAAACTATTATATAAATTTAATCATTGAATTATGAAAGTTCAGTTTCTAAAAATAAACTGTGTTTTAAATGGTAATAAGTAAATAAAATTCATAAAAATCAATTTATAAGTTTTCAACTGTAAAGTTTCAAAAATTTTGAATTTTCAGTTTTAATTTTTAAAATTTTTAAATACGAATTTTATATTTTTTATTTTAAATCATAATTATTAATAACTTACTTTAAATAAACCAATCATCATTATTAATATATAGCTTAGACCGTAAATTAATTCAATAAATGTTTAAATTTTCTGATGAAAACTGTAAATATCAATTCAAAACACTAAATTAATTAACTTGATTATTATATTTTTAGTTTATTGAATATGTGATTTTCTTTATATGTTTTATTTCTTGAATAATTGATTTTCATTTAAAGTATGTTTAGTCATAAATCGACATGTATATGATAATCCATAATTCCTCAACTGTATATAAGTTATAAAAAATACAAAAATATAAACCATAACCATTAATGTATACAAATTATAAAATAATATTTCAAAATTTTTAAATTTTCAGTTTGAATTTATTTAAATTTTGAATTCAAACTTTTAAATTCGAATTTATATTAATTCTCCTAATCTATATTAATAACTTACTTAAAATAATTCAATTATCATTAATAATATATATTTAACCAAAAATCAATTAAATAAGATTATTAATTTTCTATTTTCCAATTTTTTAAACTAATTCAAATTTTTACTATATAAACAATCTTAATCTCAGTTATAAAATCATTTTGAGAATTTATAAAACTTATATCTCCAACTTTTTAATCTACCTGACTTTTCTACATGGTTGAATGTACATTTTGTTTATTTTAAAAAAAATTGATACGATCTGTTTTATGTTTTATTTAGTAGTATTTATTTTAGCAAATTACATTTGCAATATATTGTTTACAAGCTTAATCTTTTTAATATCTTCTTTTACATTTTCGTTTGATATATAATGATGTATATGATTATCTTTTAATTTTAATGCTTTTAATTGTTAAAAAGCTGGAAAAAATTAATTATGTGTTTGTTTTCGGTATAGGGGTAAGACTCATTTTGTTTCATTAAGAAGCTTCAAAGATTATACCAATGTGAGCTGAAACCTTATTTTCAGAAAATATGGTATTTCTATAGTTACTTTATTATATAGTTTTTAATCCTCAATGAAAATAAGCCTTTTTCCCATTTGGATCCACATATCTCTCAATCAAGAACTTAATTTTTTTTCCTTCTTTTGCTGCAAGTCATCAAAATCAAAGACATTTTGTTCTTTTGTATTATGTAACTTTCAACATACAAAACAAATTTTATACTACAATATTTATAGAATTTTTTTCATTTTACTTGTGAATCTACCGGGTGTACACCCGGGACTCTAACCTAGTAATAGTATAAAGCTATTAAAAAGAAAGATATTATTTGGTCAAAAGCAAAGTTTCTAATTTCCTAATTTCAATTCGGTTCAGTTTTTAATTTAGACCGAAAAGAATATCAAACCAAATTAACTAAGGGAAGGCGGGGCACTTCACGAAATGAAGCACTGAAATGAGAAGGGCTTGTAGACTCGTGACCATGAAAGAGACATTCGAAAACTAAAGCGCACACTATGAAGTGCTTCGAAAGGTGTCAGCAGGTGAGTAGAGTTGGAGCCTGGTCCCTCACTCACACTGGCGGATCTTCTCTTGGGTCAGACGAGGACCCAACCCGTCCTACTTTTTTGCTTCGTATTGTAAATTTTTGCTATTTGTTTTCAATATATATATATATATATATATATACACACGCATATTGAGTCATCAGGGGGTAAAAGTAAAGTTGCACTAGTTTTAACGTTATTTTACTAATTTTGTGAAAATAACGTTAAAAACGACGGACGGTTAATCATGCATCATGTGGTGGCGTTGATAGCCAAAAGACAAAGGGGTACATGCACCGATCGGGTTTGTCCCGATTGCTAAGTGTTCTGTGCCTTATGTCCAAGGCTTGATACCAAACCACGTCGAGCCGGTGGTCTCACTAGAAGCAGCCTCTCTATTATTAAGGGTAGAGGTAAGGCTGTCTACATCTTACCCTCCTCAGACCCTACCTTAGCTTTACTTTGCTATAGGTGGGATTAACTGAGTATGATGATGATGATGATGATGATAATGATGATATATATTGAGTCCACCTAACCAAATTAAGTTTGGCCGTATCAGATTTTTTGTTCAAGATCCACCATTGCTCCCTCACAACCACTAATAAAAAGTTATAGAGGGTCACAGCCACTTCAACCGTGCATCAAATAATATACACTTTTTTTTTTTGAACCGTAAATAATATAGACACTTCTTTTTATTCAAACTAGTGGGATTCATGGGTGCGCGTTGCGCACCTTGTGATTTGGTCGTCACTAAAACGCAGGCAAATTATTTTCAACCATATTCCATATCTAAAATAAGCAATAGTGACGTCATATTCAACCGACACAAAGCAAACAATAATTTTCAAAGCCGCAAAAACAAAAGGCACAAAACAAAAGGCACAAAACAAAGAAACAACGAAATCAATCAACTTGAGCCATTGGCTGAAGTAAAGGTTTTTTTTTTCAGGTTTTTTTTTTTCAGGTTTTTTTTTTTTTTCAGGTGTGGCTGGTTCGGGGGTTGATGTTGCTGGTGGGATGCTGGTAGTGAGGTTTGTTGTTGACTGTTCATTCAAGTAGAAGGTGTTACAGTGTCGCGTGTGGTTCCGGTTTGGACTTGTAGTTGTGTCTACTTGTTTTTTATAGCATTTAACATGGAGTTCCATTTGGGTTTTGTTTCTGCAACATTTGTTGACATGTCAACTGAAGGAGCTGATTTGTAGCTTTACCGAAGATTATGGCATCGATGGTTCCCGTTTCATCCGATATTGCAGCCGCTATTTGCTACCTGTGCAAGACACTGCCTTCACTGGAACCACCGTCGGAGCTGTTCATGTTAAGGATTTAAGTTATTCCACTGATCATGGAAACGTTTGCCGAGTAGGTCGATTCATTTTTAGAAAATCCAAAAACAATAGATTACATCAGGTAAAACAAATACCTACCAGGTCGTAACATGCCATGCCATACCACCAAATGAAACACAAAACACCTTGAACACCAATGACAAAAGGTGCTACAACTTCACGCGCAATGGTTTCAGGTAGATATACAAACATTACATAAGCAATAAAAAATGTTCAAAAACACGGATATATATATATTCTTTTGGACCCTCAAGATTATTTACAAAGGTGCAGCTCACACTATATTATATATCTATGGCTTATGAATATACCCGAAAGCCCTAAGTACTATCCTTTACTTGTAAATTTCACATCAAGCTTGGGAAACTAATAGTAAGGATAATTATAACCTTGCAAGTTGTTATATGCCATGAGCTGTTCTTTTTAGTCACATTTTTAATGTATATTGCAGGGCAAACATAATACTACTTCCTGCAGCGTTTGGTTCAACAAACCTGGCTCGGTACCATTTTCTTGAGTGTAGTTCAACAACAATTATACCATAGAGCTGGAATTTAGGCTCACAGCTCAATGGAGTAATCTTGCTGTCACCAAAGCAATTGCGATTGAACCATGATCTCTGACAAAATTTTCTTGAGCACAGAACGCTAATCATAGAGAATGGAGAATTCTATGAGCCATTAGAACTGTTTTAATGTAAAAAGATCTGAGTTGGGATCCATACAAGTCAATCTGACTTGCAGTTTTATTTTATGGTTAATTAAAGAGAAGAAATATAAAAAACGATATGACGTGAAGATTTGAGCAATCTGAGCAGTCTGTATTGATGTATAGGTTGTTATGTAAAGTATCCGTAAACTTTGATATGCTCAAATAGTACCCTCAATACTAGCACTTAAAAAAAATTCGAGTCAGGTTTATGTATAACAATATAGTATGCCACATTAAAAATCAGGGTGTAATTATTTGAAAACATGAGGACTGAAACTATGTTGCAGGCATTTAAAAAATGTGTTTATGTTGTGAGTTGTGTAAAAAAATAACAATGCGCGCAGGAGTTTAGGCATTTAAGAAAATGTGTTTATGTTGTGAGTTGTGTAAAAAATAACAATGTGCGCAGGAGTTTAGGCATTTAAGCGTTTTTTACGCATGGGAACCTATTCGCCAAGGCGAACCAACCGCCCAAACACCTAAATGCGTATGTGTTTAGGTATTTCAGCGTTTGGTCTGCAGAGGTACTTATTTGCATGGTTGCTGAATGACGCAATTGTTGGTAGATATTCGCTTACGCGAATCATTCACCCGACGACCTAGGCGCCTATGTGCCTACGTATTTAAGCGTTTGATTCGCAGGGGCACCTATTCGCTTAGTGACCAAATGACATGTGCGTTGGTTACCTCCCAGCGTGGATAATTTAAATTATATGTTTGTATTTATATGTATTGTGCGTACCTCTTTGTCAACGAAAAGATAATGCATTTCATTTTCACGGGGGTTTGGAACCCATTTTCTTATAACGCGAATGCAAATCGGTGGAGCTGCCTCACCAGGACGTAAACTTCCAAAACTATACCCGTCCATTTCAGGTACCCTGTTAAAAAAAATTAATCAGGAAATTTGTACTACATGCAGGATGTAACAGCAGTTAATAAACAGGATATATGAACAGTAAACAATTAAAAGAACAGAGGTTGAAAAAAAAAACCGTGAAATCGCCATCTGATCAAACACCTACACTACACCTAAAACAGGGCAAATCATCAGGAACTTCCTATAAACAAAACAACGCGTAAAGCACATCAGCCAAAAAAGCTTGATAGAAAACACAACCGTGAAATCGGCATTTGATCAAACACCTATACTACACCTAAAACAGGGGAAATCATACATTTAAGACTTCGAAGTACTAAGAAATCAGCCTTCAAAACCACAGCCGTTAAATCGGCATTTCATCAAACACCTAGACTACACCTCAAACAGGACAAACCATACCGTTAAAAGTTGAAAAAAACAGAAAAATCAGCCTTAAACGCTGCTTCACAACTACATTACAAAATAAAAGATCCTCTTTTGTGAAGGAAAACATTAAAGTTGGTCTTAAAACGGTTGACATGTCAGATGCGTCATCAAAGTATGAATAATCAACTATGAACTTGAAATGTCATGTCCAGCTGCTTGTAAAACAAAAAAACAACCATGGCACAACCATAGAATGTTAGCATATTCCCAATGACAAAACTCGTGACTTGTACTAAAAACCTTTCTCATTACACAAGGTTTTCCTAGATGTTGACTTTGTGGAAGGTCAACCATATCATTGAAATGCCGATGGTGGCATTTGGATGTAATTTCCAGGCAAACTCGGTTCAACCCTCGAACACTATCGAAGATCTTTTTTTGATGCATCATCGTAAATTTATACTCAAAATAGTACCTTAATATTCAAAATGTTGAAACAACCTGGTTATATGTCAAAAGTCAAACCAATATATTCAAAACGTGATGCTTATTATAATTCATAATGTTTCAAACACCTCTACCAAAAAAGGTTTTAGATTTTTTTAAGAACCCATTTGATTTTGAAGTTTAAACAACAGTCATTTTGACTCAAAAAGTCATATATCTTAAAACATATCCTAAAGCACCAACATGTCAGCGAAAACTCAAAAACATATCTTAAAGCATGTATATATCCATATTTCCATCAAAGATAGCCAACCATGTCAGCGAAATTGTAGGTTATGGTTTATCCGCGCAGCCGACAATTTGAAATTTGAAACCATCCCGTTTAGCCCTTTTATTCATTTATTTGTTTTCATTTTAAAAATAGGTAGGTATATGATATAACTATATCCATAAACCAGCTTTTATGATTATAAAACTATGCAAAGGTAATGATTTTGAATCAAAAAACCAATTAAAGCCATCACACTATCAAAGTGACAGCTAGGTCTAAAACCAAAGTTGCTTTCTGAAACTTTATTTTGGTGGTTTAGCCTTAAATTTTTGTTCAATGGGCTGAACCAAACAATAAAATTCACAAAGTGACTTTATATAAAAGTTCTTGCTAAAAATAATTGCAAGGGCAAGAATGTGCTCACCAATCAGCAAAGTCATCAGTCATGCCGTCTTGACCGGTGACAGCTCTAAGTGCTACAACATTAAATTAAATGAGTGTTCTGATCTCCTTGAACACCCATTGTTTCTATCGGTAAAAACATAGCAAAGGCCTGCCGTATGTTATCATAATCCCAACATCCTCTATTGGCTGAATAAATATTTCATCCACCAGCAATACAAATTCATTACAAGATGATAATAACAGAAATATAAAAAATAAACTTAAACCATGTAAAATGGATCTCATCATTCTACCTGGCGAAGAATATAACCGCGTTTCGTTTAGTTACTTCACCTGGAATTCTCACAGCAATTCCCGGGCCTGCGAAAGGATGCGGCACTGGAACATCTAAAATCTTTCCAAACCAGTAGCTCCACACCATGCACTGGAATGAGTTCCACACTGAGATCCAATCACTTATACACTTCCTTACAAATCTAATTAATTCAATTACACACGGCCCATCCTATCAAAAATTAAGTTAGCCAATTAGCAAACTCTTGTAAATGTAAAAGTGTAGAGAGCAAGGGTATTAAAGTGTACCTGATGGTTCCAGGTATCAACTCATACACCACCACTGCTATAGCCTTCTTCACAACCAGCCACCCTCATCAGAATCTCTGATTGCATCATGGGATAGTTGGCTTTCTGGTACTCCAAACCATCTGATCGCAAAAAAACTAATAAACGAACAAAAAAACACAGATCAAAAGCAAGATTTCACAAAAAAAAAAAAAAAAAAAAAAATTACTTTAGATTCAAAGCCACCACTAACATTACCTTCAAATGATTATTATCCTATCTTGATAGATAACCCCAAAAACTTTTAATGACCAAGAAAAAACTTAGCCGATTTCCTCTGTTCCTTCCCCTTACAGGGCATTCAAACCTTTGTTAACTTTCTAGATGACTTTATAAAAATATAGAATAAATGTATGAAAACGGAACATACAAGGCATTCGCTAACCGGATCCGGCGACTGTGTAAGCCGATTCAACAAACAGAAGTATTGTTTCGTCGACAGAGACAGTAACGGATGCGATGTAACCGACAACCATCTCCACCATCGCCTCTATAAAAAAATCTCTACTCACGGCTCATGCGGAGGTGGACTCAGTAGGGGGCAGACGCAACGACGCAACAACACCCGACCTCTTGAGCAGCATACGACATATCCACCATCGCCACGGCGTATGCGAAGGTGAAGGCGGCAGATGGCGGTGAACGGACTGTATACGGTGCTGATGTCATCAATGGAGAATGGGCATTGATTGAAGGAGCGGAGGAGAAGAGAGGTGTGAGGAGATCGTAGCTCCTGTGAGACAGAAAACGGAGTGATCTGTGTTTGTGTCTTTGTGAAAACCAGAAAGAAAGAAAAGAGAAAGGACGGGCGACGCGTGGAAGGAAAGAGACAAATGGGTGCTTGAGAAGCAAACACGTTGGAGCAAACAGACATGAGCAATACTATAGCAGAGGTGTGTCACACTGTTAGCCTGCCGTTTATAACATGCCGTTAAATATATATATAGGGTAAGGATAATATGGAAACCCATTGTTAGAGTGAAAACCTTGAAAACTCAATCTGGACCATCCATCTCATTAGATCAATGGATAGGATTAAATCTTCTTACTTTATAGTAAGAGAAATAATATTATATTAGATAAAAGGACATTGAAGGGTATTTATGGTAAACCATCTCTCCTACTTTATGTCAAGACAACATCACTATCTCACTTCTCTCTCCTACTTTTTCATAAGTCAACATCACTACCTCTCTCCTCTCTCCTACTTTTTCACAAGTCAAGATCATCATCCCTCTTATCTTTCTTCATCTTCTTAGTTTGAATCTTATAAGAATCATTCAACAACCATCTTCAAGAATGCAAACAAGCAAATACCTCCGACAATATCAGAGGTGACGGCGGTGGTGAATAGTAGCGATGGTGGTGGTGCACGGTGGTTCCAGGAAAAAGAATCCTTCAACAACCATCTTCTTAGTTTGAATCTTATAAGAATCCTTCAACACCTTCATCTTCTTAGTTTGAATCTTATAAAAATCCTTCAACAACCATTTCAAGAATGCAAACAAGCATACACCTCCGACAATATGTGGATTTCAGTTTTTTTTATTACCATGATATATTAGATGAGCTATGTAAAAAGAAATGAATTTTGTTAGTTTTTTGTGGTATTCTAATATAACAGAAGTATACAGGTAGTTGCATGTATTTTTACGAGGGTAACATGTGTTATTTGGCCAAATCAACGTGCCTAGTAGGTAACATGTGTTATTTGGACAAATCAACGTGCCTAACAGGACGGTAAAATCAACGTGCATATAGGGTAACATGTGTTAATGTTGCATAAGAGGGTAACATGTGTTATTTGGCCAAATCAACGTGCGTAGTAGGACGGTAAAAAAAAGATTCAAAAAGGGCCCAATAAAGGTCACTTGTTTTTTTGTGACACATGTTTCAAACAAGAATGTCAACACTAGCAAAAACAAGAAGAAGGGTAACATGTGTTAGTTGATCATAAAGAGCTAACATGTGTTATCTAATCTGATAAAGTTAAACCTGTTGCCCTCATATACCCATGAGAAGATCTAACATTTATTAGTATGAGTGGTGTGGTAACATATGTTAAACCTTTTATCTTTCTTACCACTCCTGTTTTCACTTCATAAGTTACCAAAGAAATAAGTAAACATAGCATACAAACTATTAACACACATTATTAAGACGTGTCACATAGTTTAACTTATACATAACAAAGGCTTTAAAAAGATCATATGCACTAAGTAACTGCTAGAAGCAAAAAACATGGCGACATAGATACCCAGTTCATATGAAAGCCATACAAGAACAAACAGCTGTGTTATCACTTCCGTTAAACTTAACCTGTGGGAATCAACACAAAAAACACCGTTATAATTTCTGTTAACACGTGTTATTATCGTGGTTGTAAGCTAACATGTGTTAAGTTAAACAAAAGAGTAAAATACTATGTCTGTTTGAGATGTGTAATAACATGTGTTATCCTTGTGTATGCAAATATGGTAACATGTGTTAACCTGGTAAAAACCTTTAAACCCCTACCAACAAAAAAGAGTAACACTAGGTGTGTTTGTAAGGTGTGATAACAAGTGTTACCCTTGTTGTATTAACAAACTATTAACACACGTTATTACAAAGTATCATTACAAACTATTGAACCACACAAAAACCTACCCATGACATTCAAATGAACTGCATGGAAGGTTAACATATGTTAATGTTGCATAAGAGGTTAACATGTGTTATTTGGTAACATATGTTAAACTTATGTTTATTTTGTCAGCCTTTTTTTTGTCTTGCTTACCCCCTATAGTTTTCACATCATAAGTTTACTGAGAAATAAAGCACACAAACGATTAACACACGTTATTACAAAGTATCATTACAAACTATTAACCACTTTAACAAAATAAATCTAGTAACTCTATACATTGAGTACAAAAAAGAAAACGTTATTAAAAAGTTTTTCTACATATTTTTCTCGGCTTCCTTCGACTTCCTTTTGTAAACATATGTTAACCAGTGGGGGTCTTCGTTATCAACTGCAAAACAATAGATGAGATATTAACCGGTGTGACCAAGTCATCATCTAACATACTAAACAGGAGTAACACATGTTAGTCGGGGCCCAAATGTGAACATGTGTTATCAAACACAATTGTTATTTGGTAACACGTGTTATTACAAACTATCATTACAAACTATTGAACAAGAGATAAACCTACCCCAAGACATTCAAATCATAAGTTTACTGAGAAATAAAACACACAAACTATTAACACGTGTTATTACAAAGTATCATTACAAACTATTAACCACTTTAACAAAATAAATCTAGTAACTCTATACATTAAGTACAAAAAAGAAAACGTTGTTAAAAAGTTTTTCTACATATTTTTCTCGGCATCCTTTGACTTCGTTTGTTAACATATGTTAACCAGTGGGGGTCTTCGTTATCAACTGCAAAACAATAGATGAGATATTAACCGGTGTGACCAACTCATCATCTAACATACTAAACAGGAGTAACACATGTTAGTCGGGGCCCAAATGTGAACTTGTGTTAACAAACACAATTGTTACGATCAAAACCTATCGTGTAAGCTTTCTTCATGACTCAAACACTTGACCAATGCCGCCCTTCCTATCACTTGCCATGGTTAGATCCGACTTACTAAAAAAAATCAAGGTCAGATCCTTTTCTAATTGGACCACATAAATGACCAACATAGTTTAAGAGATAACAGCAGTACCAAATAACACATGTTAACATATATTGCTCGCGAGTGACTCGGCTCGTTTGCACCCCTCGAACAAAACCCAAATAACACATGTTAACCTATGAATTATGATGTTATATTTTTTGCGAATTAATATTATTATCGTATAATAAAATGAACCAAAACCAATAATAAATGAGACGGTTGTATGCGGAACTAAAAACCTAATCACCAAGACCCTCTTTATCAACCCTTCCATTCTCTTTCCTTTCACCCACACCGGACACTCTTATCTCTCGCACACCACACATTAAACCCCCCCCCCCCCCCCAAAAAAAAAAAAAACTATAATTCAAATAAGAAAAACCTTAAAAATTTGTATACATAACAAAATAAAAAATACAAAAAATATATAATTTAAACTCAAATTTTCACTTCAGTCTAGTTTATTATAAACTTTCCTCTTATACATATAAACATACATACACACATCTACTTTACTAATTATTAGAGAGAGAGAGAGAGAGAGAGAGAGAAGGAGCAGCAGCCGAAGGGCTCCCGCCGCCGCCGGTGGTGATTTGATTCTGATGGCGGTGGCTCGCAGAGGGTTCAAAGGTCGTTCCCGAGGAGGAGATTATCGTGGCTGTGAGGATGGTCAACGGTGGTCAGTAGGTGGAAGGATGGTGGTTGTTGGTGTTGGTAACCAGCCGTGGGGGTGGTGACGGGGGAAGCCTTCAAAATTGAACAAAGATCGGAGCTTTTGAGAATCACACCACGTGAAGGAGATGAAAAATGGAGGAACCATGTTTGAAGGTGGATCTTGAAGGTTAAAATCCATGGAGGGAAAGAAAAATGGTAAAAGGATGAAGAAAAGTGGGTTTTAATCTAGATTATCATGGGGAAGAGTACAAACATTGGGACACGTGAAAAAGCATGGATGCATAATGCCAAAATCCTTCTATTGTACTTGAAATCAGATTTGCAAAAAGATGCCATGTGTAAAATGACTTTCTTGCCCTTTTCTTATTAATAAAATGGTTTTGGAATGTGATGAGGTGGCATGATTCTATCCACATATTGGGTTTTCATAGTTTACCATATAAGGTGGGTTTTCTATAGATACTCATACTATATATATATATATATATATATATATATATATATATATATATATATATATATATATATATATATAGGATAATTAGACAAGTCACATCACGTAATAAATATAAAATAAATATGGAGAACCAACCAAATGTTAGACCTAACATATTCTTATATTCATGGTTAGTTTATTGGTGTGGTGGCCAATAGCTATTAGGCTGAGGGGTGTGGGAGCGGTAGGGGGGATCGGTGGGTGAGGTGGAGCTGCTTGCCGACGGGGAACACCCCCCCCCCCCCCCCCCCCCGATGTGAGCTCGGCAAAAACGGGGATATTCCACAGATGGTACCGATCTGATTTTTATTACTAAAATATTGTGTGTGTGTGTGTGTGTGAAAAGGAGGGAAAGGGTGAAGGGGGAACACCCCCCCCCCCCCCCCCCCCCCTTGATGGGGGAAGAAGAGGAAGAAGATGAGGTGACTTTGGGGAAGCAATGGGGGGTCGGTGACCACACCACTCAGCCTTATTTGTGTGTGTGTTTTCGTTAAAGAAATGTTTTCTAAGGAGTTGATTTCTAAGGTGAATTGACCCCATAGTAGGGTTAGACGATTGATCTCTAGTAAACAAAAAGTATATGTAGTTTTGGGTTGTTTTCTCCTTGCGCTAGTTAATTAGTGCACTAGTCATTGCTGCCCTAAAACATAAGATTCGCTAAAGATGTTTAAAAAAGGGGTGAGCTAAACCATAGTTGCGTGAAAATCAATTACAAGACTAATTTGTGACACATTGAATTTTAAGCTATGTAATAGATGCTTTCAAATAAAACAAAACATGTATCTAGCAAACAAAACAAATGCTCTCAAATACTTATCTCAACACATTAAACATTACTCTTCATCAATTAAAGTAGTGATGGCTGCAGTTGGGGTTGTAGTTGTTGGCAATGGAGATGGGGATGGGTGTAGCCCTCCAACTTGTTAGACATATTTTGAAGCATTTTTTTGTTGAGGCTCCAACGGGAGGGGTGTAGCGCCTTTTGTTGATATGATGATGCATTGTGGTATCTGTTCCAATGCCAACCTATAAGATTAAAAAAATGTACTTTACTAGATTACAACATTATTAAAGAACTTGATAAAAATTATTAAACAATAGCACCCAATAACTCACTGTGTCCATACAATCCAAAAAATCATGTTCCGTTAACAGCTTTGGTGGCTTAGTAACACCCGATGCAAGAGTTAGTGGTAACATTTGTATTTTTTCATGAATATTGAATTACTAAAAAAATTCCCAAGTTTATTCAATCTTTATTTATCTTATAATCATAGCAATAACAACAACAATAACATTTTTATTCTATGGTATATAAATTATAATTATAAACCTTATCCAAGGGAAGATAAATGATTCGGTCGTTTTTTATGAAGATTATGTTTAGATAGATCCGGATGACTTAGAAGAGATGGATTTGCAGTGGAGCTTGGCTATGATTTCTAGGAGAGCCAAGATTTTAATGGACAAAAGAGGGAGAAAATTATTTGGTGGCAACACAGTTTTGCAAATCCAAGTGAAGTGCTAAAATTGTCACATTTTAGAGCACTTTGCTAGGGAATGTCGACATGCGAAGAGTGTGAACTAGTCAATGTGACATCCCTCACCCTTTTTTATGGATAATTAGTTTTAGGCCTCAGGACATTAAGTGAAACTTATATTCCTAGATCTAAAAGCTAGAAAAGAATAGGCAAAACGTCAAACGAACCCGGAACCCAACCCACAAACCGTTCAACCGACCCATAAATTTTATGTTGTTTATTTGAATGTGGGGCATCTAAAACAATGACTCAACTGGAACAAATTACTACACTACTTGTATGTCGTTTTGCCAATGGAATGGTGGTCCATTGGTAAAGGCAAAGCCTTTAAAACACCTAGGTTGTGGAAGATCTTTGGTTCAAGTCTCACAGACCATAGGATTTAAAAGATATTAACTTTTCAAAAAAAAACTTGTATGTCATTCTAAGTAAACCAAATCACAATAACCACTTAAAAAGTAAAAGTAACTTGTTCTTAGTTCATGTGTAGTGATGGGGCCGTGGGGGGTTATAGGTATTAAAATATTAAAAAGTAATAGAAGGGGGGTTATGGGCTTTATGGAAAAAGAGGGTGTAGTGGAAAAAGATGGTATAATGGGAAGGGGGTTATGGGGCTTTATAAATGATTGGGTAATAATTGGTTAATTATTTCTTTTCTTATTTAAATAATAATATTAATAAAAGTAAAAATAATAATAATAAATAAATAAATAAAATATAGGCCGAAAAATTATTAAATTAATAAAATAATAAAACGTTTGAATTTCAATCCCCCCCCCCAACGTTTGAATTTCAATTTTCCCCCCAAACGTTTGAATTTCAAATCCCCCCCCCCCCCCAACGTTTTCCTCCCCAAACGTTTAAATTTCAAACATTTTCCCCCCAACCGTTTAAATTTCAAACGTTTTCCCCCCAACCGTTTTCATTTCTACCCCTATAAATACAAGGCCAAAACTCAATCTCAGTCACAACTCCTCCTCTTCCTCCTTAATGAAAGATATGGGTGGCGGTTATGCTTACCATGCTGCCGGACCGTCTGATCTTAGAACGTACTCTCGCCGGGACCGGCCCTGGCGATTACCATTTTCGTCTCCTCCTCCTACACAACCGACCTTCTCTCCTCCTCCTCCTCCTCTTCCACAACGTTGGTTTTCGTCCCCTCCTCCCGCACAACCAACAATTTCATCTCCTCCTCCTCATACTCAAGCAGATGAGGATTTAACTGAGGAGGAGTTGGTGTGGGTCCTGGATTATGTCATGGCTGAGCGGGAATTCAACCGTCTAAGGTTGTCGGCACCCACACCCCGGTGTAGCGAGATTACACCCACCCCCACTACCAGGTTACACCCTCCCCCCACTACCAGGTTACACCCTCCCCTCCTCCTCGTGAGCCATATGAGGAGGAGTTAGAGGCAGCTAGAGACATTATGGAAGAACTCTTCAACTACTACTCGGTAGCAACTTCTTCTCCTTGCCGCATCCCCTCGGATGCGAGGTCGGATGGTCGCGATAGCGACCGTTCTGTCACCTCCGTATTATACGCTGCAGGACTGGGACAATTACTCCCCGTAGAGAGGGTTTAAGTTTTAATATTATGTGTTTGTGTAATGTGTTTTTATATAACGTATTAATAAGTAGTTTAGGACTAGGTAATTTAGGATTATGTGTAATAAGTAATTTAGGATTTGTGTAATGTGTTTTATGTAACGTATTAATATGTTTATGTATTATGTGTTTATATATTAAGGTGTTTATGTTTCATAGTTTACAAAATAGAACACTGAACATTAAAACTTTAAAGCATAACATTAAACATTACAACTAAAGCATAAGAAAATAAAGCCTAAACATTAAACATTAAAGCAGAAACATTAAACACTAGACATAGTAAAAACCCATCATAGACCACGACAAAAGATTGGTGATGTGGAAGTCGCTGTCGTAGCGTTGACGATAAGCGTTGTGTGTCAGTTGAATTGCCATCTGTTCGCTAACGCTAGGGTGCGCCTGCATCTTTGCTTCATAGACTGTGTGCCATCTTCTACAGTTATTTTGTATGACAGACCACTTACTGGCGATCTGATCGACAGTACGGTATAGGCCTATAGCGCCCGGGAAGGCGGTGTTCCCGGGCGCTATAGGCCACCAAAACGCCCCATAACGTTGCCACTATACATGCCCTTACCATTTTTATGAAAGTAATCTAGTCCACTTGTAAATTACGTTGGAGTGTCTTCAAAAGTTGCATGCCTTCATTGTAAAGTGCATCTCTATATTAAAATTAGTAAGAACAAACAAAATTTAGGTTACAAAACCAACTACAATAAGGGTTTATATTTTTTCCAATTATCTAGGCCAAATTATAGTAACTGTGTTGGTCTATTTCATAATTCAAGCAACCGTAACACAACCAAACTTTTGTTATTGATTTAGAGGCGTTCAACTATACAACCACGATTGTGATTTAAGATATGTCTAAACAATCCAAATCTATCCATATAAATTCAGATTAGATTAATATAAAACTTAATAATCTAAATTAAACTTATGTTCTTGTTATTTAAGAATTTACTAACAAGTTTTAAAAACAGAAAAAAAAAATCAAAAGAAACAAACAAACACCCATTAACAACACTAACTAAACGATAATCAACAGACAAAATCAACAAATAAACTCATTCCATTTTCCACCAAAAGTTAAGAAAATGCAACAAAAAAAAAAGACTTACAGAATGATAATGGCCGATGGATGTAGGGTTTTCAAGTAAATGAGGTACGTCTTTAAAGACAGGGGGACGTATGCCAGGTAGTGTAGTCGTTGTCGAAGATCAGAAGAAAAAGAGAGAGATTCCCGGTTGTGTTGTCGCTGTCAAAGGAAAAGAGTTAGTCGTACAGTACCTGTGTCCATTTTAACCAGTGTGTAAAGTAATAATATTATCTTTCACAAAAAAAAATGGTAGAAAAATAAAAATGGTGAATCCACCGTGGTTTCCATGTGTGGCTTTCCAAAGAATTTATGGATTTTTTAAGCAAACGTTAAGGTAGAGTTTCAAACTGTAACATTTTTAGACCCGGAGCTGCCGGTCAACGGAAAGGACCACCTCTGCAGTGGACCACTAAATGGGCCGGCGAACCGGAGGTCGGACTGGAAAACCGGTGATATAAGCGGCTGAACCATGGAAAAATCAAACCTCGATTGAACAGAATGATAGAAAAAAGATTTAGCAAGATGTGTACTGAACTCACCGGATGTTTATAAAACTCGACAGATCTAAGCGATCTGCATCGGAACTGTCGGATCTATGTCTGGAGTTGTGATCTATGTGTGTATAAGTTTTACCCTTCAAAGTGAGTTAAATATAGAAAAGAGCAGGTAAAGTGAAGAGAAACTGTAGAAATATAACAACATTAGTGGGTTTTCGGTTTGTTAGAAGACTATGAGTCTAAGATGATGATGATGCAGGAGGTTAATGAAGGTGAGGGGATACAAGCAATTTTTAAATTTACAAGTTTTATGCTACTCTTGTTGTAGGGTTGCTGGGTTTTGTAAAGCAAAAAAAGGTTGAGGTGGTTTTGCAAAAGAAAACAAAAGTGGTTTTGGAGGAGGAAATTACTAGGTTTTGTAAAGAAAATGATACTTGTAGAACTATTTTTAGGTGCTGTTTGTTTTTTCTGTCAGAAAAGGTCTGCAGTCTGCGGATCACATCTGCAGACATCTGCAGGAGAAGAGGTGGACCAAAGGTCTGCAGTCTGCAAGAAGAAGACTGTTTGTTTGTTAACGTCTGCAGGCTGCTGAAATAAACTTAAATTTAAACAAACTGAGTTTTTACAGCAGTCTGGTGGTAGATGGTGGTGGTGGTGGGTGGACCGTGGTGGTGTGTGGTGGTGGACGGTGGTGGGTGGTGGGTGGTGGTGGTGGGTGGACGGTGGTAGGTGGTGGTGGTGGGTGGATGGTGGACGGTGGTGGTGGTGCTGGGTGGTGGTGGTGGGTGGTGGTAGTGGTGGTGGACGGTGGTGGGTGGTGGTGGTGGTGGTAGTGGAGGTGGACGGTGGTGGGTGGTGGTGGACGGTGGTGGTGGACCGTGGTGGTGGTGGGTGGTGGGTGGTGGTGGTGGACCGTGGTGGTGGTGGTGGGTGGTGGTGGTGGGTGGTGGTAGTGGTGGACGGTGGTGGGTGGTGGTAGTGGTGGTGGGTGGACGGTGGACGGTGGTAGGTGGTGGTGGTGTTGGACCGTGGTGGTGGTGGTGGGTGGTGGTGGTGGGTGGTGGTAGTGGTGGTGGACGGTGGTGGGTGGTGGTGGACCGTGGTGGTGGTGGGTGGTGGACCGTGGTGGTGGACCGTGGTGGTGGTGGGTGATGGTGGTGGTGGGTGGTGGTAGTGGTGGACGGTGGTGGGTGGTGGTAGTGGTGGTGGGTGGACGGTGATAGGTGGTGGTGGTGTTGGACCGTGGTGGTGGTGGGTGGTGGTGGTGGTGGGTGGTGGTAGTGGGTGGTGGTGGACCGTGGTGGTGATGGACGGTGGTGATGGACGGTGGTGGTGAACGGTGGTGGTGGACGATGCTAGGTGGTGGTGGTGGGTGGGTGACGGTGGTGGTGGTGGTGGTGGGTGGTGGTGGTGGGTGGTGGTAGTGGTGGTGGACGGTGGTGGGTGGTGGTGGACCGTGGTGGTGGTGGGTGGTGGTGGTGGTGGACCGTGGTGGTGGTGGGTGATGGTGGTGGTGGGTGGTGGTAGTGGTGGACGGTGGTGGGTGGTGGTAGTGGTGGTGGGTGGACGGTGATAGGTGGTGGTGGTGTTGGACCGTGGTGGTGGTGGGTGGTGGTGGTGGGTGGTGGTAGTGGGTGGTGGTGGACCGTGGTGGTGATGGACGGTGGTGATGGACGGTGGTGGTGAACGGTGGTGGTGGACGATGCTAGGTGGTGGTGGTGGGTGGGTGACGGTGGTGGTGGTGGTGGTGGGTGAGGAGAAGAGAAGAGGAGAAGACCTTTAAAGACCTTAGAAGACTTTGGTCCAAGTCTGCACCAAGAAGAGGTCAGGAAGAGCTTTTGGAATGAAATGTCTTCCGAAAAATAAACAGTCTGCCCGCCCCAAACGTCTGCCCGCGTCTGCGCGACGCAGACAAAAGAGGTTAAAAGTGCTTCTGGGAGAAAAACAAACACCACCTTAGATTTATACGGAGTAATTATCTCAATAGTGAAGTTTTAAGATTAAAATATGATATTTTCAGCTATTAACAATTACAATTTACATTTTTATTTTTCAATTCTGAAATGTGTCTAATTAGGGGATGAGGCATCATCCGAATTGTTTACGGGTACCCATAACCAGCACGGTAACACCATCGCCATCCAGACTGGTAGTGGTCCCGTAAACCGTTTTGTTTATTCTGTTTACTGTGCTGGTAACTGTTTTTTTATTTTATTTTTGACTTTATAAATGTTATTTTTTTGTGTTTTAACCGTTTGTTTTTAGTGTTGTTTTATTATTTTTACCATTTGTTTTATAAATTTTTTTATTATTTTAAGCGTTTATCTTAAAATCTAATTAAATAAAAAAATATAAATAAGAACATTTCATTAAAACATAATAATATTAAACATAAAATAAAAATACATTAAAACAAAGAAAACAGACTTAAGGTTGGCGCAACAATTGTCATGCCTCGACATGGTCGAAATTGTTGCCGTATCGAGCCTCATACTCATAGTGAGTGAAGTCGATAGCCAACTCGTGATCGAGGTCCGGGTCGTCCCTCATCGTTTGCTCGTAGAGGGTGGTACATCTCTCACACTTGATATTGAGATCGGCCCGCTTCAACTGGATGTCTCGGAGGGTCTTGTTGTTGGTGCCAACGTGTTGGTTGAAGTCACTCAACACACGGGCCCAAAACCCTTCGGGGGTAGGCCGACCCTTCGTCCCTCGGGAGTTGTTGACTCTCCGGGTCGTTTGTGGCGTCCTTGTAGCACACCACTAATGCCATCTCTTGTTCCTCGGTCCACGGATTCATCTTGGTTGGTGTTTGTTTTTATTTTTAAATCGTTGTAAAGTGTGGCTTTTAACCCCGCGATTTCATCTATTTATATACAAAAATTAGAACGTTAGAACTGTTAAAATTAAAGGTCTGACCGTTTAGGTAATAACAATTAAATTCAATCGACGGTTTCCAAGAATTACAAATTAATTTTGTTGACCGTTTGGTGGGACGGTTGTAATAGTATGAATTAAATTTAAATTAACCGATTTAAAAGTTAAAACAATGTGAAATTTAAAAAACAAAAAAAAAGTTTGGGTATTTAAATGAAAATAAATAAAAGAATCAGTTAAGTGTTGCTTTCAAAAAAGTGTTTCAGTGAAGTAAATCAGTGAAGTAATGTGGCAAGACAGGATTGGTTAAAATCAGTTAAGTGAAAAAAGAATCAAGGTAGTGCCCATTCCCCCTTAGATGTTATTGTCTACCTATTACTACTTTTTTTTTAATTATTTTGTGACGTCATCCGGTTTTCTAAATCCGGCTTGATCAATGAACTAGTAAGACATCTAGTTCGCCATCCAGTTTGGTTATGAAGACATTGTTTTTACTTGACTTGTTTTAACCTCCTTTTAATCCAATCAATTTGTGCGCACTGTCTAAAAATACTATGAATCCGCCACTAGTTGTGATGATATCTATGGGGTTAGCTAGAGAAACCAGAAAGAGGGAAGTTGGAGAGTGAGGAAGAGATGGGTTGAAAGTCAAAAATGGAAATTCAGAAAAAAAAAAAAAAAAACTCACTTTCGCGTAAGTACCATTTTTGTTTGCAAGTGTATTGATAAGATTTTTTATTAACTAGTAGAATTCCTCGCCGCTTCGCGACAGGAATTCGGTTGGTACCGTATCGCTTATTTATGTTGGATAATCTAACACATAGACCAATTAAGCCCGATGATGACCG
This sequence comes from Ambrosia trifida, assembly GCA_028751855.1. Taxonomy (NCBI): domain Eukaryota; kingdom Viridiplantae; phylum Streptophyta; class Magnoliopsida; order Asterales; family Asteraceae; genus Ambrosia; species Ambrosia trifida. The sequence continues at coordinate 52,836,916 of CM054128.1, forward strand.
TGATCTTTATAGTCTTTACTTGTGCGTATGAACCGGTGAAGGATAATCGGAAAGCAAATAGGCATATAAAAGACTTTTTCTTGCATAGGTAAATTGTTACATGGTAAACATTTCATATTATATTTGGTTTTATACGAGTTACTATTTAAACTCTTTCTGATTATATAATAATAATAATAATAATAATAATGCCGATAAAAAAAATATATTTAATCTACGTAGTGACTCTAGATAATAGTACTATCAAAAACAAAAACCATGTGCCACTCATCGTTTTCTCTCACCCACCCCTATAATAATATTTAATCCCTCTCTACATGTAGCAGTAACAGTCAATCAAGAGTCTTTTTTGGGCAAACCCTTCTCTGTCTCTTTCACAAACACACTCCTTCAATTCTCTCTCTCTCTCTCTCTCTGTGTATATATATATATATATATATATATATATATCTTCTGATTTTTTTGCAATCTACCGCAACCCTAAGTAAACAATCATAGGGCCACCGATTTTGCAGGACGTTGTGTAGATCAAGGCTTGCAATCCCGTCGTCAGCATCGTCTTCGTCGGAAACCGCCGTCGTCGCTGCCTACACTGTGGACACGCAACCGCTGTGTAAACTAAGCAGACCAAGAACACGAAGTTAAAAATCGACACAGCACAAGGGTTTTGCAGCAGGGTTTGTATACAGCAGGAATGAGGGAAAAATACGTAGCCAATAATGGGCATCGTGACCACGGTGGTCTGGTGGTGGATGTCTGTGTTGAAGCTCGAAGGGCAACATCGTAATTTCGTCATGTGAACCAAAAGCGTGGCAAAATCGAAATAATAAAAGTTTGTGGTCAAGATTGTGAAAGCCTAAAGGCGGCTGTTGCGCCGACCGTTAGGAATTAATATATATAGTAATATGTTTTTTAACGATATCTTATTTATCTTTTTTATCTTTTTATTTTAAAATGATATTTTAATGATCAAATCTATTATATATATATATATATTTTTTAAACTTATTTATTATATTGTCCAGTTCTTTAATCCCGTTGGACCGGTCCCAGCGGTCCGACCAGTGAATCGGTAAGACATTCAGTTTAATTGTTTAGTCCGATTATAAAAACATTGGACTTAAGAGAGGTGGTCCTGCAATGGGATGTCTGAAAAAGTGAAAAGGTAAACATAAAGAAAGCGATTGTGCAGGTTGGTTTTAGAAAAATGTTTTATTTACACCCCCTTAAGATATGTAGTTATGAACATTTTAACACATTTTTAATTTGTGCATTACATATTGAGTCTTTAATGTTTCTATAAGCTTCAATTTGCCCCATCATCATTAGTTTTCAACACTAAAACATAATAATTAATTAATAATATCATTCGGTTCTTAGATCCGTTCCGGCCAGTGAACCAGTAAAAAAACCGGTTCAACGTCCGGTCCGATTCTAAAAACATTGCTTGTAGGCATTAGTCAGGATAGGTGTTGTAAACATTAAACAAAATTTATAAAGCCTGTTAAAAAATTGAATGTTTGTTAACTTTACACGATTAGTGGAAGGATCATTTCAGAACAAAAAGAACAACTTTAAATCACCTTATTTACAGTTTATATTTTTTTGAATTTTCTGTTTCTTACATTCATATCATCACATGTGTATATTATATGCGTAAAAAACATCAAACTAATGTTTTCTTATTTCTTTTACATACCTACGCATAGCCTACATACATGTAGATTATTTAACCTACCTACGTGTATGTTACATAAAAATGAATTTTTCTCGTTTTTTTTTTCCAATTTTAGTGTAAGAAACAATAAGATTACATTTGCAACATTTGTTATTTAGTTTTTAGTTGTTTAAGATTGGAAAAATGAATGATTCATTTTGTTTTACGTGTTCTCGCAATATATAGTGTTCTACGTAGATACTTTTCCTACACGAGTATTAGGTAAGGAAATATTTGTAATATAATAAAGAATTTATGTTTTTTAATTGAAATTATTTTTGATACCTTGAAATTCACATATTATCAAATCAAACTAAAGCCCCGTATAATGATCAAAAGGTTTAATCTCAAAACCAAAAACAAAGACATAGAAAGATAGGACTTCAAGTTGTCCATTTGAAATTACCTTATTAGGGGACAGGGCGCCACCAGAATTGGTCACGGGTGTCACACCCTCAAATTCCACTGCGGAGTTTTACCGCGAGGTGCATGACAAACCAGGACCCATAGCCATAAGTATCATGAACGACTCTAAATGCCCAAACCATTTAGTTCGTTTTTAAGAAAAAGTTTCAAAGTTTAACCAAGCAATTTAAAGTAATGCGGAAGCGTAAACAAAGTAAAACATTTGCAAAAGTCTGCGCAAGACAACGCGCCCAAAACCCAAGGTTTAAAAGTACGAAATAATAAATATCCATAACCCAAGACACGAGTGATGCATGCCCTAAAACGTGCTCCGTACCTAAGGACCTGCAAAGCATGCTAAAATGTGTCAACATAAAGTCGGTGAGTTCACTATAAATGTAAGCGATGTAAATAATAACGTAGGTTCTCAAAACCCCAAAAGTCAAGTGTACAACGTTGGTCCCTCAGACCCTGTAAACAATAGCTAATTCAAATGTCAGGGGTAGCTAGCCCACTCATGATAACTAAAACCGGCGAATACCGAACTACTAATGAACAAGTTCCCATAACTGGGATAAAGATGCCTTGCATCATTGTCCATCGACAATGATTATGTTTGAAGCTAATAGTTCACATCCGTGCCCCCAGCACGATGTGAGGTTTGTTAGACCTAATAGCGCTATCAACTAATTAACCCGCTTGCCCAACCGGCAATTGATTCGGTATTTTGAAGGACTTAAAAGATGTGTTTGGTTTAGTTCATCAAGGACATATACATGAATTAGTAAAAATAGATTCACCACGTGAACCATGCACCCCAAACCCGGGATGTGTAAAAGAAAGTTATCTCAAGATAGACTAGAAAACGTTACCAATGTGGTCTCAACCCGAGACGCATGCTTTGAGAAAAAGTAGTGAAACTCACCTTATCGCGTAAGCAAAGAATCCAAACAGCAAGTATTATATGCTACCGACACCCTAATAACAGTGTCACTACGTGAGTATAGGCGTAACATCATTACACCATATAACTCGTTTGTCCAAGGCGTTTTAAATATTCAAAAGTGTGTATGCGACGCCTAGTGATTCTACATGCAATAGTAAACCCTACGGACTCGTTGGTGAATGAGTTGGTTATAATTAGTTTCTATAGCCCATATGTGTCGTAAACATGTGTACTTCCGTCATATGTCAATTTTAGATCACCTAAGACCTCAAGTAATCACATAGTCACATAATACACAATCTGTGTTTTCAGGACAGATTGTGCGCCATCAAAACGAATTTATTTAAAATAGTAAACCAGTGAGTTATCCTCCCAAATTTTTACTGAATTTTCTTTGGGATTCACTTGGCAATACCTATTTTTGTTTTGTCTTAATTCCAAACACAAAAATTATAAAAATTCGTACAACACAGCAGTGTTCAGAAAATTTCCACAACAGGTCAGTTTAGTAGGAAAATTCTTAAAAATTGTGTATTCATCCAAACGAGATGAATCCACTTGGAAAAGCTCTATTTTTCCAGTATTGACCTACTGTAAAAATTTCATAACCTAACTCCTTGTAAATCTCAAGTTATGGCCATTTAAAGTTAACCCAATTTACAAATCCGAAAATCTGATATGACCCCTAATCAATTAAAATTCCAAAAACGACTCATCCTACGCCCAAAACTCATGATTTTACCCATTATGAAAAGCTAAGACCAGGTGTGACCTAACCATGCCAAGAAAACCCTAAAATTATTATGTTAGAGCCGTGTTACAGCTCCTACAAGTTTGACTAACCATTCTGTCCAGATTTTAGTTTCGCCTAAATCATACTTTAATCGCCTACCGTGTGCACAAAAACTATTACCATTCACCAATCATCAACACAAAACATTCCTAATACCTATTTTATCAGATTCTATGATTAAACATGTCAAGATCAAAGCTTTAAGAATCAAAACACCAATTACTTGCGCAACAAGTATCCTACGATGTTACTAAGCGTTTATGAGTATGTTTAATCCATTTAATCTTCAAAAAGATTCATGCTTTAATGTTTTATAAACTCATTCAGACCTGGACAAACTTATTATATGATTTTTATTAATGAAAACACAAGATAAAAGCATAAGAAATCGTAAGATATACCCTTAGCTCTCTCAATCGATCAATCGCGCGCCTTGGAGCCTCCCAATTGATGATCTTGAGCCTTAGCAGAGGTTGTTTGAGTGAAATATTCGTGTGGGGCAGTAAGGGGGCGATTAGGGTTGAGTATGGGGGTTGCATGGGAGTTTAGGTTGCTTAAATATAAGTTTAAGGCGGTTTAGACCCGTCAGTTCGTTTCGAGCGGCCGCTCGGTGCCTGTGAGCGGCCGCTCACAGGTCCGGGTGGCGCGCTCTTTTCTCGTTTCGTCTCCCGACGCGTTATCCTTCGACGTTTTCGTTATTTCGGACCGTAACAAGTGTAACCCCATGCATTAAGACCCTAATCAACCTCATGCTCCACTTTTAATGATTTCTATTAACGTGTTCGGTTTAGGTTCACATAATTACGTATGGTTTTCACATAAGTTTATTTTTCACCAACGTCCGAGGTTCACTAATCATGCAATCACACATTGACTCACAACCATGCACGTATGTCTTATCTAACTAACCCTAGTTAAGTATAATGCAAGGAAATGTAACTAGAGTTTAGTTAAAGTGAGAACCTGAATTTTCGGGGTATCACATCATCCCCAAGTTGAAAAGAATTTCGTCCCGAAATTCAGCAAGTAAACAGTAAAGCCAGCTAAAAATGTATGCTTGGTTTCCGGATGTCACATCATCCCCAAGTTGAAAGGAATTTCGCCCCGAAATTCACTTTGAGCGAGCTGCTTTATGTTCGGCATTTGATCTATGCACAGGTTCAGGTTCAGAAAAGAGGTGTGGATATTTGAGCCGCATCTGATCTCTGCGCTCCCACGTGTATTCCGGTCCTAGACGGAAATTCCACCGTACCTTCACGATGGGTATAGTGCTTTGCCTGAGTTTCTTGACGCCCTGCTCAAGAATCTCCACTGGTTCTTCCACGAACCGTAACTGGTCGTCCACCTGGATCTCCTCCAGCGGTACTACCAGTGTCGTATCAGATAAGCATTTCTTCAAGTTTGAGACGTGGAATACATTATGCATTCCACTGAGTTCGTCTGGTAAGTTCAGCTGATAAGCTACCGGACCAATCCTTTTAATAATCTCGAAAGGTCCAACATAACGAGGATTCAACTTCCCTCGTTTCCCAAAGCGTATCACTCCTTTCCAAGGTGACACCTTTAACAAAACCTTGTCCCCAACCTGGAACTCCAAAGGTTTTCTACGTTTGTCCGCGTAGCTTTTCTGTCGATCACGAGCAGCAGCCATTCTGTTTCTGATTTGCACTATCTTCTCAGAGGTTTCGTGCACGAGTTCGGGACCTGTTAGTTGGCTATCCCCAACCTCAGTCCAACAGATGGGAGACCTACACTTGCGCCCATAAAGTGCCTCAAAAGGCGCACACTGAATCGAGGTGTGGTAACTATTGTTGTAAGAGAACTCGATTAAGGGCAAGTGCTTGTCCCAGTTATTACCAAAGTCCACCACGCATGCTCGTAGCAGATCCTCTAATGTTTGGATGGTACGTTCACTTTGTCCATCCGTCTGTGGGTGATAGGCTGTGCTCATATCGAGACGAGTACCTAGAGCATCTTGGAGAGTAGTCCAGAATCGAGAAGTGAATCGCCCATCGCGATCAGATATAATGGAAGTAGGCACCCCATGCCTAGAGACTATCTCCTTGATATATAGGTTCGCCAGCTTCTCTAACGAGTCCGTTTCTTTTATTGCCAGGAAGTGGGCCGATTTGGTTAAGCGGTCCACGATAACCCAAATCATGTTATGGCCCGCTGTTGTTTTCGGAAGCTTCGTAATGAAGTCCATGGAAATCCCATCCCATTTCCACATCGGTATCTCTGGTTGTTGAAGTAGGCCTGAAGGTTTCTGATATTCAATCTTAACCTTCGCACAAGTCAAGCACTTACTAACATAAGTGGCTATCTCTGCTTTCATGTTTGGCCACCAGTAGAGAGTTTTGAGGTCCTGGTACATTTTGTCCGAACCGGGATGTACCGAATAACGAGATGTGTGAGCCTCATCGAGCACTAGTTGTCTAAGATCCCCTGAACGTGGAATCCAGACTCGATCCATAAAGTACTGAAGCCCATCCGACTTCAGTTCCAGGTGTTTGTCAGCACCATGCAATGTTTCCAACCCGATGTTTTCCTTTTTCAAGGCCTCGCCTTGGGCTTCACGTATTTTATCAGGCGGATTAGAGTGTATGGTAAGTTGTAAGGCTCGCACACGTTTGGGTTTCGTTTCCTTACGGCTCAGGGCATCAGCTACTACGTTAGCTTTCCCTGGATGGTACTTGATAGCACAGTCATAATCATTCAAGAGTTCGACCCATCGTCGTTGCCGTATGTTTAGGACCTTCTGATCAAATATATGCTGAAGACTCTTATGATCTGTGAAGATTGTGCACTTCGTTCCGTAGAGATAGTGTCTCCAAATTTTGAGAGCGAAGACAACCGCTCCCAGTTCCAAGTCGTGAGTGGGATAATTCTTCTCGTGAACTTTTAGTTGTCGTGAAGCATAAGCGATCACCTTCTCGCGTTGCATCAAAACACACCCTAGCCCTTGGATAGATGCATCACAGTACACCACAAAGTCCTCCGTACCCTCAGGTAGTGATAATATTGGAGCACTGCAAAGCTTAGTCTTTAGTAATTGAAAAGCAGCTTCTTGGGCATCTTCCCACTTGTAGGTAATCCCCTTCTGTATCAAAGCAGTGAGTGGTTGAGCGATTTTTGAGAATCCCTGAATGAATCTACGATAATAACCTGCAAGGCCAAGGAATTGTCGGACCTCCGTGGGAGTCTTAGGGGCCTCCCATCTTTTAATCGCATCAATCTTAGCGGGATCGACCTGTATTCCTGCCTCGTTCACCACATGACCCAAGAATTGGACCTCACGAATCCAGAAGTCGCACTTGGAGAATTTTGCATATAGCTGCTCACTTTTCAGAAGTTCCAAGATCAGTCGTAGGTGTTGCTCGTGCTCTTCCCTACTCTTGGAATAGATCAGAATATCGTCTATGAACACTATGACAAATTTGTCTAGATAGGGTTTGCACACCCGGTTCATGAGGTCCATGAACACAGCTGGTGCATTGGTCAGCCCGAAGGGCATTACCAAAAATTCATAGTGCCCATAACGAGTTCGAAAAGCTGTCTTTGGCACATCCTCCTCTCGGACTCTCAGTTGGTGATACCCCGACCTTAAGTCAATCTTGGAATAGAAACTCGACCCCTGAAGTTGGTCGAATAGATCATCTATGCGAGGTAAAGGGTAGCGATTTTTAATTGTCACCTTATTTAATTCCCGGTAATCGATGCACATACGGAAACTCCCATCCTTCTTCTTCACGAATAAGACTGGGGCTCCCCACGGTGAAGAGCTAGGTCGGATGAAACCCCTATCCAATAGCTCTTGGAGTTGGGTAGATAGTTCCTGAAGTTCGCCTGGTGCAAGGCGGTATGGTGCACGCGCAACTGGGGCGGCGCCTGGGGCAAGGTCAATTTGGAACTCCACTTGGCGAACCGGTGGAAGTCCTGGCAGCTCCTCTGGGAATACATCCGGAAAATCTCGGACCACCGGGATGTCCTCGATTTTTGTTTCGACTTCGGCTCGAGTGTCAGAAATGTTAGCCAATATGGCTGGATAGCCCTTCCGTATGCACTTCTGGGCCTTCAAGTAAGAGATGATGCCCACCATGGCACCACCGCGATCACCCTGGACAGACAATAGTTCCCCACTGGGGAGGGGGATACGAACAACTTTCTCCTTGCAGAGCATTTCGGCGTGGTGCTTGGACAACCAGTCCATGCCAACCACAAGATCAAAGCTACCTAAGATGATAGGGAAGAGGTTGATGGCAAACAACTGCCCGTTCAACTCGAGCTTACAGTCACAATGTATATGGGTTACCTCGACAGGCTCCCTATCAGCCAATTCGATAGAGTATGGGTATCTAGAAGAGTAGGAACCATCCCTAGTTGTTTACTAAGTGTTGATGAAACGAAACTATAGTCCGCACCAGTATCATATAAAAATAGAAGTAAGAGTGTTGTTCAAGGAACACATACCCGTCACGACGTTATTATCAGTCCTAGCCTCCCCAAAGCCAATCACGAACGCTCTACCGCGAGCCCCATTGTTGTTGTTCCCGTTGTTGTGGTTGCCATTACCATTACCGTTCAGTTGCGGGCAGTTCCTCTTGAAATGATTCACACTCCCACATTTGAAGCAACCTTTTTCAGTGCCCTTATGCTGTGGCCATCCTTGTTGATGTTGAGAATTCCTTGGAAGCTTGACACGACAGTCTTTAGCCACATGACCAGCTTTTCCGCAGCGCTCGCATAGTTCCACCTCACAATTACCAGAATGATGGTGCTTGCACCGATTACACTTCGGGTGTTTCCCCTTATAGTGGTGCTGGTTTTTGTCGTAACGAGCCTTGATGTTTCTACTACTTGGTATCTTATATACGTCTTCTTCTCGCCTCCTTTTGTTGTTACTAGCACTAGATGACTGTGCTTCATGTGAAGGTACTATCCCTTCTTCGCCGTTTTCATTTGCCAGCTCATGAGTCAAGCGGGTGATCTGCTGAAGGTTGCCCAAGTTTATCGGTGTGGCCGTGCTCATGACCTGGGGCGTAAACCCCTCTATATGGAGTTCAAAGCGTCTGAAAAGCGGGCTTATTCGATTAGAGTCCATAGGTGGGTTACGAGTAGGTTGGCTAGTTTGAACAGCTGCAAGGGCTGCAACTACCCTTTCGTTAATCATTGCGTTCAGTTCCGCCTGTGTCATGTTGATGTTTCCCCGTCCACGTCCTTGTCCAGCCATTGTAATCCTACATCCACCTTAAGCTCATGAGACACAATATATATGCGGGCTATACAATCGTTCACACGTAGTGTAAGCGAACTGGAATAAAGAACAAACTTCAAGAGAGCAACTCAGTCTTGACTGGGTCTAGAATAAAAGAAAGAAAGATCAAGCGAATGAAGATAGGAATCAATCGTCTCCGTGCTCAGTTAAAAATAATAGAGTCTCCATATTCGATCTCTTCGGGTTTGATGGGTTTGGGTTCTTTCTCTTATTCCTCTTCCTCCTCCTCTAGTGGTGTAAGTGTAATCTAGAGTTATTCGTATGTAGTACTAACGTCCCGCTCGTTCCTCTTAGTAACCGTCCTTGCTCACCTGTAATGTTGCACCGTGTTCAATGGTTGTTTCTCGCACTTGTACTCGATGTCTAACTCCCATCCGTGAAGCTGGTTGGAATCTTAGTCTCAATTGATGCACCACATGACCTAGCCTTCGTCCCTCACCAAGGATGTGCTCAATATCGAATTTAGTGTTAAAGGATTATGTATCTCCTATAAATTGTTAAGCAAGTTTACATAGCCCGAAAGCTAGTTGTGCACTTAAGCTGTGAGTGTACTAATGCAATGCTTATGCTATGACAGTTATAGACTAGACTCACCATGCAGCCCTAGTTCACTATAACCAATGGCTCTGATACCAATCTGTCACACCCTCAAATTCCACTGCGGAGTTTTACCGCGAGGTGCATGACAAACCAGGACCCATAGCCATAAGTATCATGAACGACTCTAAATGCCCAAACCATTTAGTTCGTTTTTAAGAAAAATTTTCAAAGTTTAACCAAGCAATTTAAAGTAATGCGGAAGCGTAAACAAAGTAAAACATTTGCAAAAGTCTGCGCAAGACAACGCGCCCAAAACCCAAGGTTTAAAAGTACGAAATAATAAATATCCATAACCCAAGACACGAGTGATGCATGCCCTAAAACGTGCTCCGTACCTAAGGACCTGCAAAGCATGCTAAAATGTGTCAACATAAAGTCGGTGAGTTCACTATAAATGTAAGCGATGTAAATAATAACGTAGGTTCTCAAAACCCCAAAAGTCAAGTGTACAACGTTGGTCCCTCAGACCCTGTAAACAATAGCTAATTCAAATGTCAGGGGTAGCTAGCCCACTCATGATAACTAAAACCGGCGAATACCGAACTACTAATGAACAAGTTCCCATAACTGGGATAAAGATGCCTTGCATCATTGTCCATCGACAATGATTATGTTTGAAGCTAATAGTTCACATCCGTGCCCCCAGCACGATGTGAGGTTTGTTAGACCTAATAGCGCTATCAACTAATTAACCCGCTTGCCCAACCGGCAATTGATTCGGTATTTTGAAGGACTTAAAAGATGTGTTTGGTTTAGTTCATCAAGGACATATACATGAATTAGTAAAAATAGATTCACCACGTGAACCATGCACCCCAAACCCGGGATGTGTAAAAGAAAGTTATCTCAAGATAGACTAGAAAACGTTACCAATGTGGTCTCAACCCGAGACGCATGCTTTGAGAAAAAGTAGTGAAACTCACCTTATCGCGTAAGCAAAGAATCCAAACAGCAAGTATTATATGCTACCGACACCCTAATAACAGTGTCACTACGTGAGTATAGGCGTAACATCATTACACCATATAACTCGTTTGTCCAAGGCGTTTTAAATATTCAAAAGTGTGTATGCGACGCCTAGTGATTCTACATGCAATAGTAAACCCTACGGACTCGTTGGTGAATGAGTTGGTTATAATTAGTTTCTATAGCCCATATGTGTCGTAAACATGTGTACTTCCGTCATATGTCAATTTTAGATCACCTAAGACCTCAAGTAATCACATAGTCACATAATACACAATCTGTGTTTTCAGGACAGATTGTGCGCCATCAAAACGAATTTATTTAAAATAGTAAACCAGTGAGTTATCCTCCCAAATTTTTACTGAATTTTCTTTGGGATTCACTTGGCAATACCTATTTTTGTTTTGTCTTAATTCCAAACACAAAAATTATAAAAATTCGTACAACACAGCAGTGTTCAGAAAATTTCCACAACAGGTCAGTTTAGTAGGAAAATTCTTAAAAATTGTGTATTCATCCAAACGAGATGAATCCACTTGGAAAAGCTCTATTTTTCCAGTATTGACCTACTGTAAAAATTTCATAACCTAACTCCTTGTAAATCTCAAGTTATGGCCATTTAAAGTTAACCCAATTTACAAATCCGAAAATCTGATATGACCCCTAATCAATTAAAATTCCAAAAACGACTCATCCTACGCCCAAAACTCATGATTTTACCCATTATGAAAAGCTAAGACCAGGTGTGACCTAACCATGCCAAGAAAACCCTAAAATTATTATGTTAGAGCCGTGTTACAGCTCCTACAAGTTTGACTAACCATTCTGTCCAGATTTTAGTTTCGCCTAAATCATACTTTAATCGCCTACCGTGTGCACAAAAACTATTACCATTCACCAATCATCAACACAAAACATTCCTAATACCTATTTTATCAGATTCTATGATTAAACATGTCAAGATCAAAGCTTTAAGAATCAAAACACCAATTACTTGCGCAACAAGTATCCTACGATGTTACTAAGCGTTTATGAGTATGTTTAATCCATTTAATCTTCAAAAAGATTCATGCTTTAATGTTTTATAAACTCATTCAGACCTGGACAAACTTATTATATGATTTTTATTAATGAAAACACAAGATAAAAGCATAAGAAATCGTAAGATATACCCTTAGCTCTCTCAATCGCGCGCCTTGGAGCCTCCCAATTGATGATCTTGAGCCTTAGCAGAGGTTGTTTGAGTGAAATATTCGTGTGGGGCAGTAAGGGGGCGATTAGGGTTGAGTATGGGGGTTGCATGGGAGTTTAGGTTGCTTAAATATAAGTTTAAGGCGGTTTAGACCCGTCAGTTCGTTTCGAGCGGCCACTCGGTGCCTGTGAGCGGCCGCTCACAGGTCCGGGTGGCGCGCTCTTTTCTCGTTTCGTCTCCCGACGCGTTATCCTTCGACGTTTTCGTTATTTCGGACCGTAACAAGTGTAACCCCATGCATTAAGACCCTAATCAACCTCATGCTCCACTTTTAATGATTTCTATTAACGTGTTCGGTTTAGGTTCACATAATTACGTATGGTTTTCACATAAGTTTATTTTTCACCAACGTCCGAGGTTCACTAATCATGCAATCACACATTGACTCACAACCATGCACGTATGTCTTATCTAACTAACCCTAGTTAAGTATAATGCAAGGAAATGTAACTAGAGTTTAGTTAAAGTGAGAACCTGAATTTTCGGGGTATCACAACGGGTACCCCACTACCAGTACGGTAACACCGTCGTCACCCATGTTGGTAGTGGTCCCGTAAACCAAATTCGGGTTCTAGTTAACGGATCGGTAACACTTAATTCAATGCAACCATCCATTTTTTTACTATAAAATATTAGGGGAGGGGGGGGGGCGGTAACACTAAAAAAAATTACAAAAATATATATCTACTATGAAAATAAAATTAAGAAATATGGGTTCCGATTGAACTTCAAACAATCAGAAGTCGAGGTCGAGGGTACGGGTTTCACTTTGGATCTCCAATGAGCAAGGTAAAACCCCTTTCTTCCTTGATAATAACTGATTCCGGTGATGGTTGGATCTCGATTCCTATGGTGGATGATGAGGGGTTGTGGTTGCACATGGTGGATAGAAACTGAGGGTAAGGGGGTTTGAGATGGTGAGTTCTAGAAACTCAGGGTAATATATTATTATTAATATTATTATCTTATTATTATGTGTGAAAATAACTGATTTTTGGGTAAAGAATCAGTGGAGTGCTGCCTCTAAAAACGGTTTCAGTGAAGTGAATCAGTTAAGTGATATGGCAGTATAGGATTGATATAAATCAGTGAAATTGAAAATGTTTCAGTGGAACAACCCCCTAGCCAATTTATACAGATAATTGTTCTCTAAAGTATGAGCTTCCTAAATGTCAATTTATTCAGATTAGAAATTTTTAGAATCATATCGGAATTCAATATTTATGCAATGTTTAGATTGAAATTAGCATATTACAATGTTGATGTAAATGCTAGGTTTCAAAAAAAATATATATATAAATTTTGAAAGGTTAGGTTTCAAAAAAATATAACCCGTAAAGAACAATTACCTACTATTTATACGCCTGCTCTTTAAACAGTAATTGTGCCTATTCCTTTAACGTTTTTTTTGTGTATATGGATTGCGAGTCGGTTTTAATGATATATCTTGCTTTGGCATAGTGGTTTGTCTTTGGGTTTGTGTTGATCCACATGACGTTTGTGTATATGGATTGCCCGCTGTTCCCATGAGACACTAGCCGACTTCCATCTGTTGTTGATCCACATGACGTTTCTTCTTTGATCTGATCGACGATGTATCTAACAGGGAGGAATTTGCCTTCGAATACTTTAGCGTTCCTCGCAAGCCATAAGCGCCAAGTCGTGTTTATCGCAACGGTGTAGACCAATTTCCTCCATTTACTTGAGCCCGGGACAACCACCAAATAATCGATCATACTAGATATGGAGTTCACGTCCAACGACCAGCTGATCTTTAGCCATACGACAACGTTCCACCAAACCGCCTTGGCCCACAGATACTAGAACAAAGCGTGATCCACATCTTCTAACCGCCTTGGCCCATTATGATGTTGCTCAACAAACTTTTCCGATCTCCGTCGATATGTCTCTGGTAACTTCTCCACAATTAATTAATTACTTCTTTGCTAATAATAATAATAATAATAATAATAATAATAATAATAATAATAATAATAACAACCCTCCCTCTCCGGCTCATGAATGCTCTCAAAGAAGGGGAGATCCCGCCGAAAAATAATGGAGTCACCTCAATAGTCACTTTCTTTTTGTCTAATCTACCGGATGTGGTCGAAACTGAAATGTTGAAGGAAGAGTGTGTGAGGTGTGGATGGCTTAGCGATGTATATGTGGCTCGGAAACGGGACAAGTTTGGGAAGGTATTCGCTTTTGCAAGATTTGTAGGGGTGAATGATACTTATAAAATGGTTAAAGCTTTGAATAGTCCGGAACTGTTTGGGAGGATGATATTTGCAAAGGTGGCTAGGTTTAGTAAGGAAGATAGTAAATCCCGGAGTGGGGGTAGTCGAAGGGGACCGACTCAGATGAACAACGAATCTTCTGGGCATTTTTATAATCAAGATGGCCAAGCAAATAAGAAGGTGGAGGAGATCGGAGTTGGCAGAGGCAAATCTTTTAGGGAAACTTTAACCGGAAGAAACAAGGCAAGTTCAAGTGGTGGGGTGAAGAATATCATTCTTGATGATAAGGTGGATGGTATCAAACATTTTTGGGTGGGAAGATCTGTGGTGGGTGAGGCAAAAAATTACTTCAGGCTGATGGTATCAAGGAAATCAAAAAAATGAGGATGGAGGTTAGATATCTTGGTGGTCTGAAGGTTATAATAACTATGTCGGCACCAGAGAAGGTCTCGGAGTTCCTGAAAATGAAGGAGGTATGGGGTGAATGGCTGTCAGAAGTGTCCGAGTGGAAGGGACAGATTGTGGAGTTCGATAGGTTAACTTGGATTAAAATCACTAGTATGCCGCTAATACTTTCTTCCGACAAGAACATTGAAAGGATTGGGTCTTACTATGGGAGATTATAAAGGAGGCTGAAAATGGAGTGGCATACACCGATTTGTCCGGAGCTTATGTGGGGATCATTACGAATTATGGAAACAAAATTGACGAATAAATTACGTTATCATGGAAAGGTGAGTCCTTTTGTGACACCCGCCGAATTCATTAGTCGAGTCCGTACAATTAATTGGTTTGCTTCATTATGTGATTAGAATAAGTGTGACGGCACGCCTCATTATTTGAACAATTATGTGAAAAATAAACTCTACCCGAACACCATGACCAGCATAAGAATCAGCAAAAGCGTATGGATTCACATAATATTTTATTTTGCCAAAACTATATTTTTTTTGTTGTACTTGTGTGCATAATCAAAACATGAAAGCAATATTATTCATACACACATGCTTTATACATACACATAAGACAAAAAACATACAACCATATATATATATATATATATATATATGCAAATGTATGAATGTATGTGTGTAGGAAAAGACAAAAATATACATATATATACACACATGCGTATGTATGAGTAAGTAGATGACCACCAAAGTGGCACGTGCATGTAAGACAAAAACTACAACTAAGCCTACATTATACCATTATAGGCCTTAACCATTTCCTAAGCCAATTCTCATGCATGACACACTATCAAGAATGCATTAAACATGTGCTAAAAAATTTCAATATCCTCTTGTTTATGATTGGCCATATCCATATCCAAAAGAAGACAATTGTGGCATGCATGGCTATTAGAGACAAAAATATGTACACACATGTATATATATACACGAATATGCACACACTTACATGTCATGTCTTTTCCTTACACATAAATGGAACCTTCCCTTTTACTTGAACTTCCAAGGTATGACTAAACCTTTCACATAAGTAGTAATGACAAACATCCCTCACCCATGATCATCTAGTGTGCTTCCACATTTGTTTGGACACATTATTGGCCAACTAACAAGAAGAAGACAACAAGGAAACTACACTTGAAAGGGACATGACCATGACACTTGAAGACAAACTCCCCACACCTTAAAACATTCGGCCGATTACATAAGCCATGACACCATCATCTTACCTCATCATTAAGCCATCTAATTTACACTAAAAATAGAAACAAACAACATATGATTAGCACCTTCATAGTAGACTACATTTTTCCTTTATTTTGGGATAGAGGTTGGCCGAAAGGGACCTTACAATGCCAAGAGACACTTGTCAACATCACCACACTCTTTCCCTCATCCTTGATAAATTGCGGCCGCCACAATCCTACCCAAATCCCCTATGACATTGACACACTACTTGTTAGGGCTGTAAACAAACCAAACGTTTGGTGAACAGTTCGTAAACCGTTCGGCGGGAAGTTTGTTTGTGTCCGTTTGTTTAATAAATGAACGAACACGAACAAAAAATTCCGTTTGATCAACTAAACAAACAAACACGAACAAATGTCTCGTTCGTTCGATTGCGTTCGTGAACGTTCGGTAATGTGTTTGTTGACGTTCGTTTATTTATATCCGTTCGTGTATGTTTGTTTATGTTCGATCACTAGTTAAAACTTAGGATAATTATGAACTTTTAAATTAGGAATATCATGTATTCATGTCTATGCCTAAGTAATTTTAAATAATTATGTCTAAGTTAGTACAATTTGACTTATCGACATCGTTTAGTAGATGTACTTTGTCTAACGGTTAATATTAACAATGTTTTTATAGTTAGTTGCATATTAAATGTTTGTTTTTGTTTGTTTATGCTCAAGACCCGTGTTTACAAACAGTTCACAAACAACTGAATTTCTTAACAAACAAACACAAACATAAAATTATGTTCGTTAGTGTGTTCGTGAACAGTTCGTTTGTCCAAGAAACCTTAACAAACAAACACGAACAAAGCCTTGTTCGTGTTCGTTTGGTTCGTTTACAGCCCTACTACTTGTCTTCTTGTTCCTTGCATGCTACTAAAGACAAGAGAGGTTTCTTGCACCCAAAAATATACTAGACAACACCTCATCTTTCCCTAGGCCTAAAGCTTACTCAATTAACTTGATTTGATGAAGAAACAAATCGGCCAACTCATGTGCAAGTTGGAAACTCAAAGACTTGCACTAAGCTAGTATACCTCATCCAAAATCATCAATCCTAGGGAGCTTTGATGACCAAAATTACCACTATATAAAGAGGAGCAAACCATTCATTTTTCTTCACACTAACAATTCTACTCTCTCTCAATATCTCTCGGCTAAAAACACACCCCCTTTTCCTTTGATAATTGAAGCACTAGAAAGCTTACAAGAGTCCCAAGGTTCGCTTATAACCACCAAACCTCAAGGTAAGTTCTAATCATCTGTGTCCCTTAGTTCTATCGGCCCTCTTGTTACCCGACCCTCGACCCGTAAACACCTAGTAATTGGCCCTAGTCACATAAGTTAATGACTTTCATAAGCATATTCTTATCTATTGCTAGTCGATTTCAATCACTCACATATTTACACATATACAATCTCATTGTTACTTTAACACAATTAGATCATCATTCAAGCACATATGTTAAAATACTTGTTTTGTTTATAAATCATCACGTGTACCAAGAACGTGGCCCACATACACTAAAACTAAGGTCCACAAACGTCGGGTGAACAACTTGTATGGTGAACGACAAGTACACACAACTTAAGATATCTTTGACGTTATAGGGCACTTGTAACACCCCAACCGATGGCGGAAACATCGAGGTGTCACGTATGGATGATTGTTCAATAGCTCATGGTACTAAATGAAAGTTGAATAATATTAAACAATTTACAATTCATCTTACAAGTAAAAGATTTCAAAAATAGATTAATATAAATTAGGTCCAAAGCTCCTAAGTGTTCCAAGACTTGTACAACTTCCAATAACAAATAAACCTGAAACATGTTAAGTTGAAAAGATGGGGGGGTCAACTATAAATAGTTGGTGAGAATACATAGGTTTTGCATATAGTTGAAAACAATATGTTGTACAGTAATCATTGTTGAAGTATAATAATGAGTAATGATAGAATATGAGTCTGACATGTAACAATGCGTCTTTTGTACAATCAAACCTTGTGTCGACTGAGACCTAACTCGCAAGTTAGTAAAAGTGTAACTGTTATCGATCATCCCTGAATTTATGCGGGGGGGGGGGGGGGGGGGATGGGTTTGTCAGACCTATAGCGCTATAATCTAAACAGACGGCTTGATCAATGTTAATGATTGTACTGTGTCTTTTTGTTACAGTCAAATGATAGAATGAGTAAATGATAGTGTAATTGAATCACAAGTTTCAACAATGTAAGAATGAGTAAATGATAGTGTATAAAATGTTTAAACATATTTCACCCCAAAATGTAAAACAGAAAAAAAAGGGGCTATGTAAACTCACCTTAGGTGCATAATGAGTTCGTGCGTTTTATTGAGCGTGTAAACACTTAGTAATAATGCCTTGGAAAACTTGAAACTAGCTAGAGGAGATAATGACGGATGAAAACTTTAGTATATGGGAGATGGGATAATAATGTTTTTTTTTTTTTTTTTTTTTTTGAATGGTATCAAGAGTTGAATGGTAGACTAGTGTATTTATAGTGTAAAATTTAGAGTTGTAATTAGGGACTACTTTGACTAGGCTAGAATTTAGGAACAACTTTAACTTGATTAGAAGACCATATTTACTAACACTTTGACTTGACTAGGAGACCATATTTACTAACACTTTGACTTGACTTGACTTGACTTGACTTGACTTGACTTGACTAGGAGACTACGTTTGACTTTTCAGGTTTGACTAAGGGACCTTGAAAAGGTTTAAGTTTAATTGGTTTTAATTAACATCACAAAACACCAAATGGTGTAGTGGTTTGTGTGGTGTGGTTAAGGTTTAGCCCGCCAGGGACTCGGGTTCGAATCCTGGCACATGCAAACATTTTTTTAACGGTTTTAAATCAGAGTTTAATACAATCCAATTTAATATTGATTATACGTCATTATTTAAACAAAAAAATTAACAAAATGGATGGTAAAGATACTGTAAACATGAATCGGATGAATAAACGAGGGAGTTCTATATATATATATATATATATATATATATATATATATATATATATAAAGAAAATTTGTGTGATGTTACAGCACTTTTGTCAGGATAGTAGTTACTTTTCTTGCTTTGCTAGACCACATATCCAGATATCAGGTGAGTTTCGTGGCCCCTTTTATTGTTTTACTGTTTTACAACTTCGGGGGAGAAACATGCTACAGATTAACATATGTACATGACAACAATATGTGTTACATGAGTTAGACCCACAATTATCACAGATCAACAAAAATTCCCCAGACAATCATAACCATTAGCTTAGCAATAAGCCGTGGATTATATGAATAGTACTATTTGGGTTGACACCCCCTTTAACTTTTAGTCACGCTAACACATATGAATGCATATTATCCATTACTTTACAATGTCTCGTGATAAGGCATGGAGCGGGGTGAACATGAACGTCGTGGTTTGGTTATGGTGCTCATGGTAACTATATTCTGCACGGACACAGATAACGAAACTTTTTGAGAAACAAAACTGTTTTATCGAGTCAACAAAACCTATGGACTCACCAACTTTTTAGTTGACACTTGAAAGCATGTTTTTCAGGAAACCAAGGACATTAAGGAGCCAAGTTTAGAACTGCATAAAGAAGGCCTTGTTTTGTGGTTTTGACA
Source organism: Ambrosia trifida (assembly GCA_028751855.1). Classification (NCBI taxonomy): domain Eukaryota; kingdom Viridiplantae; phylum Streptophyta; class Magnoliopsida; order Asterales; family Asteraceae; genus Ambrosia; species Ambrosia trifida. The sequence continues at coordinate 52,856,472 of CM054128.1, forward strand.
TAGCTGTTTGAAACACTTGTTGGGATTTGAAACTTGTATTCGACTATGTGACTTATGAAATAAATGACATTTAGTACTTCTCATGTAAACAATGTTTGTGATCACCATGTTCGTCTCACCTCGTGTTTCCGCCTTAGGCGGGGTGTGGCACTTTTACATGTTGGGTTTCTGAAGGTGCCGAAAGGTGGTTACCATATTTTATCGGGGAGGATGTCACAGTCATCGGGATAGATGAACTAGAAGAGGTTAGGGTGCCGGAAGGGGCAGCTGGGGGGTTGGTGAAATTGATGGTGGAAGTGTGGTGGAGATTACTATGGGTGAGGTAGATGAAATTGATGATGCATTTAGAAAGGAGGAGGGCGCTGTCGAGATGAGGGGGTGGAGGTGGTGCTGCCGGTGGCCCCGGAGGTGATGGTGGAACCAAGGCCGGAATCTGCTCGGGTGGAGGAGCCAAAGGCTGACATCAGGAACATGGTAGAGGAATAGTCGAAGGTAGACGAGGGGTCACAGATGCATGGGGATTGTGGGAAGGATGATGCTTTAAATGTGCATGGGGAAAATAGTGCTTTGGGGGGATCAACTGATTTGAATAATTTTGTGGGTCCGGATTCAAAGAATGTTGAGGTGGAACATGGTGAGCCAGTCCAAGTTATAAATGAAGTGGTTGAGTCTATTGGGCCATCCCAAAACAAAGATGAAGCTTTTAAGTTATGGACTATGTTCTTTAATTCGGATGGGCCTAAGCAAAAACGAAAAAGGTGCAAAGGGATCTGAACTGGAAGAAGGAAAATTAAGGTTAGGGATAGGTGTGTCTCTCCTGATCTGGAAGGAAAAACTTCTGAAATCTCTGGTGCCTCATCATGCTCTGGTGGAGATAAGAAGAAAAGAAGATGGGTAAGATGTTAGGATCGATGGCTCGGGGTTTAGGTAGAGGTAGCCGGGATATTTCTAAAACTCTTCAAAATGGTAGTGTGGAAGATGGTTTTCAATCCGACTGGGTCTCGGATGATGAGAATGTGGTCGGAGCTCATGCTGATAGCGATGGGGTCAAGGACGGTGCTTTAGGGAGTCAGGTTAATTAAGAAGCTGAGCTGGAGCACACGGTTGGAGTGGATCAGGTTGTAGGTGTATGTCTTGCTGTATTCAAAAAAGAAATGGGTGACAGGATTGTAGACGAAGTGGTGCCAGGGGTTAAAATGAATTGTATGTCTTTTAACATCAAATGGGCGGGGGGGGAGGGGGGACAAGTAAGTCGGCCAAGGTTAGAGAGAAAACAAAATTTTTAGTTGATAATGTATTGTGTTACAGGAGACACAAATTGCGGAGATATCTGACTTTCAGGTTAGTAGGTTTTGGGATGGGTCACCGTATGAGAAAATTGTGGTTAATGCAGCTGGGAGATCAGGGGGTTTGGTTACACTATGGAATTCTATGGTTTTCAAAGTCGAATTAGTTAGGAAGGGACATAATTACATATTGGTAGGGGTATATGTGGAAATGAAGTTGAGATGATGTTTGTGGTAAACGTGTATGCTCCAAACGACCCGAGTGAAAGAAAGGTTTTGTGGGCAGAATTGTTGGGTGTTAAGCAGGAATTTAGTGGGAGGTGGATTTTTCTGGGTGATTTTAACGATGTTAGATATGAAGGCGAAAGACTTAATTCAGTCTTTGTGGCTTCAAATGCGCTTGCTTTCAACAATTCATTGCTGACACGGGTTTACTTGATTATAACATGGGGGTAGAAAATTCACGTCTATGTCTCCGGACGGATCAAAGTTAAGTAAACTAGACTGAGTGCTCGTATGTGTCGGGTTTATGACAAAATGGCCAAATGCAAAGGTGTTGGCATTAGATAGGGATGTATCGGATCATTCTCCTGTGATATTCTCGACGTGTGATACTAAATTTGGGTCCTGTCCATTTTGGTTCTATAATTCATGGCTGGGGAAGGACGGATTATACGAGGTGGTGTCTGGGGGCTTAAGCACGGATGTGGAAGCTTCGCGGAAAGATGTAATACTGTTACAAAAGTTGAAATATGTTAGATCGAATATAAAAACTTGGAGGAGATAGGTGACAGATGCGGAAGAAGCGGCAGTTGAGATTGCTCGTAATCAGGTTAAATCTTTGGAGAGTGTAGCAGAGAACAGAGTCCTTGAAGAGGCTGAAAGATTGGCGTGGAAAGAGGCAAGATTGGTAGTTAAAAAATGGGAGTGGAATAAACTAAAGGATATCCAACAAAAAATGAAACTACAATGGGTCTTAAAGGGTGACGAAAACTCGGCTTTGTTTCTTGGAGCTATTAATAATTGAAACGCACGAAACAGGGTGATTGGGTTGTACATTGACGGTAATTGGGTGGAGGAACCGGGTGCTATGAAAAATAAGGCAGTAGAAATTTTTAAAAGAAAATTTGATGAACCTATGCCTTTAAGACCACGGATAGCAGGAGATGGTTTTAAAAGAATCTCGGCGGAGGAGGCTAACGGATTAGTGGTCCCATTCACTAAGGATGAAATTCGGGAGGCAATCAAGCATTGCGAGGGCGAGAAGTCTCCGGGTCCGGATGGATTTTCTTTTGGTTTCGTCAAGCACTTTTAGGAAGATTTAGAGGAGCATGTGGTTGCAATCATGGAGGAATTCTACGTGCACGGATCTATTCATCCATCCATCGTGTAATTCATCCTTTGTAGCATTGATCCCGAAAGTGAATGATCCTTTGGTGCTATCGGATTTCCGGCCAATATCCCTGATTGGTGTGATAGGCAAAATAATCTCGAAGGTGTTGGTTGCTCGACTGAAGAAGGTACTTGACAACGTAATTTCACTGGTCCAGACGACGTTTATTAAAGGTAGAAATATATTTGATGGTCCACTTATTGCAAATGAGTTAGTGTCATGGGCAAAGCGAAATAAGGAGATTCTAATGTTTAAGGCAGATTTTGAGAAGGCCTAGGACTGTGTTTCCTGGAATTTCCTTTTTACTATAATGCATCATATGGGGTTACCAACCAAGTGGAAAACATGGATTGTGGGCTTATTTGTGACGGGTAGGGCGGCAGTTCTCATTAATGGGTCGCCAACTGAAGAGTTTCAACTCAAAAGGGGGCTGAGACAAGGGGATCCATTATCCCCATTCCTGTTTACCATGGTGATGGAGGCGTTTCAACTCAAAAGGGGGCTGAGACAGAAGGTACTTTTAGGGGTGTAAAACTACCGAACGATGGGCCAGAATTATCACATCTATTTTACATGGACGACGCCTTATTCTTGGGTCAATGCTCACAAGAAAATGTGTTGAATTGAAACAGAATTCTGAGATGCTTCTCTATTACTTCAGGGCTGAATGTGAATCTGGATAAGAGCAATATCTATGGGATCAATGTTGCTGGTGAGGAGGTGGAGAATATGGCGACACATCTAAGGTGCAAGAAAGACCAAATTCCTTTCGTGTATTTGGGCCTACCGGTGGGTTGTAATATGAAAAGATTAGCAAGTTGGAGGCCAGTAATTGAAAAGTTTCATACTAAACTGTCTTCTTAGAAGGCAAAATTTCTTTCTTTTGCAGGTCGAACGTTGTTAGTTAAGGCGGTATTGGGAGCTTTCCCAAACTACCACCTTTCATTATTCAAAGCACCGACGGGAGTCATAAAATCATTGGAAGGTCTACGTAGAAGATTCTTGTGGGGGGGGGGGCATCATCAAGGGATAAAATCAGATGGGTGGCGTGGGATAATATTATCAAACCAAAAAACAAAGGAGGGTTGGGCGTTGGAAGTATCGAGGATTTACATATAGCATTGTTGGTCAAGTGGTGGTGGAGATATAAGACCTCAAATGAGCAATTGTGGTGTAATGTTATAAAGTCGATTCATGGGGGGAGGAACAACTCGGGCTTTATTCCGTGCAAGAAGACATGTGCAGGGGTCTGGTCCAGTATTGCGGCTGTCCAAAATAAGGTATTGGGTCGTGGTCTTAATATTGAATCTAAGTTTATGTGTTCAGTGGGATGGGGGGATTCTATAAGGTTTTGGGAAGATAGATTGTGACACCCCAGGAAAATCCCACATCGGCCGTGGCCAGGAGAGATCCTTGGTTCATAAGTAATGTCTTGCCTCTTAAATCACCAACGCGTTTTGGGCTTAATGTTAGTGGACGAGAGGAGAACTCCACAGTTAAGCGTGCTCAGGTGGGAGAAATTCCAGGATGGGTGACCTCCTGGGAAGTCTCCACTTGGGCAACAAAAACAAATCCGTGAGCTCTGGATGGGCAAAGCGGACAATATTGGTGATGAGAGGGGCGGGGTGTTACAGATGGTATCAGAGCCACTCCTGTGCCGTTCGGGATGGTGGGTGCATACCTCATCAGGGACGATGAGACTCTAACCTCATCAGGGACGATGAGACTCTAACGGGGGGTGAATGTGACACCCCAGGAAAATCCCACATCGGCCGTGGCCAGGAGAGATCCTTGGTTCATAACTAATGTCTTGCCTCTTAAATCACCAACGCGTTTTGGGCTTAATGTTAGTGGACGAGAGGAGAACTCCACAGTTAAGCGTGCTCAGGTGGGAGAAATTCCAGGATGGGTGACCTCCTGGGAAGTCTCCACTTGGGCAGCCAAAAACAAATCCGTGAGCTCTGGATGGGCAAAGCGGACAATATTGGTGATGAGAGGGGCGGGGTGTTACATAGATGGTGCTCGAACTCACGGTTGATCGATGACTTCCCTAGGATAAAACAACTATGTAAGGCCAAGAGGTTAAAGGTTAGTGATTGTTTTTGGATTATAAATGGTATGGTCTGGTGGGACATCCCATTGACTAGGTGGCCTTCTTCTGCTGGGGAATGGGAGGAGATGAATCGGTTGTGGTCGATTCTCAGCAAACAGAAGGTTAATGCTGCACCGGACTGCTGGAAGTTTCAGGGGCTGCAAAGGAATTTTCAGTTAAACGGGTCAAGGAGTAGTTGATCCAGGCCGCGTGGGGCTCTCAGCAGGTATCGAAGTTCAAATGGAGTAAACTAGTGCCGCCGAAAGTGATGAGCTTTGTTTGGAGAGTGCTAAAAAATAGAATACCAACTGCAGAGGTGCTATCGTTCAGAGGTGTACATGTGGGGGATGGTTTTTGTAAACGATGTGGTATCGAGTTGGAAACGACAAATCATATTTTCACAAGTTGTGTATGGGCGAGGGCAATTTGGTGGAATATGGGCGATTGGCTGAAGGTACAAGAGTTAAAAACAGATGAATCGATTGATAAGGTTTTTGAATTATTCAATGGTTCAGGTGGACACGGAAAGAAAATGAAGATATTATATGATGTTGTCTGTTTAACAGTTTGGAAACTATGGATTAGAAGGAATGAAAAGGTGTTTAGAGATGTTAACATGGCCACACCATTCTACTTGAAGACATCAAACTCGAATCGTACTGATGGTTGGTTAAAAGGGGCAGATTTGATGGGTTGGATAAGGATGCATGGTGGGAATTCTCTTTATTCGACAATGGCTGACAGAAAGTATTGGGTTTGGGTGTGGCTTCGGCTTGGCTATAATCAGGTTATTATATGTAGTTTGATTCAATGTAATATTTGCTTTTAATTGTATGTTCTTTTGGGTTGGCCCATGTAGCTACTCGCTTAATGTGCCTGGATGAAACTGTGGTTGTACTCTGTTTCTTTTTGGTGGATTAAAATGTCGAGATGGCTCATGATGTTGTCATAACATATTTTGTATTTAAGTACTACACCAACTTAGGATTACCTTTTTCACTTCTATTCAGTGTTATATTTAACTCTTGTGGTTATAAAAACATTAATCTCATTAGAAAAATCAATGTAGCACAAACAAAACATGTCTAGTTATGTTAAATTGTCAAACATGATAAGATACTATTAACTCAAGTATCATACTTGATTCAAACAACTCAATATAAAATTACAAGTTTATAGATTAGAATGTGAGGGGGTTGATTATGGAGGAACAATAGAATCAAATGAGGAGGGTAATAACAGAACACAAAGTGAGTTTGTGTGTGTTGGTCAAAACTGGTGTTAAGCCTAAGAAGTTTCAATTTATGTGTAATAAGATTAATGTGGGTATCTAATGCTGATAAGTGTAGGTGGAACAAAATAATTAACTACTTAGGACCATTTGGTTGTGGATGCTGGATATTTTGGTGTATCATTGTTCTAGTGTGCAAAACAATCCCTAGACCTTTGGGGGTTTTAATGTTTTTTTAAAGCCTAGTGAGAAAAGTGTCGTTATTGTGGGAAATAACGTTGCTATGGAGTTCAAGGTGTGTGTCGCAGAGATTAATATTATAGATATTTCTTTGTCTAGTGGTTTTCATTTTACATGAAATCTAAAACCTGGTAACGTAGGTGGTATTTTGGAAAAGCTTGATAGGATAATCAGATATGAAATTTATTTTTTTAAGGCGTAGTTCAATGGTGAAATTCTAGTCCTAACAACCTCCGGGTCACAAGTTCGAGTCCTCCCACACGCCAGGCCCTTTCAACCTTAATGGGTATAATTTTTCGATGGACGATAATCGAACATGTGATCAACCCCGGGTGGGGGAACCCTCTGAAGAGGTAAACCCTCCCACCTCAAACCAGCTGGGCTGGCAGATATGAAATTTATTGATTCATAGTTTTAGTTTAAAAGATAAATACCCACTTCTAAATTGATCTTTGCAGAAAACACATAAGTCTCTATACGGAGATAACTCATATACCCAGACCGATAAAGGGTGCTTGAAATTTACAAACAGAAACAATAAAAACACATGAAAATGGATTAATCTTATAATTTTAACAAAAAAAAAAACCAAAGTCGGTTAAAGGATGAAACTCACCTCCATTATTGTTTCAAGACTCATCCTCAAATAGAGTGATGCTTGTTTCTCCAGTTCAACCATGGTTAAAGGGAGTGGAGGATCCAAAATCCTTTCATGGATAGTAACTTCAGTGACGGTTGCTATAGGTTCTTGAGCACACATGTCATAAAATAATGACGCAGATGTATGATCAAACAAACATATGCGCCTATAAATTAGAAACAAGATCACTAACATGCAAAGTTAAATAAGTTAAATACGTTAAAAAAATTGTGTAAAGTAGTACAAAACTTACACCCAACTAAATTTGGTGGTGCCTACCTCGGTTGTGTCCAAACAATGAATAGTCCAGAATTTTTCACGTTCATGTTGTTGGATCTGCCAACAAGCGTTCAACAACGAAATCTAGAGTCGGAAGCTACGACATACAATACTCACACAGAATCACATAATATATAACTATTTAATTTAATATTTAAAACAAATTTAATTTTTAACATGGCATAAACCAAAGCTTAAAACAAGTGTTGATGGATCGGCAATAATATTAATGTTGAAAGCGCCTTTGAGTTCCTTCGTTGGAAATCTTGTGAAGGCGGTCCTTACTCGGAGGTCTATTTCCTAAATTCGTGTATTTCCTAAATTAATTAATGGGTTGAATAGGGTAAACTAAAATAAAAAGGAATTAGAAAAAAAATTGGTTTAACTAGGCCTAAGACAATGGAATAAATTAGTGTATACAAGAAAAGAGGTAAACACCAGATAAACAATGGAGTAACTAGGACATTAGGAGAGTCATGGTTTCCTATATATATTATGCTAACCTGTCTAACATCTACTGCATCAGAAAGGGAACGATTAAAATCACCAAGAGATTTGGCAGCATTTAGGATTCCGTTGTCAATTAAAACCCAGTTAAAACCAGAATTTATAGAATTATTTTTGTAACACCTACAGAATGTAATGGGATATCATATTTATTAGTTATTAAGGAGAAACGAGCCCTGAAAATCTTGAGATTCTTATTCATCGTTTTTATTAGCAAGCATAATTAGTGGTCAAATGATTGGTCAAATGATCAGTCAAATAGCATACATTCCGATTATATAATTGTTTAGTCAAAAGTGTAGTCAATATATATTAACTATGTAATTACATCCTTCCAAAATAGAGAAGAACTCTTGTACTATTTAACAAGATGAATCATATGGTATGAGGAAAGGATCATTTTATACCATCTCTGTCAGTTTTACAAATCTGTTCAACCTATTACGTAATGTTTTCCCCTTCCCTATCGTTGTCAAGCCATAGGATAAGTTGACTACTAGCTTTAGCTTCTTTCTCTAATAACTTCTTGATTTGTTTGCACTTGCCCTTGAAATACAAATACCAAAAGACTATGTTAACACTGGGCATAACAAGTAAGTAAAAAAAATGATGGATACAATTATTTTAGTTCAACCTAATTTGGTTCACCTACAAAGTAAAGCATAGCTCGATGAAAGTCTCTAATAGATTAAACTACAAACTTTTATGCTTTATTTACCTACCTGAATATCAGATTTAGTTTCTGCCTTAAAGAAGAATGAGAGGGGATCATAGTCGTTCTAGTCTTGAGGATTTTCCTGAGGATTAAAGGTTTCAACTTGCTTGAAATTCAACTTGAACACATGTCCAGTGACAGAGGTGAACACCATGACAAACTCAACATCGCCAATCATCCCGCTAAAATTCAAAATGCCGTTAGGTAGCTCTGTATAGCCACCATCTCCTGAGAGTATTTTAGCGATAGATAGTACAAAAGGATGGTCTTGTACCAACCTAGTAAGATAAATAGTAAAGAAGGATGATCTTGTACGAACCAATCAGAGTCAAGGGACGTGTGGCAAAGAAAGATGCGCACATCCAGCCAAACAGCATTCGCTAGCCGGGAGATCCTAATGTCTATCTCCGTACTAAGGAGACCAACAGTACACATGACAGTGACATGTGGCCAATCACAGCAAGCTAGCGCTGGTAACAGGCAATGCCCCACGATCATGGATGGCATAGAGGGGACAACAAGTACAGTGCCAGTGCGGCTCGACCAATCAAATACCAGGAAGCCATGTCATCAGCGTTATCCACTCACGGTCAACGCCAGATGAGAAAATAGTAAAGGGAAAAGGACATCCAACCAATTAGGGGTCGTGGACGTGTGGTCACCTCTGTGATGCCACGTGTACGCAGCAGAGCAACTACTAATAAAATCTTGCCACACGGACAACATTAAGGCGGTAACCCGCTTGGTTTCTAAAAGGGCGCCTGAGGCACGCCTAGGCGTGAGGCGACCTCAGGCATAGGTTGTTGCGCCTTATGTGACATAAGGCGAGTGTTGTACAAGAAGCAAGGGCTTTTGCGCTTTTCTTTCAAGGCGATGAAGCTAAGAAGCGCTCGCTTTAATGACAAGAAGCCCAAATTAGGGTTTTAAAGAAGAAAAAAACGTAATGAGTTTAAAAAAGAAGACGGGATTAGAACTTACACGCGATGGAAGAAGAGAAGTAAAGAAGAAATCATAGTTAATCGAGGTTACATGTTGCTTTGTGGGCAGATATAAGCTTGGCGGTTGATTTTTAGGGTTAGATGGAGGATGGGATAAAGAGATGATAGGAGCAGGCTTAATACGTAAATTATCTAGGTTCAAAAAGATGCTCACTATTTTTTTTTTCTTTTTCATCTTTTTTCTTAACTAAAAAACATGTTTTATCCTCAGAGTTTTACCTTTTATCAAAATTAACTCCAGACTTTTAGAAGTTAGTGCATCAAGATGTTGTACATATGGTTTTTTAGATGGTACATATAGGTTATCTATATATTAAATAAAATATAAAGGTTAATTATCCTATATGTTAATTTACAAACTCGATGAGTAATACAAGAGCAGTTCTATAAATATTTGCTCTCTAATGGGCATTTTTGTAAACTTTGTTTTCTCACCGATTATTATAGCAACATTTGAAGTAAATTATACTAGAAAGCTATGAGAACTGATAAAAAATAATATATAAATAAATTGGGCTTCGAGTACAAAAAGCGGTGTGCTTTTGCGCTCTGCGCTTTACGTCTCGATTTTTGACCTTGTCACCTCAGTACGCTTGTCGCTTTTTAAAACCAAGGTAACTCGTCCCCTTCTATCATTGGTTGTCTTATACTAATATTAGACTGGGGTAGTGGAGGTACCCCTTAAATGATCTTGACCCACTTCAGGTTAAGGGTTGATAAGAATGGCCCATGTGAGTCCTATATAAGAAGAACCTTTTCTCCTTGAAGGGACACTCTGGATTTATTCCAAAAACACATGTTTAGTGCGTCACCTCCAATTTTATGTTAGCCTAATATTTCTACAATCATATTGACTCCATAATGATGAGTTCTTAAGGATTTCGTTATTCCTACAAGGATACCCAAACTATTTTTTTAAATGATTAACGTTATTTCTTTATTAACTTAAATTATACCCTATGTTGATGCTCATCATTGAACCTGGGACCTCACCTTCAAAAGACATGTGACCAGTGGCGGAGGTTTATAGGGGCGGGGAGGGGCGGCCGACCCCCCCGGATTTTCGCGCAGAAGTTCCGATTATATAGTATCCGTATATAAAATTTTGAAAATATAGGGTTTCGATCCCCCGAAACTGGTTTTCGACCCCCCGAAACCAGTGACTTCCGAACCCCCGGTGACTTCCGACCCCCCGAATCTTCGGGTCAAGCTTCGTCACTGCATGTGACTCCATTTTGTTTTATTTTTGGGTTTTTTTTGTCTTTTTTATTTTGTTTTTAAAGTATTTTTGTTTTGTTTTTCCCTATATTTTTGTCTTTTTATATTTATAAAATTGATGCAAGAAATAAACAATGTTTACATTTTGGGACCGTGTCATTTTCGCCTCCTTCTTTTATGTTCAATATTTTTAACCTTTTCTTTAACACATTTGATTTGTTTGATTTCTTCCATTATCACCATTTTAACTAAATAAACTTTTGACCGTTAAAGTTGCCTCATTTTCTTATCTCCAAGGCCTTTATTCTCATCTACTTAATGTATACACTGGCCAACAAATGAACAATGTATAACATTTATTTTTCTATGTAAAAAAATGTATTGTTTAATTTACAAATCAAAATAAGGATTTGATTCACTAAAAACTTACAATTACTTACAATTAAAACTATCAGTGGGGAGTTAGAGGACTTGGATGCTTTAGTGGAAATTCGTGACCTTCAGGAGGAAGAATTATGGGCTCATTGTGAAGGAAATAAGAGAATTAAGGAGATAGAAGATTGTAAACTTAAAGATTTACGCCAAAAAGCAAGGGTGAAGTGGGCAAAGGATGGGGATGCCAATTCTAGTTTCTTCCATGGGGTTGTTAATAAAAGGAGGGTGGCTAACGCTATCCCGGGTGTTATGGCGAATGGGGTTTGGATTACCAAGCCCTCTTTTGTTAAACGTGAAGTTTTTTCTTTTTTCAGGAACAAGTTCGTGGAAGAAATGGTGGAAAGGCCTCAATTAATGTGTAATGATTTGAAGACTCTTTCAGAAGCGGAAGCTGAGTTTCTTGTTAGTGATTTCACGAAGAAAGAGATCAAGGAGGCAGTTTTCGAGTGTGGTAGTGATAAAGCCCCTGGTCCGGATGGGTTCAATTTTCGGTTCATTAAACGGTTTTGGAATATCCTGGAAGAAGATTTCATGAAGGTATTTCAGCACTTTTATGATTCGGGTAAAATTTCTCGGGGGGTTGGGTCTTCTTTTATTACGTTGGTGCCTAAGGTGTAACATCGCGAAAATTTTCCCCAAATTTTTAATTCAAAACGCCCTTATTTTTCGTTACATTTTATACAAACGTCACTAAGTCTCCATTACCCTAACTCATATATATATAGATATATGTACATACATATATATATGATAATAATAATAATAATTTTTATAATAAAAAAAAAAATTCAGATTACACATATATATATATTTTTACACACACACACTTGAAACCCACTCACAACCCAAACCCAACCCCCCTTCTTATAAGTCTAAAACCCAACTTCTGCAGCCCATCACCCAACCCCAGAAGCCCAGCAAGAAGCCCTTTAGGCCCAGCCCAACTCCTCCCCTCTCCCCCTTGTGCCTGTTTAAAAACAAAAAAATTTTTGTTCTCGCCGAGGCTCGAACCGGAGCCAAACATACAAACACACACGCACTCCACCACTTGAGCCACACACAATTGTTGGTTTCATATCAACCTTAATTATATTTAAGCCCACTTTCAACCCTCCTTGTTCCTTTCCCTCCTTCGCATTTCAGCAGCAGCAGATAAGACTTTTCTTTTTTTTTATTTATTTCTTTTTTCTTCTCCTTTGATCAATTAATTTGAACGATTAACGAGTAATAATCAAAGGTTTGACTTAGAAACGTGATTATCGGCCTATAACGAGTCTATTACACGTTTAATCCTCATCAATTGATAACCAATTTACCTATTACGCGTATACAATAAATGCTTGGTCAATCCTTGCCAATTCGAACACTGAGGCCTCCACACTATAAATTGACCCTCTGCGAACCTTGTATACTCGCTCACAACTCTCTCTCAACCTCCCATCATCTCTGAATCACTCTAATTATTATTATTGTTCGTCGTTTGACTTTTACTTTGACTCGGCATTCATACTCAATTCATAACTGTAAGTTGAATTTCTTGTGTGGGTTTCGTTAATCGGCTTATGCACGACATTAACCCCATGATTAATTGGGTTAATGTCGTGTGTAGTGATCAATTGAGAAAACTAGGGTTCGTGCTTTTGGATTTGGGGATAAACTCTGTTTCACATTATGTATTTAATTAATTTTATACAGAGTTCAACATAAACATTGTCCCAGACCAAATGGTTGTGTTGTGGCCTTATCACCAAGCAGACGCGGGTTCGAACCCGGCTGCCACCATTTATCTTTTTGTAATTCTTTTTAAAACCAATTAGATATATATTATACATTATAATCTTATAAATTCATTTTTAAATATTAAAACTATTTTATAAATTCTAAAAAAAATTATATTTATTAAATCTGAGATAAAAGTTTTATTTACAAACTTTTATTTTTCAAAAATTCATTTATTTAATATTTATAATAATTAAATCAATTTTATTCTATTATATTTATAAAATTCCATTAAAATATCAAAACGATCTCATTAATTTCCACAAAAATTATTTTAAGTTTTTATAACATTAAGTTTTTCAGAAATGATTTTTATTTCTGAAAAATCATTTATTTAATATTTTTAATCAATTTTTGTTAGATTTAATCATAATTAAATCATAATAAATCCAATTTTTATTATTTTTGCACCAAAATTTTATACAATTTATTTTTAAATATTTAGAACAGAAAAATGATTTTTAAAACAATATTTCTTTAATTTTAGTATTTTTGAATATTAAAGTTAAAGTTTGACAATTTGTTATAAATAGATTAAATAATCTATTTTAAAGAAAATAATTTTATAAAAATTATTTTTATACTTTAAACACATTCTTGTGACCATCCTAGATTTAACATTTATAAAAAGATTTTTAGTTATTTATTTACTAAATTTCTCTCAATTGGCGAATGTTTTTAATATTAATCAAACGAGCAATTATCCCCAATTCGAAGCCCTAGAAACTTATACATTTATAGACTTGATAGACTTAGACATATTTATTACTTCATTTTAGGACGATACTTGATACATTTGGTCAACACATTTCTCAACAGATATAACATTTTACCAAGGTGAGTTTTACATAGCCCCTTTTCTATTTATCACCATTTTTGGGGTGAAACATGTTTATAACATCATCATTGCAATTCAATCATCAATGTGTCTATGTGTTTTCTATGTTGCATTATGTCTTGAGCATGATTAGAGTAAGCACCATTCTAGCATAATCATTAACATTGATCAGCCGGCGGTATACATTGATAGATCTATTGGACTGACAATCCCACCCGGATACGTGCCTCCTACAAAGGTTACGTGGGTGTTTGTTATCGTATAACATATTGGACCATGAGCGTATGGTATGTATCATTTTATAACAGTCATCAGGGTTGATTATGCACTCGATTTATTTCTAGTATGTTCTCACATATGGACTAGATTGACATGACACATGAATTGCACATCATTCTTACTCAATTATCTAAAACCTATGTAATTCTCACCAACTTTTGTTGACCCAAAACATTTTCAACTTAACATGTTTCAGGTTCTTTTTGCTTGAAGATTTGTATTGATGCTTGAAGATATGTGTATAGTTTCAATCAATTTGATGTACAAATTCTAGAACTATTGTATGTAATTCATTTAAATCATTTAATGGAATCTATTATTCACCATGAGCTACTGAGCAATCATTCAATACGTGGCACCCCGATGTTTCCGCCATCGGTTGGGGTGTTACATAAGGTGGAGGATCCGGTGGAGTTAGGTGAGTATAGACCGATTAATTTAATTGGGGTGATCAGTAAGGTTATATCCAAAGTTTTGGCCAATAGATTGAAGACGGTTATGGATTCGGTTACCCATGAGACACAATCAGCTTTTTTGTCGGGTAGATATATTCTAGATGGCCCGTTGATTATTAGTGAGATTCTTTCTTGGGCGAAAAGGCGGGATAAGCAGTTATTTATGTTTAAAATAGACTTTGAGAAAGCATATGACAATGTTAATTGGAATTTCTTGATGTCTATTATGAAACAAATGAGGTTCCCGGATAAATGGTGTGATTGGATTTTCGGAGTGGTGGAGTCGGCTGCTTCCTCTGTGCTTGTTAATGGATCTCCTACATTTGAGTTCACATGCAGCAAAGGTATTAGACAAGGTGATCCTATCTCGCCTTTTTTATTTATTTTTGTTATGGAAGCTTTTTCTAGTATTATTCGAAGGGCATGTGCTATTGGTTCGTTTGATGGGGTTCGTCTTCCTAATGACGGGCCAGTTATGTCTCACTTATTGTATGCGGATGATGCTATGGTCATGGGTGAATGGTCGCAATTTAATTTTAATTCTCTTAGACGTTTACTACGCGTCTTTCATTTATGTTCCGGGTTGAGAATTAATATCCATAAGTCTACGTTGGTTAGTATTGGGAAAAACCTTTCCGAGGTGCAAGATAAAGCGAAGGCTCTTGGTTGTCGGGCTGGGGAGACCCCTTTTAAATATCTTGGTATTCAAGTTGGAGGTAATATGTCCAGAGTTAACAGTTGGGATCCAGTGGTTCAAGTCTTCAAAAAACGCCTTTCCATATGGAAGGCTCGTACTCTTTCTATGGGGGGGAGGTTGGTCTTGGTTAAATCCGTTTTGGAGAGTATTCCCTCATACTATTTTTCGTTATTTAAAGCCCCAGCTGCGGTTATTAATAATCTGGAAGGGCTTATCAGGCGCTTCCTATGGGGGGAACGGATGAAGTCGGCAAGATACACTGGGTGGCTTGGGAGAGGGTGGCGAAGCCTAAGTTAGATGGTGGGTTGGGGTTGAGTAGATTGATGGACTGTAACCTCTCGATGTTGTTCAAGTGGTTGTGGAGGTATAAAACTGAGGAGAGTGCCTTGTGGAAAAGAGTAATAGATGCTCTTCATGTTTCTAATCGTCGATGGGATATGATGCCTTGGAATAAACAGTCTAGCGGTCCGTGGAGTAAGTTGGTTAAGGTGGCGTATGCCACTAAGATTCAAGGGGTTAATGTGTTAAATATGATCCGGGGAGCTATCGGTAACGGTTTAGACATCCGATTTTCGGTAGATTCCTGGATTAGCGATGTTCCTTTGAAAGAGATGTTTCCGAATTTGTTTGTTCTTGAAAAACATAAGTGGTGTAAAGTTGCGGCCAGGATTAGTGATGGTAACGGGAATAATGCTATTATGTGGGATTGGAAGAGATACCCAAGCTCGAATATTGAGATGATGGAGCTCATTCAGTGCCACCGGTTGGTAATGGGGGTGCGCCTAAATCAATACTTAGATTCGTGGAAATGGAACAGCGGATCCAATGGTATGTATACGGTTAGCGAGGCTCGAAAGTGGCTGCGTAGTGCTGATGCTACGGTTGATGGGTTTAAATACAAGTGGTGTAAATGGCTTCCTAACAAATGTAATATCTTTATGTGGCGGGCTTCTATGGATAGGCTTCCAACGACTACTGCGTTAGCTAGAAGGAACGTTTATACGGGTGATGGTCTATGTCGTCTTTGTGGTGAAGTTGTCAAGACCCTAGAACATGTGTTTACAGCTTGTGCGATCGCTAATGGTTTGTGGATGGGTATTGCGTCTTGGCTCCGTATTCCCTCGCTGTTCATCTTTTCAGTTCACGATATCCTAACTTTGACGGATCATGCTTCTATCTCTCCATCGAGGAAGCTAGTGGTTTATGGTATTTTAATTATAGCTTGCTGGAAGCTTTGGAATACACGGAACGAGGTTATTTTCAGGCAAGGAGTTGTGAATGTTTCAAGGATGCTTTCAGACGTAAAGGCTATTAGTTTTTTATGGTTTAATAGTAGAACTAAAAATGATAGGATTGGTTGGAACGATTGGTGTAAATTTGATGTAACGTAATGTTTTTGTGGTTGTAGTGGGTATCTCTGGCTTGGAGATATCCCGTTTTGCTGGTTTTTAATGAAGTTTGCCTTTCAAAAAAAAAAAAAAAAACATACCAACAACTCAATTTGGGTTCAAAATTCACATCTAGAGGTCAAAACTTGCTTTAAAACTTAGATCCCACACTTAAGTGCAATCATGCAAGTAATTTTATATAATAGATGGTTACGTGATATGATTTTAACTATATAGTTAGCTCCATTTAGTTGCTTTGAAATTCAAGTTATTATATGAAACCAATTGTACATAACATAACATAAAATAATCCGAATGGTACAAAAGTTCAATGAAAGAAATCAAGAATGAACAATTAGGGTGGGCTATATTACTCATCATCAAGGGTAGGCTCATTGTTTATACATTTTGTTGCCCTATTTTTGTACTTCATATCAACTATGTAGGATAAGGCCTAAGGGTGGTGCCAAATCTAACTTTATATATTAAATCCATTGCCTTTGAAGATTAAGTCTTGTACTCTCTTCATTGAGGATAGTCCTCATTTGTGGAACACAAGTGAGCATAGACTAGAGAGAAAGAACTACTACTAAATCTTTAATCACTACAGCGTGACGACATTCTCCATTTCATTTAGACTTTACTTAATTATCTTAAGTTGTATATGTCATGATTCATTCATTCCATTGCACAAGTGTTAAATACGGAAGGGCTGCCAATGATCTCCAGCTCAGCTGGTTTGAGGTAGGGTGGGTTTTCCCTTAAGGATTCTCATCCTAGGAGGAGGTCACAAGTTCGATCCATGCATACCATAAAAAAATTCCCCGTGACGGTTTGAGCTTAGGCAAGGAGGACACCGGTGCGTGGGTAGGGATTCGAACTTAAGACCAATAGGTTAGGGTTGTATAAGGATTTCCATTGATCTAAACCTTTCAAAAAAAAAATAAAAAAAAATACGGAAGGGCTTGGAATGCTAGATGACTTAATATGTCATCTTATTATTTGTAGGAACCGTTCGTGCAAAATAAATAAATAATTCTTATTATTTTTACAATACAATAAGTAAAGGAAATAAAATACTATTATAACTGAAAAGAAAAGAAAATACAAGAAGATGATGAGAAAACAAAATTATTGTGGCTGATGATCGTGTTTGACACGCGGCCCTTAAAACAAATTCCGAGCCTACCGGAGACTCGTTTTGTTTCTTAGGGTACAATAGCCGAAGCAGTGTGTACTGCCGGAGTAAGCACTAAACCCGACTTGTACCTTGATCTTCAGAAGAACAGAGTAGAAAAAGCAAGAGAATTTTAGAGGAGAAGTGATAGAGAAAAATGTCTCTGATGTGTTTTCTGTAATGCCAAGACCTTGGCTTTTATAGGAGCCAAGGTTGTTAAAAGTAAAAGGAATTAAATGTCAAATATTAAATGTCATTAAACGTCTTCAATGGCATTTAATGCTGCTTTAATTCTCAGTCAAAACTGTTGACTCGTCAGTTTCACTGCAGCTCTGAACCGTTGGGAGCCACGCAGGCACGAGTTACGCGCGCGCGCCACGTAATCCCGTTCTCCGCATTTACGTCAGCAAAAGTCCTCGTTCTCCGCGTCCGCCTATCTTGCTGAACCACCTGTGCACCATCAAAAATAGTAAGGCGGCTCTCAAGCGGCGACACGAGTGTGCGAAGTGCAAAGTGCGCCATCAAAGCGCCTCATCGCCCACGTCACGCGCGCGTGTGCGAGTTATGGGTCTTCGCACCCTTTGCCACTTCCATAGTGTGTGATTCTATGGAACACTTAGGATGGGGAGTCCTTCCTTATAAACAAGTCCAAGACTCATCTCCCTTCCAATGTGGGACAAGTTCTCCTTGCCACTTTCCATTTCACATTTCCAACTAGTTGTTTCACTCCTCCACTTTTGAGCATCGATATCTCATTCACCTTAGCTCCGTTTTGGATGCGGTTTGGTTCGTTGCGGAGCTCTCACAACATAGAACATAAACCCACAACGAAATATATAAATAAACCTCAATTTCAAATATATATTTTTGTCCAAAACTTAGGAAAAATCATTTTCCCAAAATTGTGAAAATAGCATTTTCACCTATTTTTCTAACATTATTTTGTTATAAATAATAGTTAGCTTACGATAAAACCACCCAACTCATATTCATAGACGTTTGGAATAATTTACCTTACAGGGTTCATGTGTCACTTCAATAAGGCTAAGATATAACCATCTCTAACAATACAAAACAAGCACCTAGCATTTTTTTTAAATTAGTTACCGTAAACCCAAAAGAAAGTCATGGACACCTCATTTTTATCTTGAAATCAACATTAACTTAGAATAATCTACTTTGATAACTTTAGCTTAATTAATTGATTATGTTTGATATTAACTACTACCTTCCTACTTTATAATATTCTGTTCTTATCTCTAGTTATAAGATGTGGTTTATGTATTGGTCAATAAAGTTATCTTAACTATACCCATATCATACACATGACAACCAACATACATGCCACCAAACCACAAATAATTCAGTCATATCTCTTCTTGAACATACATATAGCTACCCATATCATTATCACGATGGTGTGGCAGCTCGCGGAGGTGGGGACAATGGTGACGGTGGTTGTGGCAATGGTAGGAGTGGCAGGAACTATGGTAGGGGTGGTGAAGGTGATAGTGAAAACTACGATGACCAAAACAATAGTGGCAAAAGTGACTGTGGAGACAGTGAATGAAACTGAAACCAAATTTTTATCACTTTTTTTTTACTAGGTATCCCACTCATTACATATTCTTCAAAGCATGGGTTCAATACACATTCCGGGTCGATTTGGTAAAAAAATTGCGTTTGAATTTATTGGGGCCCTCAAATTATAAAACAGGTTAATTTAAGCTTAATTAAATTTTAAGGACATGTAAAACGCATAATTTTGTAGTTCAAATTTAAAATATGTCCAAATTGGCCAAACACCATCCACAAATTACTTTATTTGTTGCCACTACCTACGCGTCACTTCCACGAGCACTAACACCACCACCTCCTCTGTTACCGTTGTTACCACTACCAAGTACCATCACAGCCGATCGAACCACATCGTCACCACCCCGTCTATTTTTTCTAAAAAAAATTAATTTGACCCGAGTTCATTTGAGTTAAAACATGTTTTGACCGGAACAAAGTTCAAATTGTTTTAAAATGAAATTCTGGATAAAAAAAAGGATTATAAAGATAACCTTAAGAAGGAAATTTTGGATAAAAAATTGTATAGATTTCAGATTTACAATATCAAGATAATCGATTTTACAACTGTTGCTACAACAAATAACTGCCTAACAATGGTCCTGAGTCACAAGGGAGGTTCGAGGGTTCAAGGGTTACACTTTGCCTAACGCAGGTCGTGGTGTCCTTCTACGTTGCAAACGTAGAAGGAGGCTCAAGGTTATTTTTCTTGTTTTAGATCCTTTAAGGTTCTGCTTTGAGATGTACTCGAAACCAGAAATAGAAGTTCTAGAGATCCGAGTGGAGAGAAATATTCTTCCACGTGCAAGACCAAAAGAATTAGAAAAGTGGAGTAAGGGTGATTGTGATGGTGTAATCAGAGCTGAGGATTCAGCTTCTGATTTATAGAGAAAGGGGGACTCCATAAGGAGAAAGCATCTTGCCTTGAGCCTTGTTGCAACTAAAGGACATCCCACAAATGGTAAGTGGCTGCTATGGACCTGCGGTCTGTTGGCTGATGTTACTCCATCAGCTTATCTGTTCTGATCGATGAAAAAGATGACGGGACAAGTCATCTTTTTGACTTAGGATGCTTCTGGTTGTCCGAAGCCTTGTAGGCTTCAACCCTTTAAGCATTTGTTTAGTAATGTTATATATTTATGTTTGCTTTAGGCTACCCACGTCATCAGCCCCCCAAGTCAGAAGGTTTGATGCGGTAGCTTGAAAGCTTTTGACTGTTTTCCTAGTTTTTCCTTTGCTTGAAAGGTTCGGGGGTTCGCTGTGATTTAGGCGGTTATTACTCAGCAGTTTCAATGTTGATTGGACTGTTGATGTGACATCTGGCAGTTTGCTCAGACTAATTACTGCATGCCATTATTATTACGGTTTTTTGAATTAAATAACCGTTTGATTTTTCTTTTTTTTAAAACCTTTTTTGTACTTCATTTTCACTTTACCTTTTTCTTTTCTTCATCTTCATCCTCTCAAACACTTCATCCATCTTAGGGTTTCGTGATTTTTCACCACAGCATGTTAGTTTTTCTTTTTCTTGCTTTGTTTACTGATCATCCTTTTGAGCATAATGGGTGCTAAAAAGGATATGGCCGTTACGTTTTCAACTCTTTCTCAGAAAGAGGTAGAATCGTTTTGTGCCGAATGGGGTATTGACTTGTCATTCAAACCTGTGGCTCCTGGTAAAAAACTCTCTGTTTCCGAGTGTCCGTCTGGTTCCATCGCTTTGTACTGTCGTCATTTTGAATTTGCAAACCTTCGTTATCCTTTTTCTGTATTTTTGTTGAATGTTCTTGAGTATTATAGGGTTTCCCTTGGTCAGATCCACCCACATGGTGTTGGCCGTGTTTTACACTTTGAATGCCTTTGTAGAGCCCTAGGGTATGATCCTACTCTATTGATGTTCAGACGATTTTTTCGTCTTGCCAAGAATGGTGACTGGTTCACCTTCGAGGGGTCATCATTGGAGACTAACCTTCTTTCTTCCCATGTTACGACGGTTGGTCAATGGAAGAATAGGTTCTTTTGGGTGTCTGATTCTATTTTCCCTTTTAAGCCTGTGTGGAGGCATCCTGAGGCTGTTCTTAATGAAGGGGAACCCTCAGAGTCTGAACTAGACGATGTCTTCCTAACGACTCTTAGGACCTGTCCTTCAAGGCTTCGTCCATTTGCTGAACCCTTCTTAGTATTATCTGGTGTTAGCACTCGTTGGGACAAGCCGGGTAGAGATCCTGTTGTGATGAAGGATGGTCAGGGTATGAATTTTGTTTATTGTTGATTTCTTTTGCTTTCTCTGTTTTTTCCTTATGTGTTCTGTTTTTTGCAGTTATGTCGGCTCTTGACTTTATCAAAGGTGATGATGCTTCGGGTGTTGTATTTTCTGATGCTGAAGCAGCAGATGGGGAAGATGCACTGACCAAATATCAGAAAGGGAGGTATGATGGGACCAACTATGTTGCTGTTCCTAATGTTAAGGGTTTTGCTAAAGATAGTTCTTCCAAGGCTTCAACGAGGAGGTCAAGCAGGCGTCTTTTGAAGGCTGCTAAACCTGCTGATCCTTCTGAAGCAGTGACAGTTAGCGATGATATTGAGGATTCTGAAGATGAGCAAGATCAGACCATGGATGATGTTCCTGTGGATTCTGTTGTGAAGAAAGGTAAGGGTAAAAAGGTGAAGGTTGGAGTGGTGAAGGAAACAGAAGTGTCAGCTAGCTTTGATGAGGGAAGTCTGTATGTTCCTGGGTGGAACGTGAAGTCCAGTGACAACTTTAAGTCTTCGGCTATTTGTGAGGAGGTTCTTGCACACTTTGCTACTCCTGGTGCCAAGGCTTGTCTTGAGGTTTTGGATGATGATGCTTTGCTGGCAAAGATGATGGTGGGTACCTGTAACCTTACTGCTATGCTTCCAGAGGGGATTAGTAGGTTTAGGAAGGTTATGGGTAAGTATAGTGACTTTGCCAAGAAGAAGAGGGAGATGAAACAGTCCCTTGCTGATATGAAGAAGGATGCTGAGGAATATGCTAAGAAGGAGGCTACTTTGATTTCCCTTATTGATGAACTGAAGAAGGGGCATGAGGCTGAGATGGCAAGGCATGAAGCTGCTATTCTTAAGGTGGAGGCAGATCAATTAGCTTTGGAAGCAGAGAAAAAGGCTTTTGAAAGTGAGAAGAAGGGGTTGGAGGCTTCCCTTGCTGCTGTGCAAAGTGATAACAAATGGCTGATTGAAGAAGGATTTCAGCAAGTCGTTACCTACCTTCTTCATTCCACCGAATTCAACTCTGCACTTAGGGAGGTTTATACCAAACTTTTGACCCATGGTAAGCATGCTGGTTTTGTTGCAGGGTTTAAAGCTCATGAGTCTGGCCAAGTTTTGGAAGAGTCTCCCTTTTATCAGCCTGACTCCTTGGATGTTTTTAAGGAGACTGTCCTTAAGATGGAGCACTCCAGCTATCCCTATGTTGCACAAGTCTCTTCCTACTATGGAAAGCCCTTGAAGGAGCTGAAGGAATTGAAGCCTGCTGGTTTAAACGAAGTTGTTTCTGCAAAGGTGCTTCAATCTGTTTCAAGGAAGAGGGCACATTCTGGTGATAGTGAAGAGACGTTGGATGTGGCTGAAACTTTTTCCAAGGATGCTAGTGTTGAGGCTTCTGAAGCTGGACTTGTGGAGAAGGCTCCAAAGAAGGGGAAGAAGGTAAAGAAGGCGAAGGTGGTCAAGGTAGTGAATGAGGGTGAAACCTCTAAGCCTTCAGAGTCTGGTGGTGATATCTGATCTTCCCATTCGTAGCTTTCTTAGCATCTTGGTTTGTTAAAAACACTTAACTTTGTGTTTCTAAGTACTTTTATCTTTTGTTGGAACCTTCAATGGTTCCTTGGTAGTTATGGGCTGTAGTCCTTTGAACAATTATGCTACTTGTTGGCTTTTGTTAAAAGCCTTTGAATGTTAAGTCTTTGTGGCTTGTGTTTAAGTTTGATTGTTGTTTTTCTGTTGTCATGTTTGTCTTTGCTGTTTGGGAATGTTTATCCGGTAGCACCTTCAAAGGTTGAATGTTGCAGTCATTCATCCTTAAGGTAGTCTAGGCAAACATGTCACCATCTATCCTATATACACTTACATAAGTGTTTTACTATGTTTTCGTAAGTTTGTTTTCTAAACTTAAGGAACGTTTGGTGTAGGTTGTTCAAGCCTGTCAATGAGATTTATAAAAGTGTTTTTTGTTTATCTCATGGAGTTGGATTGATTTAGGAACTCACCCCTTATATAGGTCTGTTTATCCTTCGAACCTATTGAGCGATATGGCCTGGGAGCTCATCCCCTTACATAGTCTCTACCATGGAGTTTCTTGCAAGGTTCTCAACCTGAACTTAGGATAGAAAGACAAAGTTTCTAAAGGAGGATCAAATGATCCTTTCATTCATTAGATTGGATAACATTACATCATTTGGAAAAGAACAACATTTTGTTATAACTTAAACAAAGAACCTTTTGAGGTTCTTGCCGTTCCAGTGACGGGGGAGTTTTTTGCCTTCCATGCTTGCTAGTTTGTAGGATCCCCCTTTGTGGGACTCTAGGATAGTGTATGGGCCTTCCCACTTAGGTCCTAGCTTCCCTTGACTTTCCTTCTTGCTTGCTTCGTTGTTTCTCAAAACTAGGTCGCCGGGCTTGAATCGTTCGTGCTTAACTCTGGCATTGTAGTAGGACTCCATCTTTTGTTTGTATTGAGCTTCACGGATTGCTGCTGAGTCCCTTGCTTCTTCCAGGAGGTCGAGGTTAAGCAGTGATTCCTGTTCATTTGTCTGGATATTGACATGAAAGGTTCTTGGTGTGGTGATTCCGATTTCGGCAGGTATTACTGCTTCAGATCCAAAGGTAAGGCTGTAAGGCGTTTTCTTGTTGCTTGTCTTCTCGGTGGTTCGAATTGCCCAGAGAACGCTTGGCAGTTCTTCCAACCAGTTTCTTCCTTGTCTGCCTAGTCTAGCCTTGATCCCTTCAACCACACTTCTATTCATTCTTTCAACTTGACCGTTCGACTGGGGGTAGGCCACGGAACTGAAGACTTGGGTTATTCGGTACTCCTTGCACCAAGCGCTGAACGGTTTCTCTGCAAATTGCTTGCCGTTGTCCGTTACAAGCACCCCAGGTAGGCCATATCGGCAAATGATGTTTTCCCAAACGAAGTCAATTATCTTTTTCCCGGATATCTTCCCCAAGGGCTTTACTTCTGGCCATTTTGTGAAGTAATCTACTGCCACCAATAAGAATTTAACCCCTCCTTTTGCTGGTGGGAAGGGTCCAACGATATCCATTCCCCATTTGTAGAACGGCCAAGCCGAATTGACAGGCACCAAATCATGCTTGGGACTTTTGGGGACTGGGGCGTGTAGTTGGCAGGCTTCACATCTTTTCAGCTGTTCTGATGCATCACGATGCATGGAGGGCCAGAAATATCCCAGGTTCATAAGTTTTGCCACAACTGACCTTGGACCACAGTGGGCTCCGCAGATTCCTTCATGAACTTCCTTAATCAGGTACTTGCTCTGTTCGGGTCCAACACATCGGAGCAGTGGAGCTAGATACCCTCTTTTGTAAAGCATCTCATCTTGTATGGTATACTGCTTCGATTTGTTTCGGATCCTTTCAGCTTCGACAGGGTCCTGTGGTAGTTCTCCCTTTTGAAGGAACCTTACAAACGGAGTCATCCAGTTTGGCTCATTTTCAGTGATGACGTCTTGGACTTCCAACTCTGATATGGCAGGATGCTTGACTACCTCAACCAATACTTTCTTAGTGAGGTGAGCAAAGGTTAGCGAGGCGAGCTTGCTTAGTGCGTCAGCCTTTTTGTTGTGAGACCTTGGAACTTGCTTGATCTTGCATTGTTGGAAAGTGTTCATGATTTCCTTGGCTTTCTCTTTGTATTTTTTCATGTTGGGTTCCTTGGCAATGTAGCTATCGTTCACTTGGCTAGAGACCAGTAGTGAATCTGTGAACACTTGAAGCTTGTGAACTATCATCTTTTTTGCAAGCTTGAGTCCTGCTATCAGAGCTTCATATTCGGCTTCGTTGTTTGTTGTCTGAAATTCCAAACGAAGGGCATATGTGAATTCTAACCCTTCAGGACTGATTAATATAAGACCAGCTCCCGAGCCTTCAACGCTGGAAGCTCCATCTGTGTAAAGCTTCCAGGCTTCAGGATCGAGAGGTTCGTCCATGGTTATGTTAACCTCAGCAGTTTCTGCCCTTGGAATTTCAGCAATGAAATCAGCAAGTATTTGTGCTTTTATTGCTTTTCTCGGGACGTAGGTGATTTTGTGTTCACCTAGCTCAACAGCCCACTTGGCTAGTCGTCCTGAGGTTTCAGGCCTTTCAAGCACATTTTTGATTGGCTGGTCAGTGACTACTTGAATAGGATGTGCTTGAAAGTACCTTCGAAGCCTCCTGGCCGTTTGTACCAGGGCCAAGGCTAATTTTTCCAAAGGAGGGTACTTGACCTCTGCTAACTTTAAGGTTTTACTGAAGAAATAAACGGGTACCTGGGCTTTTTCTCTTTCGATAGTGAGAACAGCGCTGAAGGCTTCTTCAGTGACTGAAAGATAGACAGAGATCGTTTCCCCTGCTTCAGGTGCTGCAATGGTGGGAAGGTAAGCCAAGTAATGTTTCATAGCGTTGAAGGCTTCTTCAGCTTCTTCTGTCCACCTGAAGTTCTTCTTGTCAGCACAACCTTTGAGGGTCTTGAAGAAAGGAAGGGATTTCTCAGCAAGTTTCGACACGAAACGCTTCAAGGCGGCAAGCTTGCCGTTCAAGCTTTCCACTTCTTTCTTGGTTTGTGGTGACTTCATTTTGAGGATGGCCTGAACCTTGTTTGGGTTAGCTTTTATGCTTTGTTTTCCTACAACATGACCCAAGAATTTCCCTTCTTCGAAACCGAAGGAACACTTGATGGGATTTAGTTTCATGTTGATCTTC
Source organism: Ambrosia trifida (assembly GCA_028751855.1). Lineage (NCBI taxonomy): Eukaryota > Viridiplantae > Streptophyta > Magnoliopsida > Asterales > Asteraceae > Ambrosia > Ambrosia trifida. Next base: position 52,882,645 of record CM054128.1, read on the forward strand.
TTGAGATTGTCGAAGGTTTCTTGTATATCATTGAGCATGTCCTCCTCGGTCTTGCTTTTGATAACCAAATCATCCACGTATGCTTCCATGTTCCTACCAATTTGCTCGGCAAAGGCTTTGTCAACCAACCTTTGATAGGTGGCACCTGCATTTTTTAAGCCGAAGGGCATCTTTTTATAACAGAAGATACCCTTGTCCGTATGGAAGGCAGTCTTTTCTTCATCGTCCTCCTTCATTTGTATTTGGTGATAACCTTTATAGGCATCCAAAAAGCATTTGAAGGGGAAACCTGTCGAAGGGTTAGCTTGTAAGCATGCACTATGTAAAAAGAAACAAATTTGGGAGGTGTTGAGTAACTTCAAAAGTTGTTCTTAGGTTCAAGGGTAACCTGTCAGCGAGTCAACTTTCAAATCCACCTCTGGTAAAGGGTAGCAATCCTTTGGGCAAGCCTTGTTGAGGTCTTTGAAGTCTATGCACATCCTCCATGAGTCATCAGGTTTCTTAACCATCACTAGGTTTGCAACCCAGGACTGGTATTTGACCTCTCGGAGGATTCCTGCTTCGACCAGTTTGTCAACCTCATGGCAAGCTGCTCTGCTTCGTTCTGGTGCAAGGCTTCTTTTCTTTTGTACTATTGGTTTAATGTTTTGGGGAACTTTGAGTTCGTGTTCAGCAACATCACGTGGGATCCCTGTCATGTCACTGGGACACCAAGCGAAAACATCTACATTGTTTTTTAGCAATGCTTCAAGCTTTGAGAGAATTTCCCTAGGAAGGGCTGTGTTTACCCGTATCCTTTGATCAGGGTATTTATGATTGATGCTAAGACCGAGTTTGCTTTGTTCTTCGACAACCGTTAGCACAGAGGCTGATGGTTGGAGGGTTCATACTCCTTCTTTGGTGGGGAACTTGGCACTCTTCCGGCTGATGGAAACGGTCATATCGAAAGCTACTACACCGGGTCTACCAATGATGACATCGTAACTGGATGGTAGATCTAAGACAATGAATGTCAGTGGTTCAGTTCTTCGCATTTGCCCATCGGAGAAAGTTACATTGAGTACAATCTCGCCCAAGGGTTTGATGGGGATATCTGCTATGCCCTTGATGGCAGCTTCGGCTGACCTGAGCGTGGAGCGTTCTTCGTGGCTTAGAAGGTTGAAGTATTTTGCAAACATGATCTCAGTAGCAGCTCCGGTGTCTATGTAGGCTTTTTGTGTTTGTTGTGAACCCACGAAGGCTTCAAGGACTAGTGGATCACAGTGTTTTTCTTCTTTGGTACAAGGGAAGTAGATGCCTTGACATTCCCAATCCTCCAACCTCTGTCGTTTGCTTGGTGCTTCACTTTCAGCAAACACCATGGCAACATCTTTCTTTTTGCCATCAGCTATGTTTTCTTTGACGCCTTTAACCAAGTGGGCCAGTTCGCCAGATCTAACTGCTTCTTCGATCCTCTTCTTAAGCTGGAAGCAGTCGTTGGTGTGGTGTCCCTTTTCTTCATGAAACTCGCAATACTGGTTGGAGTTTTCGTTTCTTTTACTTTTAGGCAAGGGACGAGGTGGTCTAAAGGTGTGTTTGACTTCTTCCGTGGCCAGAATTTCTTGAGGAGTTTTGGAGAGGGCTGTAAAATTTATGTTTCTATCTTTGCTTGGAGGGTTCCTGCTTTCCGACCTTCGAGACTCAGATCTCCTGGATCTGTTGTCGTAGGTACCATAGTTTCCTCTTTTCCGAGCAGGGCTGTTGCTTCTCCAGTTGGAAGCCCTCTTTCTTTGCTCCTTTATGTCTACAGCCTCTTCTCCTCTGATGTGGGCTTCGGCTCTTTCCAAAGCCTCTTCAAGGGTTTTGGTGAGACTCTTGTTAAACTCCCTGGTGAGGTATTTTGAATTGATGGCGTTCATGAACCCTGCAACCTTCATCTTTTCATCTGCACCAACGTAGGTAAGTCCTTCTTTTTTATACCTCTCAATGAAATTTTTCAGGCTTTCATCATCTTTTTGCTTTATCTGGAAGATGACGGTTGCATCCTTGACACATCTTCTTTGTTGTGAGAAGTTGGCAAGGAATCCTTTGCCGAGTTCATCAAAGGTTCGGATGCTTCCAACCTTCAAGCCATTGAACCAGATTCTTGCGGATCCAACGAGGGTTTGCATAAACATTAAACAACACTCTGGATCGCCCCATTTTTCGATCCGAGCTGCCCCTGAGAAGATCTGAAGGTGATCTTCTGGATCATCAGAACCATCATATGTTCTTATATGAGCTGGCATCTTTAGCTTGTTAGGAAAGTCATAATCTGCTATTTCCGGTGAGAAGCAAGATAAGCTGTTTGGCTTGTAGGGTGGGTTGACAGGTTGTTCTGTCCTGTTGTTGGTTATTCCGACTGGGGTTCCTTGTTGAGCAGCGATGGCTTGACTGATGAGCTGTTGCCAGGGGAAGTTAGCCATTACTTGTGATATCATGTAGGGCATGAGGTTAAAACCTTGGAGGTTTTCGGTTGTGGCCACGTTGCTAGTCATCTTGGGGATGCTCATGGAAGCATTCCTAGCCATGGGGAGTGAAGCCATGGCCTGATCCCATGAAGTGGCTGCCGGTGGAGGGACACTGGATATTGGTGACTGTAGAAGCTGATCCAGGGTGACTTCATGCCCAAGTGGTGTGCCGGTAGTGGCAGCTTGGGTGGTAAACAATGGGAAAGCGGTGGGGCTGGACCTTGTTTCATGCTGAGAAGTGGAGAGTGTGTTGCTGGGGCCAGCGGCACTGCTTCCGAGTCGTGGTCTATGACTGTAGGTGGCACTTAGAGGAGGAGGAGGCCCCGGCGAAAGCGACACCTCTTCTTCCTCGCCATAGTCTAGACGGAGGCGGACTCCTTTATCTCTCTCCTTCATGACATACTGGTTCAAAAGGGATCTAAGCTGCAGGAAGTTTCTTTCCACTCCTTCAGGGGTAAGATCTATTCGTTGGGGAGTATGTGCAAGATCAGGGAGAGGAGAAAACACCCCTGAACGAGTGGGAGGTGGAGTCTGTAAGCTTGTTGTCCCATGATGTGCAGGTGAGGACTGAGTTCGAGCTGGAGTGCCTCCTGGAGTGGAAAAAGACACAGATCTGGCTGGAGAAGTCTGATCTGTGCTTGGAGAGATCTGGTTAACTTCCTCTTGGGACTCAGGGTCAGACATGGAGAGAGTTGGAGCTACACAACTGTTTTTTGTAAAGGCAATGGCGTAGCCCCACGGTGGGCGCCAACTTGTTGCTACAACAAATAACTGCCTAACAATGGTCCTGAGTCACAAGGGAGGTTCGAGGGTTCAAGGGTTACACTTTGCCTAACGCAGGTCGTGGTGTCCTACGTTGCAAACGTAGAAGGAGGCTCAAGGTTATTTTTCTTGTTTTAGATCCTTTAAGGTTCTGGTTTGAGATGTACTCGAAACCAGAAATAGAAGTTCTAGAGATCCGAGTGGAGAGAAATATTCTTCCACGTGCAAGACCAAAAGAATTAGAAAAGTGGAGTAAGGGTGATTGTGATGGTGTAATCAGAGCTGAGGATTCAGCTTCTGATTTATAGAGAAAGGGGGACTCCATAAGGAGAAAGCATCTTGCCTTGAGCCTTGTTGCAACTAAAGGACATCCCACAAATGGTAAGTGGCTGCTATGGACCTGCGGTCTGTTGGCTGATGTTACTCCATCAGCTTATCTGTTCTGATCGATGAAAAAGATGACGGGACAAGTCATCTTTTTGACTTAGGATGCTTCTGGTTGTCCGAAGCCTTGTAAGCTTCAACCCTTTAAGCATTTGTTTAGTAATGTTATATATTTATGTTTGCTTTAGGCTACCCACGTCATCAACAACAAACAAGATAAAATAAATAAAAAGGACATTCAAGTTACACATGAAGGAAGCAACGACAATAAATAAAAATTGCATAATTAGAAAGAATGCATCAACATCAACAAGGACTATAAATTGGTACAAACAAGTTTAGGTCGATTCTGGAAACTATAGATTATATTTTAAAAATTGACGTGTTATTATCACCGAATGTAGCTCATCATATATCTAATTCTTGAAACTAGCTTGTTTCAAATTTTATTCCAGTATGAGCATCCAATTCTCTACCGCTCCAACTGTGGGGAATATTGGTATATAGTATTTAGGCTTTTAGTAAGATATGCTAAATAAATAACCATGGTATGTAATATTGTAGGAGGATGAATACTATGTGTTACTTGGTGAAAAAAAAAAATACATCATGTAAATAAAAATTTGGTGTGAAAGTGGTGCATCTTTTTGCATGTAAAAATGAAAATGGTGTATAACCCGTGAGCATCTAGCAAACGGCACCATTTTATCGTTCAATTATTCTAGAAAATAAGAAAACAAAAATAGTTTAACCAGTGGCGACATTTGGTGTAGTTGTTTGAAGAACATTTGGCTAATATACACTTATGTTAGTTAATTGCAATGTATTGGCCGATACTCGAAGACATCCAAGATGAGGGTGTTTCTAAGCTAATATGTTCATAGAGTTTGGAACACAAATGGGTGACATAAGTTTATTAGCACTAATGGTATTAAATATAATGATTTTCATGTAAATTGCCTTATGTCCAAGGCTTGATACCAAACCACATCGAGCTGAGGGTCTCACTAGAAGCAGTCTCTCTATTCTTAGGGGTAGAGGTAAGGTTGTCTACATCTTACCCTACTCAGACCCTACCTTAGCTTTTGCCTTTTGTTATTGGTGGGATTAACTAAGTATGATGATGATGATGATGATTTTCAGGTAAATTGCCTCAGTTGGAGAAAAGGGATTGAAAAACTCTTTGGATTCCAGATCAAATCAGAGTTTTGGTTAAACCCAATCAGATGTTATAAACTAATTGGGTTTTTATTAAATCATGATGATATTAACTTGTGCCCAACTTCTGTACGCTAAACTTTTGGACCGCAAATTTGAACTTCAAAAATGCTTCTGCTAGACTTGAAGAACTTTAAACCGCTTTTTGTGAAACGTTACAAAACTGAAAAATTTATGTAAAATAGTTTAAAAAATATGAGTGTTACATGAACACATAGTTTAGAGTCCAGTCGGTGTTGTGTTTCACCAAGTCAAAAGATGTTCTTTAGAGTATCAATTCAAGACATATGACCTGGAGCTATTGGAACTTCTAAATGTTCACAACTCATTTTATGTTTACTTGATTTACATAATAAAACATATAAACTACCTTTTACATATTCATGCGATTCATTAGCTTGACATACGATTACAATTACATATAGTATTAAGTGTACAACCTTCACCAAAAAAGTATGAAAGTTGAATGTGCATATTCAACGTATATATTTTCTCACCAAGTAAACTTTAGTAGTCGGCATATAAATAGATAGCTCTTTGCAACATAAGACCACCCGTAGTGGAGAAGTGAAAGGGCATTAAATGCCCTCATTCGCGCCCCACACCGCCCCCAGGGGCGTTTTTGCTCTAAATCTGTTTTGGCGTGAACTATTTCAACGAAAATAAAGCCCACATAAATAACAATATTTAAGCGCTAACAAGGGTCATTGCTTAGACAACAAAACTTTAGAAGGTTAGATTACAAAGATAACCATAAGAAGAAAATTTTGGATAAAAGTTTATATAGATTTCCGATTAAACAATATCAAGATTATTATTTTATTTTTTTTCTTTTTTACAGGCTATTAAAATAGAGGGTTCTAGACATCTAGACCAGATATAGTGTTTGTTCTCAGTTTAATATTCTTATTTGCATTATTTGTTTGATTACCTGTCAAGATTTGTGAAGTCAAATCAAAACAAAAGGTAATCAAACACTGTCAAGATTTGTGAAGTTGCATACAAAAAGAAACAATCTTTAACAGTTAAATGAAAAAAAACAAGTGGCAATCCAGCACCTTGGTTCATTCTGAGTTGTGCATTTAGAACATGAGCTCAAAACGAAACCTGCATGCCAAACTGCTTTGGGGTCTCGCAATATCCTTCAACGAGGTAGATCTGACTGTGAAGCTTGGGTCATCATGGTTTATAGTCTGCAGTGTTGTTTGATGAAATCCAAGCCCCAAAGTTCTCGCAAGATTACAAAATGATTAGTAAATAATATTTGATCAGAAAATAGCAACTAATAAATGAATTGGGGTCCATTGTACAGGTAAAATTAATGAAATCGGTTTGACGAAAGGATTAAACCTCCTAAATTTTATCTGAGATGTTGAGTCACTTGTAGCACAACAAGCATTTGACCCAAAAATGTCAAACCATGGGCCGATTGGGTCAAAGTGCATAAGCACAGTCATCTTCAGATTGTACTCACTTGGTTTTCTTTGCACGTGAAGTGACTAGACGTTTAAAAACCGGAGAATACGTGTGTCTAAGGATGATGGCGATCATCACGTATATATTGGCAGCAAAGAACAATAAACTTGCAGCCCAAAGATGTACGAACACTTGTTTGCCTTTGAATTCAAGCATATAACCCCAAAACAGCCAATGAGTTTGAGCTCCAATCCACACCAAAATGCAGAAAATACCTTCCCATTTTAGCTTCATTTTGCTCCATGGTAGTATTAGTGGCAAAAGACAGAAAAACCATACAAAGTACTGAGCTGTTATCACCTGTAAAATGTGGCATATCTTTATGTCAATACAAGAATATATTTACAGGGTTTAGGGGTGTTTAGTTGCAATAATAAGTTTCAAAAAGCAAGTCCAAACACCCCCTTAACTTTGGTTTAAAATGCGTGAGGCAATAGCATGGTTGTTAATAGCGACTATAGCGCCCGCTATAGCGAATAGCGTAGCGCTCATGTGTTGCTATATGGTTGATAGCGAGAAATAGCAAGATTTTTCTATTTTTAGTATTTTTTTGGTAAAATGTACATATAAAACATCTCTAAAAAGTTCTGCTAGTGTATCGCTAAAACATAAAATAGTGCCCGCTATTTCATCGCTATTGCTATGTAGCGTATCGGCAACCTACTATAGTCCGCTATTCACTATTAACAACTATGGGCAATAGGGTCCCTAGAGAGCTGAGGCGCGAGGCGACAAGCAAAGACGCACAAATCATGACATCAAGTAAGCGAAGCACAAGGCATTTATATAATACTTTATATATTTCTCATAGGTTTCTACTTTCTATCATCACATACCAAAATTTAGATATGTATAACCTCTTTACAATTTAATATATATATATAAGCTCTACGTACAGCCTTAAAAGCTATATGTACAACCTCTCAGTGCAAAAAATCTGCCATGTACAAGAGGCGCATGTCTCACACAATTTTGATCTATGCCTCATGCGCATCTCGTGTATGAATGTCACCTCAAGCAGTCAAAAGCGCTACATTGGTCACCTGACTGCCCCACGCGCCTAGGACTCTAGGATCACTTAAAACCTAGCCTCTTTAAGTATAATATTTGCAAAAGGAAAGATGGTACAACGAACCTTGTTAAATGCAACAAATGCCACCGTCTGAACAAAGAAACAAAAAGGAAAATCTTGTGCAAAACGAAATACTAGAACAATCTGAACTATTAACTGAGGTAGAAATGAGATGAGTTTTTCCAATACTGCAAATTCCCGTTCATAATTGAGATAAATGTGATAAAAGTAGATGGAAAAGTTATGTCTGGGATCTGTTCGAGTTAAGTGGTATAACAAAGCCTCGTGCAAGAACTCCCATTCATATAGATAGAAGAATATTCCGGTGAAAAAGAAGAACATGGTTCCTGATGTTAGTCCAAACAAGATTCTTGACCTTGTAAAGATGCTTTGAAAGAAAACCCATAATCGTTTTAGATCAAAAAAGTGGGCGCGGCCTGAAGTTTCATTTGATTTACGTTGTCTTGAATTCCAATCTACGATGGAGGGCTTTTTACCGGGTTGGAAGTGGTTTGGATCAAGACTTAGGACGATAGGAAGGGCATAAATTATAGGGTAGATTCTCATATGAACAACAAGCCCGTACCAAACGGCCCCTTGAAAGAGATTACCTACAAACCAAAACATACTGAATATGATTACAGAGTCCAAATTAAGAATTAAAGCTTCCTGCTTCTATGAGCAGGAACTCAAAATCTTGCATAGACTAACTCTAAACTAACTGTTAGTAACTGAGTATAAGTGGCAACAGGAATGGGTTGTGGCAGTTGGTTGACCCGCAAACACTTTTTTTTTCTTTTCTTCCTTTCAATTTCACAAAAAGCTTAAGTATTATATACGATTACAAAGTTTATCACTTAAATAATAATCCATTTTTTAATTAAGCAATTAGAAGGTTGTAAAAAGTCTGGTACACTACAGCTTTTAGACGGTGAGACTTGTTTCCTTTCCTTTTATTTGTAGCTTTACTAATTTAACCCAAAGCGGCCCATTTCCACGTAACGGTTACGGACTAAACAAATTAGCTATAAACATGCATTGGATGAACTTATTTCCAAGGCTTTATTATTATATCACATACACGCGTAAAAATATGTAGCACGGAACATTAAAGTATTTTGCTATTTTGTGACACTGAAAGTACAATTTAACTGGTTAAGACAATTGTAATTACCAAATAGCCCATCAAACAAAAGTATAATTGCAAAAACGAGATCATAAGAAGAAATAAAATCATCAAATGATGCAAGAGTTTTACTTTGGGCTGACCTCAGGCCATACTAAAATGTAGTAATTATGTTTATTTGATTTTCTCTCAATACGGAGTGGATTTATTAGCACTCGTGCTTATATCATTCAAACCATGTCCTGAAAAGACTCAATATTTCACTAATGATCAAATATCTTAAATTTACCCTTACCATGAATGACATAAAGCAAACTTTTGGACCAAAATCATAGTACAAAATGATTACTAATGGGCAAATAGGTAACCGAGAACAAAGATTATTACAAAAAATATTTTTTATGAGAATTAAAGATTGTACCTCTAATGAGACAAATAATAATCCACAGAATGATGGCACAAATAATGGGCTCACAGTTGCCTCGAGTTCCAATGGTGAAGGTAAACGGATTAAAAAGCCATACAACTACAGAGTATATGCTTAGATTCTCAGGCACGCCACGAAGCTTCAGAATTGTGCGGATAAAGTATCCCACGAGTAAATCTGCATGTTGAAGATAATATTTAGCTTGAGACAGAATAAAACAATTTAGGATACTTTAAGCACTTAGTACTTAAACTTCAAGCAACGTTTGCCCACTTCAATTCATTCACATTATGCATCCTTTTTAAACTAAACCATTTACCTGAAGCAGAAAAGAGAAACTTTCCCCATGATCGATGAATAAACGAGTTTGGTGTGAGAATAAAAGCGATCAAAGGAGAGTAACGGTATGTGGATCTTTTGTAAGGGGATTTTCCAGCAACAACTAAAGCAGCAGCATCAGAGAAAACAAGATAATCAACATCTGTGTACCTAACCTCCATATGAGTATCTTGCCATTCTCCATAGACAATTAACAAGACACGTAGAAAGGCAGAGAAGATGATAAGGGAGCGAAAAGTCAAAACCTCCATTACTCTAAGCTGCCAAGAATAAATATATACAATAACAATCAAGGTTTAAAAGTACGGAAACGAGCCTTGAGGCGAACCGAGGCGTAAGCCCGAGGCGGAATTAAAAAATTATATATCTTATAAAAAATAAAACACTAACTAATTTCATCATCAAATTCATCAAAAACACACATAAAAGAAGACATGAAATGGCACAAAAAGTCTAAAACTTCAAAACCATACCTCAAAACCCCTGAGGCGCGCCTGAGGCGCACCTTTTCTTACCGCCTCAGGCCTGTGAGGCGCACCTAAAACAAAGAACCCCTGAGGCGACGCCTTAGACTCGTTTTTGACCCGAATCACCTTGAGGCGCGCCTCAACCGTTTTTTAAAACCATGATAACAATTAGCAATTAAATTGTACTACATGATAAATCCTCTAACTGGTAACACTGAAGCAAATTCATTGTTGGTTCAAAAACTAAATTAGCTGCTAACCGACAGATTTACGTTAAATACTAACATTCGAAACAAGAGATAGAAAGCGAATTCAAGCCAGTTACTTTCGAATATCAAATTTCTTGTGGATTTTGATCTTTCCATAAAAGAAATGACTGCTTCATTGAACTCAATAACAAAAACAAGGAAGTAAAAATAATGGGAATGAACTAGTAATAAGACCGACCAGTTTTCTACTTGAAAGTTACTCGTTCTTATGCATTGGCGGAACCAGGCATAGTAGTCAAAGGTGCACAAGGCACTCGGCACTCGCATAGGCACCCGAGGCACAGACGCAAACTCCAGCCAAAATTCTGAAAAAAAAAAACAGTAGAAACAAGTCTGAAACAGGTAAAACCGGTCTGGAATACTGTGCACTTTGCCTATCTAATCTAGGGCACTGGCGCCTAGGCGACAAGCTCAGTTCTTGCAGCCAGGGTGCGCCTATCGCCTTCAACTACTATGGATGGAGAATTATTCACTAGGGGGCAGAATATGTCTAGCCAATGAAAACAACAAATGATGATGCTAAAAGAGTAATGTAAGTGACCCTTAAGAAGAAAAGGAACTTCATTCATACAATTAATAATTATATTAACAAACATCCATTAAAACCTTTCATTGTAGGTTCACAAACTGAATTACCGAAGTTACATATTGACTGTAATAACATTCCAAACAAAAGACAGAAATCGCTTCATTGGACTCAATAACAAAAACAAGGAAATGAAAATAATTTACAGAAAATCGGAGGATCCAGGTAAAGGCGGTCGCATAGGATCGTTACAGGGCAGAATGTGTTGAGCCAATGAAAACAACAAATGATGATGATATAAACATTTGAATTATCTTTGTTAATGGCATCAAATCAAAGATCAACAACTAATCATCTTACATCGCAAAGTTGTGGACTGACGGTGGATGGTGGCTTCTATTCCACTTCGAGCTACGGTGGGACTTTGAGAGAGAGATAAGAGGCGCTGTTAAAAAAAAATAAAAAATAAAAAATAAAAAATAAAAAGAGGATGGAGGCTGCTGCTGCTGCTGCTGTTAATGTTATAATCTGAAGTGTACTCAAATTCATTGATGGGAGTTTAAAAAAAAATCAGAAATTCGGAGCATTAGATGACTTGAACCTCTGACCTTTTGACTACAATAGTTAGGGCTGCAAACGAACCGAACGAACACGAACAATGCCTTGTTCGTGTTCGTTTGTTAAGAAAATTATGTGTTCACGAACACTTACCGAACAAGATTTTTTGTCCGTGTTCGTTTGTTAAGAAAACACTCATGTTCGTGTTCGTTTGTTAATTTTGTTCATGAATGCACACGAACACAAACAAGTGTTCATGAACGGAAACAAACACAAACGAACATATATATACTTTTGAATAACATCGAATTCACATGCATTAAGACATTAGCTAGATCCACCCAAAATATAACCTAATTATCCAAACATACTTAGTATTGGAGAAGGGCATTGGAGGTGGAGGGCATCAACGCTGGAATGTGGAAACATATATTGGATACAAAAAGAATGTTTATTGATCTCATATTGTCATATATTTACCTCATATATATTATTTATTGGGTAAAATAAATAAAGGAATATAAATAAAGTATGAAAATTAAAAACCTTAATAAACTATTGAACACAAACGAACACGTTACCGAACGTTCACGAACGAACACAAACGAACTTCCCGCCGAACAATTCATGAACTGTTCGCTGAAAGTTCAGTTCGTTTGCAGCCCTAACAATAGTGGAAGAATTACCACTACACCATCTTTTATCTTAATATAATGGTGTCCATCTTATAATATTTATGGGGTCCATACAAAAATTAATACGTCGTTTCTACTAAGAAAATTTAAAACATTGGTGTCCCGGGACCCCGACCCATTCTATGTGGGTCCGCTCCTGGTCACTTGTTAGAACTGAATAAGTTTTCTCATTTTACCGAATCTAATTAGGTGTTTCACCGAGTCTATTACAACTTTATCCCAATCTAGAGGGGTTTTGGGATTGCTTATTAGCTTATGACTTTTTGAAAAAGTGTTTGGATTACCTTTTGTGATGTAAAACGTTAAAAAGTCAATGAATTTTTTTTATGTTTCACTTAACTTATTGTGAAAATTGGTGGTATGGGTGGTAGATTTGTAATTTTGTTCCAAAAGTCAAAAGCTAAGATTTCTAACTTCTTGACAACAACTTTTCCACCCTTATTGAAAACCCAAAACCAAAAGTGTTTTTGTTTACACAAACAGCATACTGACCTATTGGCTTCTTGTAGAAGTCAATAAAGAGCTTTGAAACTCAATCCCAAATTACCAAATTGCCCATTAAATATTGACAATGTTGTCTTTTTTAAGATTCACATCAAAACAAAGCATTTTGGGAGCGTTTATCCACGTATTTAACTAATCATACTATTTTGATTTGCTTCATAGCCTACTAGGTTTGAGTCCCGTGGGGACCCACGGTTCACCCGAAAGTAACATGAAAAAAGAAGAAAAATAAGAATTGTATTATACAAGTTGTTTTGTTTACTATATGTTTGATAATGCAATATGTATGAATTTTGATATTAAATACAAAATGCCATCTAACAGTTTAATGTAACGAAATGATGGATATATCGACCAAGTAAAGTTTAATTTGACAAAAAAATATAAATAAAGAATTCAATAAAATGAATAATATTGTATTTATTCTAATGGATTTATTACATGTTTCCCTTTTTTAACAACTTGTAATCTTGTCTTGTTACACAAACCGTTTTCTGATCAATGTTTTTTAGTAACATTTGTGTTATCTTTTATTTTTCAAAGTATGGCAAGAATATCGAAATTTATATGGTCGTATTAATTATTCATTTAAATCGTGATGTTCAAATATTTTTAATATACCTCCACCAAAGTTACAAAAAATTAAAAAAAGATAAGGAAAATCTTTTTAACGACATTTAAATAAAAGACGTATATTATTGAAATCATTTACGAATTATTTTGAAAGACGTACAAAAAATTAAAAAGAGATTACTATATATTTTAGAAAACTGTTAAATAGATCTAAATTATATTTAATTTAAAAACAATAGTTAGGACCAATATTTTTAATTGACAGATTCCAATTATGGTCGTCATCTACATACAGAATAATTGGCAAATAGGAAACATAAAAGAGATTACTATATATTTTAGGAAACCGTTAAATAGATTTAAATTATATTTATCACTAAATTAAATATCGTATTATTATCATTTCCGAATTATTTCCGTATTATTGTGTAGATGATATATTCCGAGAAAAATAAATCATATAAATATCGAAATTTATATGGTCGTATTAAATTGCTTTAAATAATGATTTTCGAATTATTTTGAATATATTATATATTTTAGGAAACTGTTAAATAGTTTTAAATTATATTTATTACTAAATTAAATATCATATTATTATCATTTCCTTATTATTTTCTAATTATTGTGTAGATGATTTGGCGGAGATAAATATTGTAAAAATATCGAAATTTATATGGTAGTATTAATTATTCATTTAAATCGTGATGTTCAAATATTTTTAATAATACTATATATTTTTGAAAACTGTTAAATAACTTTAAATTATATAATCATTTTCGAACGATTATATAGATAGATAATCATTTACAAATTATTATTATCATTTCTGAATTATTTCCGAATCATTGTGTAGATGATTTTTATGTGACAAATATGACAATTAGTCTGTATGTAGATGACGTAGACTATTCTATTAAAATGTTGTAGACGCAGACTATTTTTTAAAGATAATATACAATATCACAGACAAAACATGTTAGAATCGTTTTTTATTTTTTCGAAACTTTCTTAAATATTTTTCAAACGAAAATTTAAAAATTTTAACGAATTTCAATTTTTGAAAATACTATATGAATTTAAATTTGATTGAAATTAGATAAACAATTTCCTAATATATACACAATATTTAAATTATTAATAAATGAAATTTAACTTTTGTTAACAATTACCTAAAATAGATACGATTTTTAAATTTATTTAAATATATTTAAATGAAAATAGTAATATTATTATTATTTAAATCATATTAATTATTTATTTAGATCGTGATTTTCAAATATTTTTAATATACCTCCATAAAATTACAAAAAATTAAAAAAGATAACGCAAATTTTTTCAACGACATTTAAATGAAAGACGTATATTATTGAAATCATTTACGAATTATTTTGAAAGACGTACAAAAAATTAAAAAGAGATTACTATATATTTTAGAAAACTATTAAATAGATTTAAATTAAATTTAATTTAAAAACAATAGTTAGGACCAATCTTTTTTAATTGACACATTTCAATTATGGTCGTCATCTACATACAGACTAATCGGCAAATAGGAAACATAAAAGAGATTACTATATATTTTAGTAAAAACACGTAAAAACAACATTAAAAAAACACGTAAAAATAATCATTTTTTAAAAATAAATAGGCATATGAACATAAAAATAACAAACATTAAAAAAGACACGAAAAAAACATTAAAAAGAATCATTCTTTACATACACGCATAAAAACATTAAAAAGGAATCATTCTTTACATACAGTGTGTAAAGACACGTAAAAACAACATTAAAAAAAAGAATCATTTTTAAAAATAAATTGGTATATGAATAACAAATATGCTAAATATACATTTAATAATTTTACCATTAAGAATAATAAATATGTTTCTTAACAATAATAATAAACTCAATCAATCATTCGATTATAATATTACTAAAATAAAAGTGCACTAATTATTATTTTCTTAAAAACGTTTCATACATAAGAATGGTAGGTTACCATTTTACAATAAACTTTACATAGGATCCATTAATTTTTATTATTGTTATTATTAATAAATATGTTTCTCAAAATATAGAATTTCCGTTTAATATTGTTGACCGAATTTAATTTTTATATTATGACTTTTCTTTAATCAATTTTCATTAAACAATAATCATCAAAATCATTTCAATAAGTGTGCTAATTTTAGGTATGCTAATTTTAAAATGTAAATAATAATTTGTAGATAATTGGTAAGGCAATTTGAAACGCGAATATTTTTAATGTCATTGATTTGAATGATTGATTATGATTTTGTAGTTATTTATTAATATGTTTAAACTTAATTATCGATTATTTATATTACTAATACTAATATTACGAATTTAGTTTTAATATTGTTGACCGAGTTTCATTTTGATATTACGACTTTTCTAAAATCAGTTGTCAATTACGTGATTAAAGGAATCATATTCTCAAATTCGTATGTTAAATATACGTTTAATAATTTTACCATTAAGAATAATAAATATGTTTCTTAACAATAATAATAAAAGTGCACTAATTATTATTCTTAAAAACGTTTGATAGACACGTAAAAACAACATTAAAAAAAGAATCATTTTAAAAAATAATATATGTATATGAATAATAAATATGCTAAATGTACGTTTAATAATTTTACCATTAAGAATAATAAATATGTTTCTTAACAATAATAATAAACTCAATCAATCATTCAATTATAATATTACTAAAATAAAAGTGCACTAATTGTTATTCTTAAAAACGTTTCATACACAAGAATGGTAGGTTACCATTTTACAATAAACTTTACATAGGATTCATTAATTTTTATTATTCTTATTATTTATAAATATGTTTCTCAAAATATAGAATTTCCGTTTAATATTGTTGACCGAATTTAATTTTTATATTATGACTTTCCTTTAATTAATTGTCATTAAACAATAATCATCAAAATCATTTCAATAACTATGCTAATTTTAAGTGTGCTAATTTTAAGATGTAAATAATAATTTGTAGATAATTGGTAAGACAATTTGAAACGCGGATGTTTTTAATGTCATTGATTTGAATGATTGGTTTATTATTTATATTAAGTTATTTATTAATATTTTTTAAACTTAATTATAGATTATTTATTTTACTAATACTAATATTACGAATTTAGTTTTAATGCTGTTGACCAGGTTTCATTTTGATATTACGACTTTCCTAAAATTAGTTGTCAATAACACGATTAAAGGAATCATATTCTCAAATTCGTATGCTAAATATGTGTTTAATAATTTTACCATTAAGGATAATAAATATGTTTCTCAATCAATCATTCAATTATAATATTACTAAAATAAAAGTGCACTAATTATTATTCTTAAAAACGTTTCATACATAAGAATGGTAGGTTACCATTTTACAATAAACTTTACATACGATCCATTATGTTTATTATTGTTATTATTAGTAAATATGTTTCTAAAAATATAGAATTTCCGTTTAATATTGTTGACCAAATTTAATTTTTATATTATGAATTTTCTTTAATCAATTTTTATTAAACAATAATCATCAAAATCATTTCAATAAGTGTGCTAATTTTAGGTGTGCTAATTTTAAAATGTAAATAATAATTTGTAGATAATTGGTAAGGCAATTTGAAACGCGAATGTTTTTAATGTCATTGATTTGAATGATTGATTATGATTTTGTAGTTATTTATTAATATTTTTAAACTTAATTATCGATTATTTATATTACTAATACTAATATTACGAATTTAGTTTTAATATTGTTGACCGAGTTTCATTTTGATATTACGACTTTTCTAAAATCATTTGTCAATTACGCGATTAAAGGAATCATATTGTCAAATTCGTATGCTAAATATACGTTTAGTCATTTTACCATTAAGAATAATAAACATGTTTCTTAACAATAATAATAAAAGTGCACTAATTATTATTCTTAAAAACGTTTCATAGACACGTAAAAACAACATTAAAAAAAAGAATCATTTTTAAAAATAAATTGGTATATGAATAACAAATATGCTAAATATACATTTAATAATTTTACCATTAAGAATAATAAATATGTTTCTTAACAATAATAATAAACTCAATCAATCATTCAATTATAATATTACTAAAATAAAAGTGCACTAATTATTATTCTTAAAAACGTTTCGTACATAAGAATGGTAGGTTACCATTTTACAATAAACTTTACATAGGATCCATTAATGTTTATTATTGTTATTATTAATAAATATGTTTCTCAAAATATAGAATTTCGGTTTTATATTGTTGACCAAATTTAATTTTTATATTATGACTTTTTTTAATCAATTTTCATTAAACAATAATAATCAAAATCATTTCAATAAGTGTGCTAATTTTAGGTGTGCTAATTTTAATGTGACACCCGGCATATTCAGGTCAATACTTTTATACCTTACATACATGCGTTACGTACTTTACATGCATACGAGTCTATCTCAACGAAAACATTTCAAATAACTACTTAATATCATACTTAACTAGGGTTAATTAAGTCGTATTGATGATTCGGGAATCATCGGGAGTCGTTACAATGGTTTGAGAAACCATTGGGTGTCGGTCCATAACCACGTGTACAAGAATCGGTGATTCGTGGGATCGCCGGGTTTAACGCAACCACGCAAGTCTCGGGTCCCGAGAATTGGTGATCGGGAGGGAACGTGTCATTTACCATGTATTATATGTTTACAATCATTATGTGACTTGTCGGTATGTGAATATGTGCTAACATGTGTTAAAACGGGGTTTAACGCGCAAAACACACCAACATAGGGGCTATAGGCGATTAGGCTTGGTGGATAGCCTAATCGCATGCTGTTGGGGCGAGTAGGAGGATGCCTACAGGCGAGTAGGGCTACTCGCATGAATAGTCATGCGATTAGGCACCCTACTCGCGTATAAACCTGCATACTCGCGTGTAACGCGCTGGACGACCAAAAACGCCTATATATACCACCCTTGACCTCCAAAACATCATTTGTGCAACCCTAGCCGTCCCATAACATAACCCAACACCCAAACACCCTCTGGAACTCGTTTTTGCATCAAAACCACCATTTTCAAGCTTATTCCATCATCACCTCTTTATTACAAGGTGTGTTCTTCAAACCCAAACCTTTAAATGATTATGTTTTACTCCCTAAACGTCCAGACCTGACTTATAAATGTTTTTATCTTTGAAAATCCATTTAAAACCGTTTTTATACAAACCCACACCTTTACATGTGTTATATGTGTTATATATGTTTAAAGATAGGATTTTTAGGATTGAATCATGGTTGTTCTTATGATATTTTGATGATTATTGCTGAGATAAGTTAGTATGATGATGTCCTAGGAGTTTGGATGGTTTTGGTGGTGTATTGTTAATATTTGATATTTTGACCCATTTGAAGGATTTTAGATGATTAAGGATGTTATGAGGTGTGTTGTTGATTGAATGATGTTAGGGTTTGCTCTAGGATGATGCTAGAACAGTAGGATGCTATCGGACAACGTGATTATGTGGTTAAATCTGAATATTTGCTATTTAGGGTAAGTTCTTGCATGTTGATGTGATGTTTACATGCTAAGTTGCCATTTTGGGAAAACGCTCGCATTCGGGACTGTTAGAATGATGAAAACTTAGGGGTTTTGCTTAGAATATGTTTGTTAATATGTTAGAATGATTATTGGGTGTTTTTACATGTTCCGGATCTGATTTGGAGTGTTCGGCGCGCGAAATACCACATCAGCTGCACTATAGGCGATTAGGGATCCTAATCGCCTATGTTATAGGCGATTGGAGGCCTACTCGCCTATATAGCAGCCTAATCGTGTATAAAAGTGGCGATTGGGGGTCCAATTGCCTTTACTTCATGCGATTACGATCCTAATCACTAGTTAAGCCCTGAATTGCATACCTTATGACCCTACTCGCCTATAGATCACACGAGTAGCCCTATTCGCCCATCATTAGGGGCGATTAGCCTTGTACTCGCCTGTTGACTAGCCCTAATCACATGTTGACTTTTCCTAATTGCTAGTTTGATCCCTAATCGCGTGTAATGCTGCTGTATGCGTATTTTAACATCCCGGAACATGACTTGACGCCTAGGAACATGATAGGAACCCCGGGATTCATCCAATGGCTTAGTAACACGTATTCGGACCTGTTTATGCGTTAAACGGATATTATGCTAAACTAGGTGAACTGTTGCGCGTATTAAGTGTTTGATTGCATATGTGGCATGATGTCTTGTATTGTCTAAACACATGAGATGTCGGGTCACCAATGGGATGTCGGGCCTTGCCTGGTACGGTCGGTTAAACGTTGGAACATCATTTCATATGTACACGGTTATGGTCTGGACTATTAGGGACTAATCAACCTACGGGTTGTTAGTCTAACACCTTATATGCTCGTCATGATAGGTCACCGGTATTAGGGGCCGTCTATTGAGCAGGTTTACTTATTGTAGTGCGAAGAGCAGCATCAGGTGAGTTTCACGGCCCCGTCTTATGCTTTACATTTTGGGGGAGACACATGCTTATACTTATTACATAAATTATCATGTTATGCTAGTGGTTGGTTCATTTACTTACTATACGATACGTAAAGTCCCGGGGAAACCATGAATATGCTGGATAGCATAACGGGGGAAATGTGGATAGATCTATTGGGATTGACAGACCCCACCCGTCGGCTGGGAGCCGGGCGGGTGCATATTGTCTCGGTCGTACGCTAAATCGTTTCGGGCAAAAATCATATATCGTTGTCTGTAATGGTTTCCGGTCGTAGTAGTATAACTCATGCGTCTAGCTAACGCTATTACTTTTGATTTAGTGATAACATGATGGCTTTCATTACTTTAAACATTTAATTAAAAACCTGTGAACTCACCGGCATTATTTGCTGACGTTTTTAGCATGTTTGTCTCAGGTCGTTGAGGTAGCAGCTTACTATAGGCGCACGGAGTCACACGGCGTCTAGGCTTCATATGCATTATCATATCTTTTTCAGACTTATGCACTTTTACTTTTTGGGTTGTAATAAAAGTTACGCTTCCGCAGCGAATGGATTTATGAAACTTGTTGGTTGTTTATTTCATTTTACGTATCATATAGTGTCGTTTATTGTGACCGTTGACTTAGATCCTGGTTTGCCATGCGCCTCGCGGTAAAACCCCGCACGTGGAATTTGAGGGTGTGACAGATTGGTATCAGAGCCAATGGTTATAGTGAACTAGGACTGCATGTTGAGTCAAGTCTATAGCCGAGTCGCACACACACTAGACGGTCACATTCATACAAGTCATGTCATACGGGAAATTGCCGGGGTGTTCGTATTACATTCGTTATTATTACTTATGCTTACATCACCTATCTATTATTCATATCTCCTATCTTGTACTTCAACTTCGCGTTGGAAACGAGGATCCTTATTACCTTTGCACAGGCGGTGGCGTGCGTTGGAGTGGCTTCGGCATCCTGCGGAGATTCGTCCAAGATTCGGACGTCTCCCATTTCTATACTCCAACGGACACACCTGCTTGCACACATTATCACACACTTGTACTTGCTGTTTATATTTTGGACATGGGTGCCTAGTGGTTTGAGGGTCAGGCTAGGAGCACACCTCGGGGACCATGTAGAGCGACTTATCATTTCGGGTGCACACGAAATAATAAGTTGAGATGCATGGAAATCCTGGTGGACTCTGCGTTTGATCTAATGACTATGATGGAACCCAATCCCTTGATTCACCTTATTTTACGGTTTCTTCATGATTCTTTGTTATCTGTTCTGGAATCTGATGTCTTGTCTTTGATCTTGACAGAAGATGGCAGGACGTCGTGGTGGTCGCGTTGGTGGTCGAGTTGGAGGCCGGAATGGCGGGGGACGTAATGGGGGTCGTGGCAACATCAGCATGACCCAGGCGGAGCTGAATAATCTGATCCAGGAGCACGTGGCAGCTGCT
This sequence comes from Ambrosia trifida, assembly GCA_028751855.1. Classification (NCBI taxonomy): domain Eukaryota; kingdom Viridiplantae; phylum Streptophyta; class Magnoliopsida; order Asterales; family Asteraceae; genus Ambrosia; species Ambrosia trifida. The sequence continues at coordinate 52,903,558 of CM054128.1, forward strand.
ATTGCTGCGCAGCAGGCCGCCCACCAGGGCCATGGTGGTAATTTAATTACTCCTACCCTCATTCCTTATCTTTTATCGTGTGTTGATCGTGTTCTGACCGTGTTGTTTTGTTGATTTTAGGGGATGCTTTTCCTCCTCCACCACCTCCACCTCCTCCAGTCCACTGTACTTATAAGATGTTTCAGGATTGCAAGCCCCATAACTTCAGTGGGACTGAGGGGGCTGTGGGACTACTCCGTTGGTTGGAGAAGGTTGAGTCTGCTTTCTCCATGTGCAATTGCCCTGTGGAGTTTCGTGTGAAGTATGCTTCGGGGACGTTTGAGGGACGTGCTCTGACTTGGTGGAATTCGACTGTTCAGACTATTGGTTTACTGGAGGCCCATGCGTTGCCATGGACCGAATTTGTGTTTCGTTTGAAGATGGAGTATTGTCCCAGGGATGAGATCAAGAGTTTGGAACATGAGCTGTGGAATCATCAGATGGTGGGATCTGAGATTGAGGAGTATACCACTCGCTACCATGAGCTGGCACTTTTGTGCCCGGATTCTGTGACGCCTGAGTATAAGGCTATTGAGTTCTACATCAGTGGGTTGGTGCCTGAGGTTCGCGGGTTGGTGACCGCTAATGATGCTGCTACACTTCGGGATACTATTCGGTTGGCTCACAGGTTGACTAAACAGAAGGTTCAGGAGGGTCTTTTGCCTCCTAAGGGTACTGTGGTGAAGACCTCTGACAGCAACAAGAGGAAATGGGATAACACGAGTAAGGGTACAGCGCAGCCTCAGCAGCAGCAGCAGCATAAGAAGTTTGAGACTACGGGTTCGTCTTCTGGGCAAAAACAGGGTGGATATACTGGTAGGCTGCCTAGATGTGATCGTTGTGGGTATCATCATGTGGGAAATTGTAGTTTTTGTACCCGTTGCAAGAAGAACGGGCATCTGGCCCAGACGTGCAGGGTGAATCTTCAGACTCAGCAACAGGTGGTTGCCCCTACTACCACTACCACTGCTGCACCTAGGGGTAACCAGGGATGTTTTAATTGTGGGGAGACGGGGCACTTTAAGAAGGACTGCCCCAAGCTGAAGCAAGGGAATACTGGGAGAAATGACAGGGGCAACGGGGGTGGCGGCAGGAACGCGCGCGCCTTCGTCATCGGGTCGGGCGAGGCCCGTCAGGATCCGGATACTGTTACTGGTACGTTTCTTCTTTGTGATCGTTATGCCTCCGTTTTATTTGATTCGGGTGCCGACAAGAGTTTTATATCTGTTGAGTTTAGCCGACTGTTAGACATTGTACCGACTCCCTTAGAGGTCAAGTATTTTATAGAATTGGCTGATGGTAAGAATATTGAGGCGACTCATATTCTTAAAGGATGCCAGTTGGAACTATCAGGGTTATCTTTTCCTATCGACCTCATGCCGGTGTCATTGGGTAGTTTCGACGTTGTAGTGGGTATGGATTGGTTGTCCTTATATCGCGCTGAGATCGTTTGCTTCGATAAAATCATTCGCCTCCCTCTCCCGGATGGAGAGACTCTGTTGGTTCATGGCGAGAAAAGTGGAGTTCCCTTGAGCATCATTTCATGTATGAAGGCGTATAAGTATTTACGTAAGGGGTATTCCGCGATCTTAGCTCTTGTTTCGGTTTCATCTAACGATGAGAAGAAGATCGAGGATATTCCTGTCGTTCGTGATTTTCCCGACGTGTTTCCCGACGATTTGCCTGGCCTTCCACCTCACCGTCAGGTCGAATTTAACATTGATCTTACGCCCGGCGCGGCGCCTATTGCCCGAGCTCCTTACCGCCTTGCACCTCCTGAGATGCAAGAATTATCTAACCAACTGCAGGAGTTGTTAGAAAAGGGGTTCATTAGACCTAGTTCATCCCCGTGGGGAGCTCCTATCCTATTTGTCAAAAAGAAAGATGGGAGCCTTCGTATGTGTATTGACTATCGGGAACTGAACAAGGTAACCATCAAGAATCGTTACCCGCTTCCTCGAATTGATGATTTATTCGATCAACTCCAAGGCTCCAGTTTTTATTCCAAGATAGATCTGAGGTCTGGGTATCATCAACTGCGGGTACAAGAAGCTGACATTCCAAAGACCGCTTTTCGTACACGTTATGGCCACTTTGAGTTTTTGGTCATGCCCTTCGGTCTTACGAATGCACCTGCCGTTTTCATGGACTTGATGAACCGCGTTTGCAAGCCCTATCTCGATAAATTCGTTATCGTGTTTATCGACGACATTTTGGTTTATTCTAAGAACGAAACGGATCACGAGGAGCACTTACGATTGGTTTTGGAACTTTTGAGACGGGAGCAGTTGTACGCTAAGTTCTCAAAGTGTGATTTCTGGTTACGTGAAGTACAATTCCTAGGGCATGTGGTTAATGAACTGGGAATTCATGTCGATCCGGCAAAGATTGAGGCCATTAAGGAATGGGAAGCACCAAAGACGCCATCTGAGGTGCGGCAATTCCTAGGCCTTGCGGGTTACTATCGCCGCTTCATTGAGGGATTTTCGAAGATCGCTCAACCCCTCACCTCTCTTACCCAGAAAGACCGCAAGTTTGACTGGGGTGAACCGCAGGAATCAGCATTTCAGATGCTGAAACTTAAACTTTGCTCTGCGCCCATCTTATCCTTACCTGAGGGCACAGATGATTTTGTTGTGTACTGTGACGCTTCCATTCGTGGTCTCGGTTGTGTGTTAATGCAACGGGGGAAAGTTATTGCCTACGCCTCCCGCCAACTTAAAGTCCATGAAAGGAACTACACCACTCATGATTTAGAGTTGGGTGCGGTGATCTTTGCGTTGAAGATCTGGAGACATTACTTGTACGGTACCAAGTGCGACGTATACACCGATCACAAGAGTCTCCAGCATATCTTCGACCAGAAAGTATTGAACATGCGGCAACGACGTTGGGTCGAACTTCTGAACGACTATGACTGCGCCATTAAGTACCATCCTGGCAAGGCGAACGTTGTGGCAGACGCCTTGAGCAGAAAGGAGTCTGTCAAACCTCGTCGTGTTCGAGCCTTACAGCTCACTATTCATTCTTCGTTGCCCGACCAAATTCGTTCGGCACAATTGGAAGCTTTGAAGGAGGAAAACCTTAAAGCTGAAACCATGCACGGTGCTGATAAACACCTCGAGCTTGGGTCTGATGGCCTGCATTACTTTGCCGAGCGCATTTGGGTTCCTTTATTTGGGGGTTTGCGGGGGCTTGTCTTGGACGAAGCCCACAAATCCCGGTATTCTATTCATCCGGGTTCCGATAAGATGTATCAGGACTTAAAGATACTCTATTGGTGGCCTAATATGAAGGCTGACATAGCTTCGTATGTCAGCAAGTGTCTGACCTGTGCTAAGGTCAAGGTGGAGTACCAGAAGCCGTCTGGTCTTCTACAGCAACCTGAAATTCCTGAATGGAAATGGGAGCGGATTACCATGGATTTTGTGACCAAACTTCCGAAGTCGCCCAGTGGTTGTGACATGATCTGGGTGATTGTCGACCGGTTGACAAAGTCCGCGCATTTCCTCGCTATTAAGGAAACCGACAGTCTGGAGCGGTTGTCTCGTATCTATCTTAAGGAAGTGGTTTCCAGGCACGGGGTGCCCGTTTCTATCATCTCCGACCGTGACCCTCGTTTCGCCTCCCGTTTCTGGAAACAATTACATAAAGCGTTGGGTACTCAACTTGACATGAGCACCGCATATCATCCGCAAACTGACGGTCAGAGTGAGCGGACGATTCAGACTCTTGAAGACATGCTTCGAGCATGCGTCATCGATTTCGGTAAGAGTTGGGAGATTCACTTACCGTTGGTGGAGTTCTCTTACAACAATAGTTACCATTCTAGCATTAAGGCGGCACCGTTCGAGGCTCTATATGGACGGAAGTGCCGGTCCCCTCTTTGTTGGGCCGAAGTGGGCGAAAGCCAACTCACCGGTCCAGAATTAGTGTACGAAACTTCCGAAAAGATCGTACAAATTCGTAATCGTATGGCGGCAGCTCGTGATCGTCAGAAGAGCTACGCTGATCGTCGTCGCAAACCTTTGGAGTTCCAGGTTGGCGACAGGGTTTTATTGAAGGTATCTCCATGGAAGGGCGTTATACGCTTCGGGAAGCGCGGCAAACTTAACCCTCGTTATGTCGGACCGTTCCCCATCTTGGAACGTATTGGGCCGGTGGCATACAAACTTGACTTACCAGCCGAGCTTAGTGGCGTGCATAACGTCTTCCATGTCTCAAATCTTAAGAAGTGTTTGGCAGACGAATCTCTCGTAGTTCCTCTTGAAGAAATCAAGGTTGATGATCATTTACGTATTGTAGAGGAACCGGTTGAAATCTTAGATTATAAGATTCGTAGCCTCCGTCGGAGTAAAATCCGTATCGTTAAGGTTCGTTGGAATTCTAATCGTGGACCGGAGTTCACGTGGGAACGAGAAGATCAGATGAAGGCTAAGTACCCTCATCTATTTCCTAAGCGTGCGTTTGAATCGAACTATGTGGCCTCCAAAGAGAAATGAATCTCGGGTCGAGATTCCTTTCAACTGGGGGATGATGTAACAACGGGGAAAATTTTTTCTTCTCTTTCTTCCTTTCGTCTCTTCATCTACGGACTTCATTTAATTTTCGGGACGAAAATTCTTTCAACTGGGGGATGATGTGACACCCGGCATATTCAGGTCAATACTTTTATACCTTACATACATGCGTTACGTACTTTACATGCATACGAGTCTATCTCAACGAAAACATTTCAAATAACTACTTAATATCATACTTAACTAGGGTTAATTAAGTCGTATTGATGATTCGGGAATCATCGGGAGTCGTTACAATGGTTTGAGAAACCATTGGGTGTCGGTCCATAACCACGTGTACAAGAATCGGTGATTCGTGGGATCGCCGGGTTTAACGCAACCACGCAAGTCTCGGGTCCCGAGAATTGGTGATCGGGAGGGAACGTGTCATTTACCATGTATTATATGTTTACAATCATTATGTGACTTGTCGGTATGTGAATATGTGCTAACATGTGTTAAAACGGGGTTTAACGCGCAAAACACACCAACATAGGGGCTATAGGCGATTAGGCTTGGTGGATAGCCTAATCGCATGCTGTTGGGGCGAGTAGGAGGATGCCTACAGGCGAGTAGGGCTACTCGCATGAATAGTCATGCGATTAGGCACCCTACTCGCGTATAAACCTGCATACTCGCGTGTAACGCGCTGGACGACCAAAAACGCCTATAAATACCACCCTTGACCTCCAAAACATCATTTGTGCAACCCTAGCCGTCCCATAACATAACCCAACACCCAAACACCCTCTGGAACTCGTTTTTGCATCAAAACCACCATTTTCAAGCTTATTCCATCATCACCTCTTTATTACAAGGTGTGTTCTTCAAACCCAAACCTTTAAATGATTATGTTTTACTCCCTAAACGTCCAGACCTGACTTATAAATGTTTTTATCTTTGAAAATCCATTTAAAACCGTTTTTATACAAACCCACACCTTTACATGTGTTATATGTGTTATATATGTTTAAAGATAGGATTTTTAGGATTGAATCATGGTTGTTCTTATGATATTTTGATGATTATTGCTGAGATAAGTTAGTATGATGATGTCCTAGGAGTTTGGATGGTTTTGGTGGTGTATTGTTAATATTTGATATTTTGACCCATTTGAAGGATTTTAGATGATTAAGGATGTTATGAGGTGTGTTGTTGATTGAATGATGTTAGGGTTTGCTCTAGGATGATGCTAGAACAGTAGGATGCTATCGGACAACGTGATTATGTGGTTAAATCTGAATATTTGCTATTTAGGGTAAGTTCTTGCATGTTGATGTGATGTTTACATGCTAAGTTGCCATTTTGGGAAAACGCTCGCATTCGGGACTGTTAGAATGATGAAAACTTAGGGGTTTTGCTTAGAATATGTTTGTTAATATGTTAGAATGATTATTGGGTGTTTTTACATGTTCCGGATCTGATTTGGAGTGTTCGGCGCGCGAAATACCACATCAGCTGCACTATAGGCGATTAGGGATCCTAATCGCCTATGTTATAGGCGATTGGAGGCCTACTCGCCTATATAGCAGCCTAATCGTGTATAAAAGTGGCGATTGGGGGTCCAATTGCCTTTACTTCATGCGATTACGATCCTAATCACTAGTTAAGCCCTGAATTGCATACCTTATGACCCTACTCGCCTATAGATCACACGAGTAGCCCTATTCGCCCATCATTAGGGGCGATTAGCCTTGTACTCGCCTGTTGACTAGCCCTAATCACATGTTGACTTTTCCTAATTGCTAGTTTGATCCCTAATCGCGTGTAATGCTGCTGTATGCGTATTTTAACATCCCGGAACATGACTTGACGCCTAGGAACATGATAGGAACCCCGGGATTCACCCAATGGCTTAGTAACACGTATTCGGACCTGTTTATGCGTTAAACGGATATTATGCTAAACTAGGTGAACTGTTGCGCGTATTAAGTGTTTGATTGCATATGTGGCATGATGTCTTGTATTGTCTAAACACATGAGATGTCGGGTCACCAATGGGATGTCGGGCCTTGCCTGGTACGGTCGGTTAAACGTTGGAACATCATTTCATATGTACACGGTTATGGTCTGGACTATTAGGGACTAATCAACCTACGGGTTGTTAGTCTAACACCTTATATGCTCGTCATGATAGGTCACCGGTATTAGGGGCCGTCTATTGAGCAGGTTTACTTATTGTAGTGCGAAGAGCAGCATCAGGTGAGTTTCACGGCCCCGTCTTATGCTTTACATTTTGGGGGAGACACATGCTTATACTTATTACATAAATTATCATGTTATGCTAGTGGTTGGTTCATTTACTTACTATACGATACGTAAAGTCCCGGGGAAACCATGAATATGCTGGATAGCATAACGGGGGAAATGTGGATAGATCTATTGGGATTGACAGACCCCACCCGTCGGCTGGGAGCCGGGCGGGTGCATATTGTCTCGGTCGTACGCTAAATCGTTTCGGGCAAAAATCATATATCGTTGTCTGTAATGGTTTCCGGTCGTAGTAGTATAACTCATGCGTCTAGCTAACGCTATTACTTTTGATTTAGTGATAACATGATGGCTTTCATTACTTTAAACATTTAATTAAAAACCTGTGAACTCACCGGCATTATTTGCTGACGTTTTTAGCATGTTTGTCTCAGGTCGTTGAGGTAGCAGCTTACTATAGGCGCACGGAGTCACACGGCGTCTAGGCTTCATATGCATTATCATATCTTTTTCAGACTTATGCACTTTTACTTTTTGGGTTGTAATAAAAGTTACGCTTCCGCAGCGAATGGATTTATGAAACTTGTTGGTTGTTTATTTCATTTTACGTATCATATAGTGTCGTTTATTGTGACCGTTGACTTAGATCCTGGTTTGCCATGCGCCTCGCGGTAAAACCCCGCACGTGGAATTTGAGGGTGTGACATTTAAAATGTAAATAATAATTTGTAGATAATTGGTAAGGTAATTTGAAACGCGGATGTTTTTAATGTCATTGATTTGAATGATTGATTATGATTTTGTAGTTATTTATTAATATTTTTAAACTTATTTATCGATTATTTATATTACTAATACTAATATTACGAATTTAGTTTTAATATCGTTGACCGAGTTTCATTTTGATATTACGACTTTCCTAAAATCAGTTGTCAATTACGGGTTTAAAGGAATCATATTCTCAAATTCGTATGCTAAATATACGTTTAATAATTTTACCATTAAGAATAATAAATATGTTTATTAACAATAATAATAAAATTGCACTAATTATTATTATTAAAAACATTTCATACCTAAGAATGGTATGTTACCATTTTACAATAAACTTTACATATTATTATTGTTATTATTAATAAATATGTTTCTCAAAGTATAGATTTGATTAACAATAAGAATGGTAACTTATTAATATTTTTAATATTATTTATTATGATTTTGATGTTAGTTATTAAAATTTTTAATCTAATTTATTAATTATTGATAATATTATATATATATATATATATATATTTCGGTTTAATATAGTTGACCGAATTTAATTTTGATTATGATATGACATAATTTAGTTGGTGTGTTCGGATGAAATTCTGTTTTTTAAATGTAAAAATATAGAATGATTAAATACGATTGAATATTAAATCCGATTAAATATATATCTAAAAATTTAGTAACTAAAAAAAATCGGTATTTCAAAAGTATAATCAAAACCGAATAAATCGGAATGATAAAGTTCTTAAAACACACGAATGAATGATTATATTATTTTCGCTTCAATGTTTCTTAACATTGCTACTCAATCGGCAAATAATACAAATGATTATATTATTTTCTTAACAAAACCGATATTTTATAATTGAAATGAATAGATCAGAATACTTCATCTTTCATAATTGGTTAAAAAATCATATCTTAGGTGATAAATCATCTAAAAAAAGTCGTTAAAAAAATCATAACCAAGAATGATTTAGAATGATAAATCATCTTAAATCGTTAAAAAAGATTAAAACAATTGATTTCTTTTAATATATAGTGCGGTATTTAAACAGAGACGATTAAAATATTCATTCTAAATCGATTGATTAAAAAAAACGATTAAAACACAATTAAACCATATAGAATGATAATTGAAATGAATGAATATCACTTTTAAAATATATCAAATGACCGATTTCTTTTGTAATAATGTTAAGAATAAATAATGAAGCAAAAATAATCATAAGAATCAACATTAGAAGAGTATGATCGATGATTACCTTGAATCATTTATGGAGAATCAAGAAACTATGAAAGATGAAGTAAGATGATAGAGAGGTTTGTTTGGAAGAAATGGAGGACTATGTTGTAGAGAATGAAGAAAAAATAAAAAGAAAACGGTTTATATACTCTAATTTTCGGAGCCCCATTTACATATTTGGATCTCTCAGGCCCTCTCTAAGGCCTTCATTCGACCCGAGTGTATTGATTTATTATATAGATAGATTTTATTTTGTTGTTTTAGCTCATGTTTTAATGTTTTAATATGTGACTTAATTGTGTCTATTATAATCAACTATTTGATAAAAGTTCTATATAATTGATTTTTTTATTGTCACAAACCGAACAAAGCTTCTTATTTTTGATATCGTAAGCTATATTGAGTGTCGGTACCGTAACAAACCGATACTGACCAAACAACACCGATACCGGTATGGGTATAGTGTCAGTATCCTATTGGTACCGTAATGACTGAATCGATCGCCGCGAAGTGCGATAGAATCCCACTAGTTTGTATTATTTCATGAGCAACATTTTCTTACACTAAAATACCACTTAACATTATACTTACAAAAATTTGGACCCACATACACTATATCATCGAATTTAGGACGAGCTCTACACTAACTGTACCGGTACCAAAAGTATCGATCCCAAAAATCACAAAAAAATAGGTACTGGATTGATGCCATACTGAACCAATATCAAACCGAAAATATCGATCCCAAAATATACAAAAAGCAAGTACCTTATTAATACAAAAAATGGCTCGATACTATATGGTTGATACCAGTATACCAAATACCAAGTATCATTTGCTCATTTCACTCCACTTTTATTGGATGCTCTACATCGTTGGTGTACAAAATTGCCGCTAAATAAAGCACAACAAGTTCAACCACAAATTAAAAAACAATGATCTCACCTCATCCACCATTAACAGTAACCAACCCCCTTCATCACCATTCTCTTTATTCACTCAACAATTTCCTTCCAATATCATCACCCATCACACACACTTCAATAAACTCACTACCCACAACACCATTCTTTTCCTGCAACAACCCATTAATCTCCCCAACCCAGAAGCCCACAAGAATATGTCCATCGAGGGTCTCTTTCTTGCAGTTGTTTCAGACAAAAAGTGAAGATCTTGAGAGCCTTAAGCAGGAGCTGGTTGAGATCATAGCTCCACTTGATCGAGGTGCAGATGCTACTTCTGAACAGCAAGAACGTGTTGATCAGGTTTGGATTATGTTATAATATTGTTGAAATGAAGTGGGTTTGGTTTATCTTGTGTTGGTTTTTTGTTATTGTAATAAAAACTGGAACTTGGATTGGGAATTAAGGTTTAAGAGGAGGGAATGCTTGAATTAAATTGTGGAATTGATAGGGGTAATTGTTATTCTCTAAGCAGTTAATATCACCGATATATCCGCTATATCGGTCCGATATATCGGTTATCGGTCATCAACCGATATATTGATACCGATATTTTGACCGATATTTTCTACCGATATTATCGGTGATATTGACCGATATTTGACCGATATCTTACCGATATTTGACCGATATATCACCGATATTCCCGATATCGGTATCTTTCTTATTAGTTCTTCTATTTGTCTTGCTTCTTATTGATGCTGTTAGTGTTTTAAGTCTTAATTGTTAATTGTCAGTGTTAAATATTAGTGTTTAAAGTATTAATAAGTTCCTACTTGCTACAATTGTTATTGTTTTGCATGCTGCAAGAGGTCAATTTGTTAATTGTAGGAGATTATATTTAATTGTTAGTGTTAAACCTCTATATATATATGGATTTTGCATGATATAAAATTACCGATATCCCACCGATATCTCACCGCGAAAACCGATATATCAAATATCGGTCCTCGACCGATAACCGATATTTTCCGACATTAACTGCTTAGGTTATTCTCATGTTTGGAATTATTTATGGGTTTGAAGTTTTTTGTTTATTTGGGTAGGGATGGTAAATAAACCCGAACCCGACTACAACTACGACGGGTACATTTTTTACTTGAAATATTCTTAACTGTATACGGGTATGACATTAGTTTGACAATGTTTACGAATATTGTATTTAGGTGATACATGACCGATTACCCGAAACGAAATATTATGGACGGGTGTATGGATTAGTTTTAAAAATTTTCATGTGTATGATATTAGGCGATGCATGACCGATTACCTGAAACAAAATATTATGGACGGGTATGGGATTAGGTTTAAAAATTTTCATAGGTATGGTACTAGGTGCTACATGACCAATTACCCAAAACGAAATATTCTGGACGTGTATGGGATTAAGTTCAAAAATTTTCACATATACGGTGTTAGGTGATACCTGACCGATTACCTAAAACATGCTTACTAGTTTATTCTAACCATACCCGTTAACCTTTTATTTTTTATTTTTTGATTGATTGTACTTGGGTAATAGAATAATATGCTAATTTACTAGTTTTTGGGTTATGTAGTTTCTAATATTCTTGGATAATAAAGTTATATATAAAATATAAAATGAAAGTGTAATTTGTAGGCTCCGGGTGGGCAAGGTTACGTTTTTAGTCGGTTAGGGTTTGCCATTCAGAAAAGGGGTGGCGGCGCAGCTTGTTGCCCGCCTTCCGGCTATCTTGACGTAATTTGTAATGTTTTTTTTTTATTTAATGAAATCATATTTTGAGTAAAGTGTAAGAAATGTATCAAGAATTCCTAATGGGTAAATTTAAACAAACTAATGGGTATATGTGATACCCGGCGAGTATTAGGCTAGGTATGGGACATGATTTTACAACTTATGGGACACGATTTTACAATCTGGTATGAGAATGAGATTACCTATTTTTGTCCCATTATCATCCTTACAAATGGGTCTGGTGATTAGGGCCTTTAATTATATGATCATACTTAATGTGTCATAAAAATAACAAAATTTGTTTAGATTCAAATGTCAACAAGCTCCACCTGTGATGAAAATACCAAAACTTGATTAGATTCAAATGTCAACAAGCTCTTCCTGTGATGACAAAATAAAAAAAAAATAATCTTGGGGACAGAGGTATCAACTATTGTGCAAAGAGGTAATCATGGGATTGAAGCTTTGCTAGAACAGAAACTTGCAAATTCATATGATAAATTAAATTTTCAGTGTAGAAACATTTACACTTTTTATTATAGTTTTTAGTCCGGTGTCGTTTGTGGGTCCCACTTGAGATAAACAAGATGGACCCATAACATCAAGATGAGAAAGGAGGGGATGAACTAAACATGATTGTTTAATCTTCTTGATGATGGATGAAGTTGCTGATGTTCAGATTGCGCGTAAACTTGAAGCAGTGAATAAGATAAAGGAGCCACTTAAATCCGACTTGTTGAATGGAAAATGGGAGCTTCTGTACACAACATCTCAATCGATCCTGCAAACGAAGGTGGCATGTTTAACATCTCTTTTTAACTTTGAACCTTTTGAAAATACCAGTGGTGAATTGATTGACTAATTGTTTTCAAAATTTGCATGATTTTGTTGCATTACACCGTTTTTCCTTGTTTTTGACCATGAGAACCTGTTACAAGAATACTCACTCATAAGACCCCATTAATACCATGCTAACCAATGGGACAAGGTAAAACGCAAACACAACTTGCGTAGGGCAAGGGACCTTCAAGGGGGTTAAGCACCTGAAACCTCTACGAGAGGGACTCAAGCGCTGACCACTCTTGGTAATTTTATTTATCTTCTTTTTGGTTTTTGTAGAGACCTAAAATTTTACGAGCAAATGGAAAGATTTACCAGGCAATTAATGTGGACACTCTTAGAGCTCAGAATATGGAAACTTGGCCATTCTTTAACCAGGTATTTCTCCCTAGCATTTCCTCAAAAGTTTGCAATGGTTAATCTAGCAGGCATTTGTTGTGAATTCCTTTTAATCATGACAAAGGAAGAATTTTGTTGACTAAAGTCAAAATTCGTTTGATAATCCACTAAGATGACGGCGGGTAAATAGGTAATTTTGGCTTAATCTAGTTAAGGAACATTGCACTTATATAGGACATCGCAAATGGAAGTCATTGCTTATGCTGGTACCAATGTAGTATGTTGCTATCCTTAACTTAATTTTGGCTTTACAAATTTCTACATTATCATACCACAATAATGATATTGCTAATAGAAAATTGTGGATATCATGTAGATTTTGATGTAGAAAGAAACAATGAAATATAAATACATCATATGCACCTTATTTTATTTAGTTCATTAATATCCGTGTTTCGTGTTTCGTTTATTCCACATAATGGTAGGAGGAATTTTAACAATAAGGTGCATATGATGTATTCATATATGCTACTTACTTTCGACATCAAAAATTTCATGATATCCACATTTTTCTATAAGCAATAACACTATTATGCTATAATAATGTAGAAATTTGTGGAGGCCCAAAAAGATCGAGAAGCAGGTTGTGGCTAACTTTTTCTGGACGATGTGAACATCACAGTTGTTAAAAGTGGTCGCCCAGGGCGCCTAGGTGACAGAATTCCTAGAAGCGACCCTGGGTTGCTTTTCCCACCTAGCTAAATTAAGCAATGATTTTTTTAAAAAAAACTTTTATCCTTTACCATTTTATAGCTGATTTTTTTAAAACTATTAATATCCTTTACCATTTTATCGGCTAATCATATCTTCTATTTTTGGTTATGCATTCTAATCTATATAAACAACCTCTAACCCTATGCCCTATGTACAATCAAAGTCACAAACACGGCAGAGAATCATTATTCAGCAGAGAAGTTTTATTATTTTTTACATTTTGAACTTTTTTTTTTTGGTTTTCAAGCATGAACATCTTGTTATTTTGATATTTCCGTGGTTTTTAATTTTGGTGCTACTTTATTATATTGATCTTTATTGCTTAAAGTTGTTATTTTTTAGTGTTTTTACCCTTTTTTTTTTTAATTTGCGCTTTTTTTTTCTCGGGCCCACGCTTTATTTGCGCTTCTCGCCTAGGCGAGAGGCAGTACCAAAGCGCCTTGAGTGCGCTTTACGCCTTTGACAACTATGGTGAACATGAGTCCCTTTAACTCAATCCGGGTCATGTTTTGTCTCTATTTGGTCAATCGTACAAGTTAGTTTAAAGTTGAACGCGTAGAAGGTCGCCCATTAAAGTGCATCTGCATAATAAATCTTAAATTATATTATAATTCTCATTATCGTACAGTAATCTATCTATACTAATAAAGGAGTAACTAGGGTGACACATGTCCCCCTCCTAGAGCTCCTCATCAAGATTTAACACATGTCAATCCCATTTTCGTCCAACCCATACCCGAATTTAAAAAATGACCCGGATCCTATATCAAAACCCACGCACAAAACAAAAACATCACACCTCTACAATCCTAATCGCCGCTCTCGAAAAGAAAACCCTAACAAACCTCCTCTTCAATCGCCTCTTTCAAACCCATTCAATCTATCTAATTGCTTCATCATCCTTCTAAAGATCCACCATCATTCAAACAAGTATTCAGATTCCGATTGAATCCAAGGTATGCATCGCCCACCTATAACTTCATATCATTTTACATACAAATTATTCGCATTTATGCTTTAATCTGATTTTTTATTAGGTTTTGAGGCATTCACGTTCATGATTTAGGCGTTCAACTTCCTGGAAGATTTCGCGGTTGAAGGTATGTATAATTTTTTTTTTTAGGTTCAATCATTCATTGCCTTCATAGTTTTTCCAGTTTTTTACGGATATAATATGTTAATATAATCTTTTTTGTGTTTTATCCGATTATTACATGGTTTCTTGATGTTTTGTTTATTTTTTTTTTTTTCCGATTATGATTCAATGGATTTTGCCCAAAGTGTTTTTTTCCAGTGTTTAGTTAGATCTATATGTCTATTCAGCCATTGAATAAATTCACATAGATCACGTTCGTAGGCTGTAAAATCAAGTCATTTCGTTTGTTATCCGGACTGCTAATACCTTTCATTTTTATCCTGCAATTATTTGATGTATGTGGCTATTCAGTCATTGAATAGCTTCACATAGATTATTGTTTATTAATACACTCTGTTCACAATTTTTTCAGCTAATCCATTTGTCTGTATACCTATCTTCTGTTCAAAGTATATACGTTAATTAGAAAGTATGGCATATCGAAAGGGAAACCAATTCTTTGTCGTTGTACATGACCCTTCTTCGTTACAATTGGTAAGATATATTTTTTTTTAATATTTACTTATTTTATGACTTTAACCTAAACTTTGATAATTGCATAGCCTTATTTAATTTACCAATTATGTGCAGCCCATTCCTAGATCAATGAACAACTTCTTTAGTGCAAACAATCTTTATAACACTAATGTTATCATTAGGACTAATGAAGGTCATGATTGGTCCGTTCGTGTCAAAGCGGTTGATGATTCTTTTTGTTTAACTAATGGATGGTCTCGGGTTGTTCGTGAATTATTCTACGGCATATTCTTTGCTATTTTTGATTATATAGGCCATTATACATTTATGATGCGATACTACAATCATTGTCCCTCTAAACAATTATCAAATTCATTTTGCAAGATGATTGATCATGAAATAGTTGGTCCAATGGTATGTTTTCTTTTTTATTTATTATCTTTTAAAGTTTTCCCTTAACATAGATGTAACAATATTTTGATTTATGTTCAGGTGTTACCAATGTCATTTGCCGAAAGGCACTATGCTGTAGGTCTACCTTCTAATCCTGTTAAGCTATTTGTGACTAACAGTTATCAATGGGATGTAACCCTTAAAAAAATTGGTTCCAAGTACTGTTTTACTGTTGGATGGGCCAAATTTCTTGAGGATCTTCGTCTCGAAATTGGTGATTTTATTTGTTTTGAGTTTAATGATACTACACGTTTCAATATAATTACTTTTAGCAAGACTGGTCGGCAGATGCTTTTACATAAACTACTTACAGACGAGATATCATCTTCCCAAAACATATTGCCTACCCATAATTTGACATTCTATAACGAATCAGATTTTCTGACCTTTACTTCAACTATCACCGAAGAACTGGTACAGTTTGTTTTTTCTTCGCAACATCAATTTTATTATTCTAAAATTCTAATTTCATTTTACTTTTGTTGTAGATAATACCATATGAAGTTGCTCACATTGCTGGGTTAAATGAAACCTTAGAGGTTACAATTAAATTTGTCGATGGATTTTCATGGACAAGGCCCGTCATTATCAATTTCGACGGTACTTCTACCCGGTAATGTTTTATTTTTGTATACTTTTCTTCATTTTCAATTTATAAGTGTTTGTAATATATAAATTTTACTTTATTTTAATATTAATCTATAATTTGTTTACAAGGTTTATTGTTGATGGATGGCGTTACTTGATTCAAGCCGAAGAAATTTCAATAGGCGATGCTTGTGTCTTCAATTGGTGTGCAATTAGTCGTAAGCTTTTAGTTCATAAGGTTCCTATACCAGAGGTAATAAACTAGAGTTTATTTTAAATACTTCTGTTATGTGCCTGTCATTGTTATTTCAAATAAAGTTTTAATAAAATATTTTG
The DNA here is from genome assembly GCA_028751855.1 of Ambrosia trifida. Classification (NCBI taxonomy): domain Eukaryota; kingdom Viridiplantae; phylum Streptophyta; class Magnoliopsida; order Asterales; family Asteraceae; genus Ambrosia; species Ambrosia trifida. Next base: position 52,920,005 of record CM054128.1, read on the forward strand.
TTGTTGATGTTTTAATTTTTTATTATGTCTTTTATTTTAATTATAACTTTACATTTTTTTAACAAATTAAATATAGCAATTATCATTATGGTAAGCCAATTATAGGTTTGACCAACTATTTATTAAAAATTATTAGTTGCGTTTTTTATGTTTGACTTACCAAATTTTGGTAAGTCATTAAAAATTTTCCTTATTTTTACCCTACAATAAATACGATTTATGTTATTTAAGTTTATAGTATTTGCTGATTTTATGGGCATAATTTTACCTTAAGTAAACCATACTATAAATACTACTTACGGTATTTAAGATGTTAGTTAAATGTTTCTTTTTTTAAAAAAAGTCATATTTAGAAAGGTAATTATTTCAGCCATATTATAGGTTTGACTACATAATTAATAAACGTTATTAGTTTCCTTTTTTTAATGTTGGCTGATTTTATTCCAATTCTTCACCTATAACTATTTACGTTAGTTTTTAAAATATAATGTTTTACATTCGAAATTAGTATAGTTATTTAAAATTTGTTGTTATTTAATAAAATATATACATACGCTTTATTTTAACCAACTTTTAGTATTGGCGGATTTTATGCTGTACAATAACTTATATTATTTATTGATAATAATTAACATAGACATTTTTTTGGTAACCTTTACAATAAAATATTCAACATAGCATAAATTTTGGCGGTCAGATTTAAAACGTTTCTTTAATTCTAATTCCAAACTTCCCACTATATATACCATACGCGGTAGATTGAACAATCACACAACAATTCTTCAATCCAAAGTAAGTTCAGTTGTTTCTTTATCTTTTATGTTATTATTTCTTTTCAACCGTATACTGTTTTAATTATTATGCTAACATTAAAACATTTTCATTGTTTATGCTATTTTGAGATAAATGGAAGAAGGAGCAACCACCATGTTACGTGACCTCAATGTCATGAGGGACAATGTTGTTTTGCGAGTAAGAGTTATTAGGGTATGGCGACAACCAAATCGCAGAATACCTAATGAAGACTATTCAATTGAGATGATCCTAATTGATGAGAATGTAAGTAACAGCTTGCTTGATTATGTTTGTTAATTTTTTTTTTTATTTTATGAATAACATTGAAAACTAAAATCCTTTTTATAACATTCTTAACTGTGTTTTGTCTTTTACAGGGTAATAAAATCCAAGCGAATGTGTTCAAAAGATGGTTTTTTAGGTTTGAAAGGTTTTGTGAAGAAAACTTATGTTTAACCATTACCAGTCCTGGAATTGGATACAATCCATCGAAATATAAATTTTCCGAAAACCCAAACAAAATCTGTTTCAATCCTAATACTCGTGTTTCAAAATGTGAAAATTTTCGAGGTCCTATGTATGGTTTCTGTTTTGTTCCTTTTCAGTCAATCATTGATAATCAAATACCCGAGAACATCACAATAGGTAAATATCATACGTTAATTATCCTTAGTTAATATTAAGTTGTACGTATTTATAATTCAATTAACATAATATTTTGTATGTCCATGTAGATCTTATTGGCCATGTAAAAAGATTTTACAAGAATGAAGAAAAGGATGTGGCTGTTCAACCCCAAAAAAGATTGACAATGGAAGTTCAAAATCAGGAGTATGTTATCAAATATTATAAATTTGTATTGATTTTCTAATATATTTTGTATGTCTACCTAAAAATCTTTTATTTTTTTATATAATCTTACCAGGGGTTTATCCGTATACCTTACACTATGGGATGAGTATGCAAAGCAAATGCAAAAGTTTGTGGTTGGACATCCGAAGGAGGAGCACGTTATTGTTATTTTGCAGTTTGCGCGCTTGAAGTTCTTTAATGGTATCATCTATATCTTTAGTTTACTATTTTGCATCTTACCGAATTACATTAAATAAACGTCCAAATGTATAGAAAATAATTTTTTTAGCCACATATGCTAGATGTACACTGTTATTTATACTGTCTTATAGGAAATACAAATAAATTTATTCACATTTGTCTATTAAATAGTTAAATAGACAACAATTAAGAAATAAGAATTTGACAAAAAAAAAAAATGTAATTGTGTTACCTAATGTCTTTATTATATCAGGAAAGCCATATGTGTCCAATTCTTTTGGAGCTGATATCAGTCGATTGTACATTAATGACGATATCCACGACATTAATGAGTATAAGTCTTCGTAAGTTCGATTTATCAATACATTATATACATATTTACATGTGATTTTTCATGTACTTTATAAATTGTGTTCCTATTATTTACAGTTTGATTAAGGTCAATATTGATACTCCGTCCTCAAGCCATCGTCCGTATGGTGTTTCAATGTTTGCTTCTACCGAGGAGGATTTCTTAACAAACACTACTTTAAGTAGGATTGGTGATATTTGGGAGATTCAAGAGGTTGATTACATTTAATTTAATCTGTTTTTTTTTTTATAATTTACTTTTTATATAGTAAGAGTTAACGAATTGACTATTGTCTTCATTACAGGAGCAACCTTTGGTTGTTTTGGGTACAATTAAGGCGATATGTAAAGAAGTTGGATGGTACTATCTTGGTTGTCCCAAGTGTACAAAAAAAGTTGCTACGGAATATATTGTTAGGGAGAAAGATGATGGCACCGGAGATTTTGAGGAGGAGAAAATACATCAATGTGTAAATGTCAAGTGCAGTTCAAAGATTGTTGACCCAGTTCCAAGGTAATTGTTCTATTGTTTCATTTAATTGAGTCACATATAAATTAACATATACAGTTTGTATTGTATTCAGCCACAGTTTGTATTAACTATATGGTTATTTACATATATTACATATATATTGTTATATTTTGTATTAATATTTTATTCTTAACTAGGTACAAAGTTCAAGTTCGTGTTCAGGATACCAATGGTGCAGTGTCTCTTACTTTGTTTCATCGTGATGCCAGTGAACTTATAAAAGAATCTGCTTCAGACTTGCTAACTCAAAATACCGTAAGTGATTTTATGTATATAAAATATTGAATTTTTTTGGGTTACTTTTCAAATTCATATCTATACACTTATCAAAATACCATACCACAGATTATATATTTATGTTTTGAACCTATAAGTTTATCATTAAATTGTTCATCTCAGATAATAGATTGTATAAGTATATGTTTTCACTATATTGATTTTCCTTTGTACACTAGGTTGGCGACATAGTTAAATATCCCGACGAGATTGATTGTTTGTTGGAGAAGGAACTTGCTTTCAAGATTGAAGTGTCCGACTACAATTTGAGAAATAAATATGAAGTATATGGAATCTCTAAGTTTACTCAAGATGTGAACATAATTACTGAGCTAAAGAAAAAATTGAACGTTGGTCAGGTATAAATCGTTATATGTTGTTATTGTATTAACATAAATATTATCTAATTAGTAATTCATTTTTCTTATATTATATTACTGATAAGCTTTTTTCAGGTTACCGACTCTGAATCAATTTGCATGTCTTCGTTTTTTCTGGATACTCAAAAGGTAATATATCAATATTTCCTATTGCATTCTTTACTTTATACATATTCCTATTAAATATGAAATTAATAAGTTTTTTTTTTTAACAAAGTAATAGCATATAAACTGAAAGTAATAAAAATGTCTTTTATCGTTATTTAGGAATCATTTTCTGGTACTGGCGACAATGTTACTCCAATTTCAAATGCTGCTCATGATGGACTAAAAGATGATGTTTCTCATGGAAATGAATCTTCATTAACTAATATAAAGCGAAAGTTGATTGATGTTTACGATGCGGAAGAAAGCCACATGTTGTCTACAAGTAATGTCCAGTTTGTTTCTGAAGATGACAAAGGAAAATCCATTGAAGACACCAATCTTCTCATTCCAAAGATTGAGAAGTAATATTTGTTCAAGGTTACTCGACGTGGCGTTTTTTTGTTGAATTTGGAATTGTCCTTTTTATTACTGGATTTTATCGTTGTTTTTTAAGTCTTTATCTGAACTACATTTGATTATATGTTTTGAATAATTTGGTATCTTGATATTTCACCACAAACGTATGTTTATGTACGGTTATTTGTTGAATAAATCGCTAAGTTTTATATTATTCGCATGGCCCTTTATATATCTTCCATTGTTTTGACCACATTGACATCAAAAGTTCCTAAAATATTGACATATCAGTATACAAATTATTACCCCAAAAAACGGCTCACGACCTAAAATCACTAAAACTTTGTTCGAGTTGTTTTTTATTAAATCTAATAATCTGTATTATATCTAAAATGATTGAGTATTAGTCTTTATTTATAAGCTTAACAATATTACATTCCTGTTTTTATACAATATAAAACTGATTAAGAAACACAACTTTCTATACATACAAACATAGCTATTTTCAAAATCCAATGGCCCATCAGAATTCATTATAGCCCGATACAAAGGTGAGCCCATCAGTTTTCTTAACTTTTTTTCTGGCCTATTGCGTAAATCCAATTCACATGGCCCGTTAATCATTAAGCCCATTTGATGATTAGTATTAGTGTTGGCCCATCAGATTTTAGGTTACACAACTAATTTTAGTCGGCAACCTCTAATGTGATACACCAATTTTCATTCATTAAAACCCTCTACCTAACTTTCACTTTACCAATCTCTCTCAACCTCATCAATCGCATCTTCATCTTCAAGGTAACAATTTTTACTAATCCAATCCTATTTTCGAAAATAGTATAATCATAGCCGCTAATTCTTTATAACATAACCCTAATCTATACTACTTTCTATTTTTTCTTGATTTAGGGTTGATATCTCTTGCACCAATTATTCAAAGGTATGTGATTTTATCTATCAATCTTCATATTTGAACTGTTATCAATTATTTAAAGATAAAATAAATTTTTTTTTTTTATTAATCTGATTGTCATGTGGTATAGTTTAGGGTTGTGTTTTGTTACATTTTTTTATATTAAATGTATAAATATCCGATTTTTTGATAATAGGTAGATTTGGAAAATATGGTTTATTTTTAGGGTTTTGTTTTCTCATTTTTTAAATCGTTTTTTATATTCATGTTTCAGTTTGTAGTAATCTGTCAGAATTAATAATAGATTTAACATTTTTTTTATGAAATTAAAATTTTGTTTTTTTTTTTTTTTTTTTTGTAATATGTTCGAATATTGTGTAGTTTAGATTAGGGATATGATTTCAGAATTGTTTTTGTATCTTTTTATGTTTTCAGGTTTATTATAATAGATATAACAAAATTATTTTTATTGTTGAAGAACATTTATTTATCAGTATATAATGTTTATTTTGTTCTTACATCATAAGATTGAACAACTCATAGTCCATTTAATCAAAGAATATAAGTATCATTAATCAAAATAACAATTGAATAATAAAGTTTTATCATTCCACCTATGGTTAAATAGAACGCACTAACAGATATTCAATTGCATATATAGATTTGTATAAGTGTTGTCCAATTATAAACTATTATGTTTTGAAATAAAATTCAAACCTTTATTAGATCTAATACAAATCTAATATATATATATATTTTTTTTTTCATGTACTGTTAACATTCAAGAATGGCACCCGAAGTTATTGTAATTTCTTCCGACTCAAATGAAGAGAATGAGAATACCTCAGATGAAGAAAGTGACTTTTCTTCGGATTTTGAGGGATTCAGTGATACCGAAGATCATCCATATCCCGGTGTACAAGTTGACTTCAACTCTATTCCTCCTACTCACCAAATTGTTGCCAAAGTGACCTACAAATTCGTAAGCATTCACCTACTAATATAGTGTATAATCTCCCATGTATTTATTTCCGTATAAACTTTTTTGTGATTTATTATTTACCTTTTTGTTTATCAAATCTGTTTCCAGCGCTTTCCTAAAGAGTTTGTCATGAGTTCCGATCTTAAGAATTTTATGACTGTCTTTTGTCAATTTGAAAATGGAATGTGTTTTTTTACCCACATGAACTTTGAAGGGAAAGGTGAGAAAAAAAAGGTATTCTTTAGGAAGATGGAAGTCGATGATGAAGAAGCTGGGTTTGAAGAATGGAAGGCGTTATCGTATAGCGTTTGTGATCCGTGAAGGTATCTTGGTGTTTTCGCGTCCGTAGATGAAGTTATGTAAGTCCAATATTTTCTCTACGGTAGTTATATGTTTATGTGGTTATCGTACAAACTTATAAGTAAATAATAAGCCTTATGAAAGTAGGCGTTCTCCAAGTTTTGGTTTATTAGTTATGGAGTAAGTCAACTAAACAGTTTGTGTGTTGCTAAGTGGATGTAGCAGTTTTTTAGTACCTTGATTATCTATGACAATAACTAAGTAAGCTATGTTTTGGTTTATAATTCTTTGCGTTGTTGATGTTGAATACTATTATCTATTGCATCATTTATCTATCTGATATAAAACTATATGTCGAAAGTTTGGGTTTAACTTGAAATTATGTACCCAAATAAATACTAAACTGCATATTGTGTTGAAATTTTTGTTACAACATAAAAACCTTAGTTTTGTCATGATGGTTTAATTTGGATTACATTAATCCGTTTACTTTGTTTAGTCGTGAACTAAACATAGTACTACCTTTATAATACTACCAATAAAACTTTCTTTTCCCTTATTTTGTTTATACGAATTCATGAAAAGTACAAACATGTTTATTTGTAAAACTTAATTTGCACTAAACAAATTTTACTTTTATTCTATTTCAAAAGTTTTGTTGTTTTTGTTATTTAAAATATACGATTTATATATAGTTTGTCTATTAATTTTTTTAAAAAAATTTATAAACTATTTTTATGTATTTAACATTTCCATTAGAAGAGTTTTGATGATACTTATATTTCTTAAGTTTGCATGTAACGCTTTTGGATGATAATTGATAATTTCATTTTGGTCAAGAAATTTCGTATTTTCAAATTTCTTTAGCTATATATTCTTATATAAAGACAATATAAACATTGTCAAAACTAATAATTATCTTCAGTCATATACTGTCTTATTTCCAGCAATTCACCTATCACTTATCTGATTTTTATGCTTCTATATTTTGAACAAATAACCATTTCTGGCGAAATATGTGTTATTTACGTTTGCATATATGCATTCAAACCTGGTTCAAAAATTAGTCAATGGTAGTTGCTATTACAAAATTTATTGCAGCATTAAACGTACAATTTGTATTATTAATAACTTTTAATCTATAATACTATTTTTTAATTAATTGTAATTTGAAATCAATGTGTTTAGTCAATACAATAGTACTAATTACAAGTTTTTATATTAAAATATGCAACTATGCGTTTGACCAAGTGATAATTAGTACCCGAAAATTATTCATTTCTATAACTAAATCCAAGCTTTTTGCGATTTCCTTGGCCTAGCTACTAATCTTCCAGTCTAATTTAAATATAACTGAAATATACACTACTTCAAAATACTTAAAAATATGTGTTTAATGTCTTTTATTACTAGATACAATTGCTCCACAGTATGATCAGTTTCCCTATTTTGCTTATTACACTCATAACCGATTTTACTAACTTTTTCCTAATTTCTATCCATTTCTTTTTTGACATTCATAAATTATGCCATTTCAACACTAATTTTATGTTTTAAATTAAAACAACAATAATATGTATTGTAATGTATTTCTCCTTTACTTAAAATAGAACACTTTATTTCATTATAAATAGTTTTCGATGATTATAATCTATTCACATTTTGTATATCCATAAGAAAATATCAAATTGTATTCCCTTTGCAATAATATGTATGTACCATGTCATATTTTTGTTATTTTCATTTTTTAATTTTATTTCACATAATATATTTATGCTTTTATATATATTTTATGTTACTAATTTATTATTTTTTTTGACCCATTTTTATTTTCTGTTTTACAGTGAAAATCTTCATGGACTCTTTCAATGATTATGTAAACAATAACACATTTAGCCTAATTGCTAATGTGTGGGAATCACAAACTGAAACAAGTCTTATTGTATTTGGTAAGATATCTCAAGTGTATAAAGACTACGGGTGGTTTCACATGGCTTGCTCCCGTTGCCATGCGAAAGTAACCACTGATTATGTTGTTAACAATACTAATTGTGACAACGGAGGATATGAAATAAAAGCAAAATACACTTGTGAGAACAATAATTGTGATGAGAATGAAGTTCAAGCAATTCCAAGGTTCTTTACTAAGTTTTATATTTAACCCCTTAAAACAATCAAAAAAAGAAATTCCTATTTTTTTTTTTTAATCCCCTATTTTTTTTTTTTCAGGTTTAAGATAAAAATCTTGGTACAAGATATTAGTGATGGAATCATGTTAATTTTGTCCCATGAAGATGTAGCTAAATTGGTTCCACTAGATATTTATGATTTGTTACAAGAAAATACCGTCTGTTTTTATATTTATTCATTTTAATAATTTTTATATACTTTATTATAAATTATATTATCTAATTACCATACCTTATTTTTCCTAGGTTGGTGATTACGTTCGCTTTCCGGATGAGTTCTTTTTAATCAGAGATAGATGGCTTGGATTCAAAATAGAAGTGACGGAGACAAATCTAAAAACCTTTTCTGAAATTTATACCGTTACAGGTATAAATGAGGAAAAAAATGTTTTGTCTGAACTTGAGAAAAAAATGTTTGTTGAGCAGGTATTATCAAAGTATTTGTGTAATTCATTTGTACATATATATGGTTAATTTTCTTTTTATTATTTTTTATCTTAAATTTCCTACTTTATATACAATTTTAATACAGGATAAGTGGAACAATATTTTGGGATCTGTTGATCTGCGTGTGGAATTGTCAACTGATGAAGAATGATGTGAAATGAAGATGATGCGTTGAAGATGTTTTTGTTTTTTGTTATGAATTTATGTTTTTTTTTTTCGCGTGGTTGGTTTATGTTCTTCTGTTTTTTTTTTATCATTTTATGAACATTCATGAATAATTGTTTGAAGATTCACCTGTTTTTGCGTATTGTAATAAATGAAATAAATCATATGTTATATTTATTTACTTTTTTTTTATGTTATATGTAATACGCCTTGATTAACAAATGAAATAAATTAACTTCACTTTCTATATTCGGCTTTATACTGCTAAAGCTATATACCCAATAGCATAGTATATATTATTGTTTTTTCTTGCCATTCTTGGTGTATGATATTTTTTTAACCAGAAATATTGTTTTACTTTTATATGTTTATATGTATTGTAAACAATTAGTTAAATCCTATTTAAAGTAATCAACTTTATATCAATTATATTATCAGTATTTTCTTAATTTTCAATAATTATAATTTCGATATTATTATTCGTTGTTTAACTTTTTTTAAAGGTTATTTGCTTTTTTTTTTTATATAATTCTTATTTAATTTTACTGTCTAAATTATAATATTTTTTATATGTTATATTTTTCATTAATAAAAGTTTTATTAAAAATAAGTAATTATTAAAATTAAATCACTTCCTAAAAATAACTTAACCGTTTTTTTTTATTTTCGTTACTTTTAATATTATAAATGTAAATTAATATCGAAATATTAATTTTATTCCATTATTTTTTTTTAATTTCATTTAAAGATTTTCAATTTTAAAATTTCGGTTTCTTTTATTTTTATTTTTAAGCGGTAATTAATCAGTTTTTATTTTTTCAAAAATTTTAAAAATTAATTACAATTCCATATTTAGGTAATACCATATTAGTATAAATATTCAAAACACTTGAATCATTATACTAAATGTGTTTTTCTTTCAACTACTTTCAATTTCATTTTATATTCTTTTGTTCTTACCTTTGGGGATTGTATACAACAAGTCTTACAATTTAATCTTCAAAACTTAATGTCTGAGTAAGTTTTCACATCCATCTTTATATTTATTGTCTATATGAGATTTATCATATAATGTCTATGTAATTTAGTATACGTATATATCATGTGGTTGTAGTTTTTATTTTTTATTTTTTTAAGATATTTACTGTAAAGCAAATAATATATAATTTAAAATCTAATATTACAATTTTTTTATATATTTTAGCATTATATGTCTACTTCGACTTTCAAAAAAATGGATGTTAGGATTATCAAGAAATAGTTTTAACTTACAATATATTTAATGTTTCAAACAATCTACTAAGAATTGCATGAAAACTTATTTTTTTTATTTATCTTATAAGTTAATCATTTAAATTATAACTTAGTATTTCTAATGTTATTATCCCTAATAATCATTGTCACTCGTGTTGTTATACAGAGGTCAACGGTTATTCTACAATGTCTCAATTACCGAAAAGTACTTTTAGTTTACCGGCTTCTAAAGTTATCAAGAGTAGTAGTACGTCTAATGGTAAGTTATACTGTAGGTTATATCGATTTTACATTCATAATTTTACTATAAAATTTCTAAACATTAATTATATAGTAAGTTACAATTATAATTATGCTAATTATTTAAAATAGTTTAATGATATATATGTGAGATTTGATTAAACGTTTTTTTTTTTCATTTTGTAATTTTATGTTTTACTTTCAGTTTCTCTTAATTCTACTGAAAGACGTAGACGTATGAATGAATACTTGGATCATGTTAGTTCTACTGAAAACATATCACCTTCAACATTGCAAGACTCCGTTTTATCATCAAGTGTTGTGTTATCTTCATCCGACAATAAAGAAAACATGAATCCTGGTTTGTATACGAAATACGTAACTTTAAGTTTTTTAATATGATATATCAGTTGTTTGCATTATATTTAAATATTTTTTGCTAAACATATTTATTTTTTCCGTTTCCTAACCTAATTTTTATTTATAGTGTCTCATAATGGTTATGACCATCATAGATTTTTGAATCAATATTTGCATCATGTTTCTTCTGTTGAAAACATGTCGCCTTCAACATTGGTAGAACCCTTTTTATCATCAGATGTTGTATTATCTTCATCCGTCAACAAGGAAAACATTAATCCTGGTTTGTATAGCATATATCTACCTTTTAGTTTCTACACAATATCTATTACTTAATATAATTTTTAAATATTGGCCAAAATTCTGATTATATATATTCTTTTATGATGTAATTTAGCTGCTGAAAATCGAAAGCGACGAAAGATGTATTTGGATAAAAAAAGATCAAAAAAAGTACAAACCCTTTCAATGTCTAATTCAAATATATTGAATATTAATACATGTACAACACCTTTGTCAAACATTTCAAATGGTATGTTTTCATTCTTAATTTGAATAACTTTACATATTTATACTCCATTTTTCGCAAATTATATTTTACATCTTACTAACCTTTGTAGTTTGTAATCATGATGCTGCGAGTCGAAAACGGAGAACCCAGCCTTCAATAAATGTTCAAGGTATTATGTATAAAACAATTTTTACTTTAATTTTAGTTGAATTTTTATTTTAAGTTGTTATAACTATAATTCTTTATAATTCTTATTATTGTTTTATAGAATCTTACGACAGAAGAAAACATAGAAAAAATGTATTGGATTCTAATTCAATTTTATTGAATGTTAATACAGGTGAAATTATTAATTATTTAAATTATACATTACATATATGAAATTTAATTTATACATTCATATTTATAAATCTAAATATTGTTTTTTTCTACTTCTTATTAGTTAATACATGTGCAACACCTTTGTCAAATATTTCAAACGGTATTTTTTCATTCCAAATTAATATTTTTATATATTTATACTCCATTTTTAGTATATTATATTTTAAATCATACTAACTTTTGTAGTTTCTATTCATGATGATGCGAGTCGAATACGGATTACACAGTCTTCAATAAATATTGAAGGTATTATGTATAAAACAATGTTCACTTTAATTGGTGTTAACTTTTAATTTTAAGTTATGATACCTATAATTTTTTATAATTCTTATTATTTTTTTATAGAATCTTCCGAAAGAAGAAGACATAGAAAAAATGTATTGGATTCTAAAAGGTGCAAGAGCACCCAAATAGGTACAAAATTACATTATTTATTTTATTAGCATTATATTTTAATATTTTATTTTTATATATATTAACAAAAGTTCTTATTACTTTATAGGGTTACAAAACTCTTCTGTCAATCGTAATACTCGAAGGACGGTTACTCCAATACCTATGGCTGATTTGTCTGAATGTTTAGAAGACAACATTGAATCAAATACTGTTAATGCTATAAAAGGCATATCCAAAGGTAACTAACATTTATCAATATTGCTAAATAGGTGTTTTATAATACTGATCTATTTGTATTTGTGTTTATCATATGTTAACCATTCTAGATTACTTGGACCATGGTGACCAAACAGTTGTTTGTCAAGAATGTTATGCTAAGCTATGGAAGAGTGAAGCTCTTAGGGGAAATAAAAACAACACCAAAACAAATTTTTATCTATGTTGTGCTTATGCCAAAGTTGAGCTTCCTGATTTTAAGGAACCCCCCCTACATATAAAGAATTATTTAATGGCGTCGATGAGAGAAGTAAAATTTTCCTCAAGAACATTAGACGTTACAATTCAATGTTCGCATTCACCTCTATGGGCGGGAAAATTGATTTTTCAGTTAATAAAGGTAAAGGCCCTTCTGTGTTTAGAATAAGCGGTGAGAATTATCATTCGATGGGTAGTTTGTTACCTACCGATGGAGAGAAACCAAAATTCTGTCAGTTATACATATATGATACTGACAATGAAGTTTCCAATAGAATAAACAATGTTGGGTAAGTGACTTTCTATATTTAATTTAATTATACATTTTATTTTAATATATTTATAATTTTTTAACGTTTTTTTTTTTTACCTTTTTAGATCATCATCCAAACGTTCGGAAGCAGAAAAATTAATTGAAGTTCAGCTTATAAAACAATTGAAAATTATGTTGGATTCAACAAATTCCTTGGTACAATCTTATAGAATTGCTAGGGATTGTTTTCATTCAAATCCTAATGAAAAAATTAAGTTGCAATTGAAGGGTAGGAGGCCCAAAGATGGCAGGACATTCAATTTACCAACTGCTTCAGAAGTTGCTGCATTAATTGTAGGTGATATTGGTGACCAAGTTGAAAAGCGTGATATTATTGTACAAACAAAGGAAGGTACTCTTCAAAGAATTAGTGAGTTGCATCCTTCTTATCTTGCACTTCAGTATCCATTGTTACTACCATATGGTGAAGATGGATATAGAGTAGACATTCTTCACAAAAATGTTCCGGATACCTCAGCAAGTACAAGTGCTAAAAAAAATGAAACAAAAAAGATTTTGCATGAAAATTTAACAATGAGGGAGTTTTTTGCTTATAGACTTCAAGATAGGGTGAATAGATTCTCACTCATTTTAAATGCAAGGCGACTCTTTCAACAGTTTTTAGTTGATTCGTATACAATGATTGAGATGGAGAGATTGTTTTACATACGGAGTCAACAAACGAAGCTTAGAAGCGAGACGGTTGAAACTCTAAACAATAAAAAACAAGAGGGGAATACAGAAACATCACGTATTGGTCAACGTGTTGTCCTCCCGTCTTCTTTTACAGGAGGTGCTCGATATATGATGCAAAATTATCTTGATGCTATGGCAATTTGCAAGTGGTGTGGATATCCAGATTATTTTATAACTATAACATGTAATCCTAAATGGCCAGAAATCAGAAGGTATCTTCATGACACCACTCTGAATCCCGAGGACAGACCAGACATCTTATGTAGATTGTTTAAAATTAAACTTGATTGTCTCATCAAAGAAATAAAACAAGAAAAAATATTTGGAGAGGTTACAGCAGGTAAGTTACAAAAGTCATTTATATTTTTAATTTATTTTCTATAATTTTAAATTTCAATTTATTAAATTTATTAATAACTATTTAAATCAACTATCATTTTATTATTCTAATATTGTATTCTCATCTAGCAAACTAATTGTATTTAATTTCATGTGCAGTTGTTTACACGGTAGAGTTTCAAAAGCGGGGGTTACCTCATGCACATATTTGTTTATTTATGAAACCTGCGTATAAACTCCCTACCGTTGACCATATTGATAAATTTATATCTGCTGAAATTCCAGATAAGGATCAAGATCCAGAATTGTACATGCTTGTACGTGATTATATGATTCATGGTCCTTGTGGTGTTTATAATATGAACTGTCCTTGCATGGTCGACAAAAAATGTTCTAAAAACTTTCCTAGAACATTTCAGATTGAAACATGCGTTGATTCTGAAGGTTTTCCTGTTTATAGAAGGAGAGACAATGGTAACTTTGTTGAAAAGTCTAATGTTGACCTTGATAATAGGTATGTTGTTCCATATAACAAAACTCTGCTTAAAAGATATCAAGCACATATCAATGTCGAATGGTGTAATCAAGCTGGATCTATAAAGTATTTATTTAAATATATTAACAAAGGTCCAGATAGAATTACTCTAAATGTTGTCCAAAGCAATAATGAAGAAGGTCAGGAAGAGGAAGTAGACGAAATCAAAGGATTTTATCAATGTCGGTATATATCTGCATGTGAAGCTTCATGGAGAATATTCTCTTATGATGTTCATTACAGAACCCCTCCTGTAATGAGGCTACCTTTCCATCTTCCTGGACAACAGAAAGTTGTTTATGGTGCTGGCGAAAACATTGATGATGTACTTAACAAACCATGTGTCGCTTCATCAATGTTTTTAGGTTGGATGAAACGCAATGAAAGCGATGACAACGCGAGGCAACTTACGTACGTCCAATTCCCGTTAAACTATGTTTGGAAAAGTGACAAGCGCTCTTGGGAACCAAGGCAAAGAAACAAATCAGTTGGTCGTATTCATCATGTGTCTCCTGCTGTGGGTGAAGCTTACTTTTTAAGGATTCTGTTAAATAAGGTTAAAGGTCCAACCTCATTTGAAGATATTCGTACTGTCAATGGACGTGTTTATGGTACATATAGAGATGCGTGTTATGCCATGGGACTGTTGGATGATGATGCTGAGTATATTGAAGCAATACAGGAAGCATTCCATTCAGGATCTGGTGATTTCTTGAGAAATTTATTTGCAACTATGTTAACATCTAATAGTCTTTCTAGACCAAACTTTGTATGGGAAAGTACATGGAAAGAGTTGTCTGAAGACATTCTACGTAAACGAAGAAAAGACACTGATTGTCAAGGTATGATTTCTTACCAGTATTAGTAAAGTTAATTACATACTAATATTATTTTTATTTTTGTATAAAAATTTATATCGTTTGATATTATTGAGTAAATTTTTTCTTATTCAAATTTATGTAGATCTGAGACTTTCTGAAGATCAGATTAAGAACTTTGCTTTGCTTAGTATTGAAAACTTTTTGTTACGCAATAGTTCCACTTTGCGAAATTTTATAGACATGCCATATCCTGATGATGACTCAATATACATTTCAAACAATCGATTGATTAATGAGGAATTGGGATATGACACAAATTGTTTGAGAGGCGAATTTGAAGAGATGTTTGGTTATCTAACAGATGAGCAAAGAAATGTTTATGACACAATAATACAAGCAGTCGAGGGTAAAAAAGGTGGTGTATTTTTTGTCTATGGATATGGTGGTACTGGTAAAACTTTTCTATGGAAAACATTGGCTTCATCCATAAGATCAAAAAGTAAAATTGTTTTGAATGTCGCTTCGAGTGGTATCGCTTCATTACTATTAACAGGCGGTAGGACTGCACACTCAAGGTTTTCAATTCCAATCAATCTAACCGAGGATTCTTTATGCTTCATAACACCAGACAGTGACGTAGCCCAATTGCTTAAGAAAACTGATTTGATTATTTGGGACGAAGCACCAATGGTTCATAAACATGCATTTGAAGCACTCGATCGAACTTTAAAAGACGTTTTTGGTATTGATAATGATAACAATTCGAACCTACTATTTGGTGGAAAGGTAGTTGTTTTTGGAGGTGATTTCAGACAAATTCTACCAGTAGTTCAAAATGGAAGTAGATATGATATTGTTAATGCATCATTAAGCTCTTCATACATTTGGCTTGAATGCAAAGTCCTTAAGTTAACCAAAAATATGCGGTTAAGTTGTGGCAACACTACATCTGAGATTGAGCAAACAAAGAATTTTGCAAAATGGCTTTTGGATTTAGGTGAAGGTAAGGTTGGCTATGAATTTGAGGATGAATGTATGATTGATATACCTGATGACTTATTGATTACTCAATCGTTGGATCCTGTTTCTGATTTGATATCGTTTGTTTACCCATCGATTTTAGAGAATTCAATTATTCCAGGTTTTTTCGAAGAACGAGCTATTTTGGCACCCAAGAATGAAGTTGTTGAAGATATTAATGATCGTTTGCTTGCTTTGTTTCCTGGTGAGGAGATGGTATATCTAAGTTCAGACAGTGTTTGTAAATCAGAAAATATTGATGAAGAAATGGATGAAAGTTTATATTCACCTGATGTTCTTAATAGCCTTAAGTTTTCGGGAATTCCAAACCACAGATTGGTTTTAAAAGTTGGTGTTCCAGTCATGTTACTCAGAAACATTGATCAAAGAAGTGGTTTGTGTAATGGAACAAGACTACAGGTTGTTCAATTGGGAAAACGTGTTATAGAAGCCAGAATTATTTCAGGTAGTAACATTGGAATGCGGACATTTATTCCCAGAATTAGTCTTACACCCTCTGATAAGAAGATTCCTTTCAAATTTAGAAGAAGACAGTTTCCCCTTTCTGTGTCTTTTGTTATGACAATAAACAAGAGTCAAGGACAGTCGCTATCTAAGGTTGGGTTATATTTGAAAGATCCAGTTTTCACACACGGACAATTGTATGTTGCATTATCAAGAGTGAAAAGTAGGAATGGTCTGAAGATATTAATATTAGACAAGGAAGGTAATGTGACTACACGTACTGTAAATGTTGTTTACAAGGAGATTTTTGGACAGCTATGACAAATTCTTGTAAGTCTAATTTTTTTTTATTGTTACAGATAAGTCATTATGGTTTAATTATTTTTCCAAATTATTCATCTAAACATTATAGGAACTACCGTGCTACAATCTATCTTACGAACACATCCATAATTTTTTTTTTTTTACATATTTCAATGTCTTTAGTCATTCACTATTTTTACGATTTTCTTAACAGTCTATGTTTACCGTTGTTTTTTTTTAAAGTATCCTATTATTTTATTTGGTGAAACACTTTTTTAATTATTAAATTTTTTTTACAATATCTCTTTATCAATTTATACATTTCACATACACTATATTATTACAATTTAAAAAAAAAAAGGTTTTATTATTTTAACTTGTCATTTTAAATTATTTTTAATAAATTTAGTCAACATTAACGGTTTTTAAATTAAATAGTTTCCGAAATTATTAAGTTTATAATTATATATAATTTATATTATCATTAATTGTTACTAAAAATATAAGGTTAACAAAATTAAAAAAAATCTCTAATATCTATATAAACATCATTTGACAACTTTTTTTTTATATCTTCTTCATAATTCAAACAAGGTTTATTCGAAATTTTCTATTTAATTTTTTTTTTTTTTTTGTTTTGAACGGTTTCGTTTTTTTTAAAAATGTATTGTTATTTTTTTGACTTTTTTCTATACTTTGTTTCATATCAATACAAGACAAAATTGATGTTTGTTTATAGTTAACAATTTTAATGTTAATTACGGTTATGTTTTTTTTTTTTTTTTTTTTTTCATCTTCGAAATATGCATAAACAATGCATTTGTTTTTATAGGTACTCATGGATATTAGGTTTTCGCATATGCTTTCCAACGGTGCAATTCTTCACCCAACTAATTATTGTCAACTCTGTGACGTTCAATGTCTGGATGATGCCCAATATGCACAACATGTTAATGGTAAAAAACATCAATCTAAGGTATTACATTTAATATATTTATATATATATATATATTCATATAACTTATATGTATATATATACATATATGTATGTACTGATTATATGTAAAATTAGATTAATTATTTTTGTATTGATTTTTACTTAGGTTGCACATGCTACCGGCAATGATGTCTTCTATTGTGGTCTATGTGAAGTTAGATGTACCAGTCAACCAAACCTAAATGCCCATCTTGATGGAAAGAAGCATAAGAAGGCTTTGCACAACGTTGGCTTTATTAATATTATTTGATGATTATTTTTTTTTTTTTAGTATTATCATATCTTTTATTTCCGGAAATATCTTTTTCCATACTATAATTTGGTGTTTCACATCATGATTGCTACTTTTTTTTTCTTTAATAATGTTATGATTTGGTAACTTTTGGATGTTTATTTGTTTCTTAATGATTTTGCATATTAATTTTTTAATAGGTTGGTGATTTTTAAATATATATTTCATTTATGTTAGTTTAATCGTGGGTTTGAAATTCCATGTTAACACTATTAATTTATTTTTACTTTTCAACTTTGTAAATTTTTATTTACTTTGGTTTTCACCGTGGGTCCCCACGGGACTCTAACCTAGTTATTAATAAAGTACTTTGTCAGTAAGTGTTTTTGGATAAAACTTCTACAAAACAAATTACCTATGTTTACATTTTACCCAACCCGTTTGACCCTCACACGCCGGGCTGCATACTTTTGACTTTGATGCCATTTTATACTTCTTAGATGTTTTATGTCACTCGGCTATTACATTTTTTTGCAGGCTACTGCTAATCTAGTTCCCCTTAATACAAAACGGGTGGCTGTCAAGTTTGATGCTTTTAAAGTGTTCGGTCTGGTAGGTGAAACTTTGTTACTTCTATAAGAATCATTCAGTCTGGTTATTCATCGTTTAGATTTCCCGAAAAAACAATGGTAAAATTGTGTATCTTGTTTGCTTAATATTAAAAAAAATGGGGCCTTTGAATTAGAAAATGGTGGAAATTGTATAAATTAACAATATTTGTGTTGATTTGCAGCTACCTATAAAAGCTCGTGGCAGTGGCCGTGGTCAACTGGAAATAACATACTTGGATGAAGAGTTAAGGTACACAACATATATGCTGCGTTGACTAAATGATTGACTATTTAAATAATTGTACTTTGACTTTTCTTTGCATCTCCACGCTTGGGCCTATTAGCAACTCTGGTAGTTTTTCGGCAGTGCCATGTTTTAAGAGCGGATCACTCTAATTTAGTGTATTAAATTAAATGTATGCTAGCTATCGGTTCTAAAGATCCCTCTAAGTCGAAGCAATTTGAATGAACACTTCTCGATTTTGCAGGAATTGTATAAAGATATCCTTTTACATAAATTTTTCTTTACATTTTTACATTTGAGACTTTTCAAAGTTCATGATCGTATTCTTGCAGGATAACAACATGCAACGAAGGAAAATTTTCTTTACATTTTTTAACCATTGCACCTTGACTTTTCTTTGCACATCCACGCTTGGCATGATTTGCTGACCCGGTCGCATGTTTGCAGGATATCAAGAGGCAATGAAGGAAACTTGTTCATATTGAGAATGGTGGATCCAACTTATAGAGTCCCTTTATAGTTTTTCTTGTATTGTTGACCCATGCCAGATTTAGTATAATTTGATTATGTGTAGGTGGGTCATATATGTAATTTGACTTTGACCATGGAAGGTCAAATGTGCAGTCAAGCTACTATTTGGAAGTTTTTACCAAAATATTAAAATAGGAGTGCTAATGGTGAAAATGTGCATCAATTTGCTCCAAAAAAAAAAAAAAAAAAGATGAAGTCAACATTATATTATAGTATTAAATAAAATAAAGCAATGATGGTCTATTATATAAAATAAAGATATACCATAATGTTATATAGTTCTTTGAATAATAGCAACTTCAATAAAGGTTTTTATTAAAATAAAGATATACCATAAACGTTTTAATTCGTCAAACTGACATTAGTCATTCGATATTATATAGCTATATAATTAAACATTGAAAACTGTCCACTCTCATAGTCTCAACTAGATCGGCAAAAACATGTTGTGTTGTGTTAAACGGGTTATGTTCGACGCGACATGTTTAAAACACTATTCAACCTGAACACAACATATTTAAATAAACGTGTCATTTACTTATACACTAACACATGCATGGTTAATATGTGGGTTACATGACATGTCAAGTTTGGCGCGATTAAAAGAAACCACATTAATAACACGAATGGCACACATGGTTATCGACTTGGCACAACTAAAACCAAAGAATAAACTTTAAAATATTACATCGTTTTGATAAATGGGTCTTAGACGTGGATTGTCAGCATATTAAACCATTTCATACAACTAGTTAAATGCGTTATTCGTGTCCTAGACAGGTTAGGCTGGTTGAACCCATTTATACATGTTTTTGTTCGTGTCATTAACATGTCGACCCATTTATGACCAAAACATGTTTAACTTCACGCTTATCCATTCAACTTCTTGTCGAGTCTAGCTCATCTAGCCTCAACCAACTATCCCCAAATTT
The DNA here is from genome assembly GCA_028751855.1 of Ambrosia trifida. Lineage (NCBI taxonomy): Eukaryota > Viridiplantae > Streptophyta > Magnoliopsida > Asterales > Asteraceae > Ambrosia > Ambrosia trifida. Next base: position 52,940,547 of record CM054128.1, read on the forward strand.
GCTATATTTGATTCACTTTCGATCTCACTCAATTTTAGGAAACCGAGACAACATTCAAAAGTATATAGGTCTTGTTTAATGATTTTAAAACACACTATATTAACATCAATATATTTTATATTATCATTTAAGTAAAAACCATGTTGTTTCTCATTCGACAAAGGCTTCTTTATTATCTTGTTTATAAAACTATGTGTTGTGGCTAGAGGTGAGCCATATATTTATCCTCTCATATTGCGTTATGTTAGCGCCTAGTTGACAGAGTGATAAAGCTGTTGGTCGCTCACCTAATGATGTTGTGACTAGAGGTGAGCAGCAGCTTTATCCAATTTTTTTTTTTTTTTTTTTTTTGAGACTTTCTAAATTTGTCAAAATTATAATATTAATACAAAATTAAACTTAACAAAAAGTCTGAACACGAACATAGGCGTGTTCATGTTTGTTCATTTAATTTCAACCGAACACGAATACGAACACATAATCGAACACATTTTTGTGTTCGTGTTTGTTCATTAAGAAATTTGTCGTGTTCATGTTCGTTCATTTAAAATCTAAACAAACAGTTTATGAACATAAACGAACATAAATGAACACAAACAAAAACAAGGTAATAATGATTCACCACAATTTAACTACGTTCAATACATCACAATGCAATCAAAACCACATCTAAATTAGTAGAAAATGATCAATATTAAGAAAAAAGTATAAATTTGATTAAAAAATAATGTCAATAAATATTTTTAAACAGGCTCCCTAGTTTTAGAAATAAATACTCATCAATGTTTGCTTTCTGTCTAGAGTTTATTTCCAAATTTTTTTTTAACAAACTTTCAGTATGGAGTTTATTTGCAATACTAATATTGCAAGATGATATAAAGTAAGATTGAAGAAGCATTTAAGTTTCATGAGCTTCTTAATTAAATGTTACTAAATACACATTAGAGCTCTTTCATAAAAAAATATATTTGTGAACCATTATATTCATACAGGGGAGAGTGCTTTGGTTGAGTATGCAAAGGCTGAGAATGAGCTGGTCCTTGGGAGGGATCTAAAATGATTATGTTAGCAGTAAAATGGTTTTTGGAGCTCAACGGTGCCAATGTGAGAGGCTTGTAGCCCGAAATATATCCGGCCTTGAAGGTACCACCAAAGTTATATCTATTTAGAGTCAAAAGATGCGAATGACAAAATCCAAAAGATGCGGTTCCTTCCTATAACCGCATCTTATGCATTTTTTAAAAGATAAAGTGGACCAAAAGATGCGCTTGTCTCCCATAACCGCATCTTATGCATATTTTTAAAGAAAAAGTTAACTGAAAGATGCGGTTCCCCACAACCGCATCTTAAACATTAAAAAAAGAATAAATTTTGCATCAAATGATGCGGTTCTCACAATCGCACCTTAAACTCCAAAACATTTTTTGCATCATATTGAAGGTATTATGTCATTTATTGATATTATATATTTTAGTTTTATTTAGAATTATTAAATATATTTTGTTATAAATAGACTCCCCATTTTGAGGCCTAGTGGTAGGAAGACTTTGGTTATCTAGTGGAGACCCAAGATCGATCCCCACTTGCGTTACTTTTGGTGAATTATGGCAATGCAAGATTTGAGTTAGGCCTTTTGGTACAGAGATATTTTACTTTCAATATACAACAACCTTTATCGATTCATTTTCTGTAAAAGGCCTCACTGTCGCAGCAACGGGCGACTCGGGTAAAAAAACTAGTTTTATTTTATTTTTCAAAAACATTAGTTTGTACAGAATTAAGATAAGATGCTTCATGATCATAAAAGATATACATGTGACCAAAAATTCATCATTTGATAACCAAATAAAGGCACGCTGTTATCAAATGACTTCAAAAGCTTAACGTGAAACTTAACTGTCATATCAGTATATACTTTTAACACTCACCAATAGTCCCCGCACGAGCAACAACCGTTCTTGAAATGATGAAATCGATTTGTGTCCCGAAGAACAATTTCTCGTTCAGCAATCTTGGAAATGAGCTTAGCAGCAATATGACAATCTTCGCAAACACGTAGATTCTTGGTGATTCTAATAGGCGTAAAAGGCTTGGTATTTATAATAACAAACACAATAGCAAGCTTTTCACTATGAACCACAAGATGGTTTCCTTTATCTTCATCCTCGATGTCATGAAGCGCAGAATCTGTCTCAGGTACATACCCTAATTCTCTCATTTTCCCTACAATTATATCTAATTCTTCATAGATTTGTTTCGACTGTGGATGTGATTGATCGCCGGCAAGAAACGAGTGAACTTGATTGTTAAGCTCAACATTACTAACACCAGGCTCCTTTTTTACTCCTTTGACTTTCATGATTGACCGAATAGTTGTCACATCTTTCCATCTACCCGCTTTCGCATAGATATTTGACAACAGAACATAATATCCAGCTTGTTCTGGAACCAATTGAAATAAATGATCGGCTGCAACTAGACCAATGTCCATGTTAGAGTGAACTTTACAAGCACTCAATAATGCACCCCAAATTCTGTCGTTTGGTTCCATTTTCATATTTTTAATAAATTCATAAGCTTCATTTATTCTCCCAGAACGTCCTAACAAATCAACCATGCAGGCAAAGTGTTCAAGCCTTGGAACTATTTTATATTCATCTGTCATTAGTTTGAAAAAATTCTTTCCTTGATCTAATAATCCAGCATGGCTACAGGCTGATAGGACCGGAACGAAAGAAATGGAATCAGGCGTGAGACCCGACTGCTGCATATCTGAAAAGATGGTCACAGCAGTTTGACCGTCACCAGCCATGCCATAAGCAGAAACCATAGAAGTCCATGACACAACATCTCGTGTTTGCATTCCATCAAACACCTTCCGCGCATCATTCAAAGATCCACATTTGGCATACATATCAATCAAGGCATTCTCTAGTGTTAAATTTGGAAAAAGCCTCTTGCTTTTTACATATTCATGAATCTTTCTTCCTAGTGATAAAGCCGAAAGATCCCCACAAGCCGGTAGGACACTAGCAACCGTAATTGAATCAGGGTCAATTCCGCAACTTTCCATTTGCAGATATAGATTAACCGCATCTGCAGGCATAGAATTATTAACATACACAGCTATCATTACATTCCAAGAAACCAAACTATCTCGAGCATGGTTCATGAACATCTCCTCCTTCATAAATGTTATGTTTTCATACGAAGTCGAACACGTCACAGCAGGAGAAAGACTAGCCATCGTGCCCGCATTAGGCTTCAAGCAAGAAGACTGTATCATCGTCCTACAAACCTCCAATGCGTCATGAAACATCCCGTGTTGAGCGTAGGCAGCAACCAAAGAATTCCAGGACACAACATCTCTACTAGGCATTTCATCGAACACCTGGCGAGCTTCCAACAGCCGGTTACACTTGCCATACAATGTAATCAAGCCGTTCCCTACATACAAATTTGAATGCAGACCCTTTTTAAAAACAGCAACATGGGTTTGTAACCCGACCCAGAAATTCTGAGAGGCAGAACATGCTTGTAAAACCTGAGGAAGTGTGAAATGATCAGGGGTAATGCTGAGTCTGGACATGGTGTTGTACATATGAAGGGCTGTTTGATAGAGCTTATTGTTTACGTAGCTTCTAATCATGACATTGAAAAAGACAACATCTTTTTGAGGAAACTGATCGAACAGTTGGCGGGTGACTGCGATTTGGCGGCATTCGGAGTAGGCTTTCATAAATTTGAGAGCAATATGTGAGAATGAGGCGACATTTCCAGCAATGATTAACTTGCAGTGAATCCTTCTCAATTGCTGGAGATCTGGGCACTTGTCCAAAAGTTTGACGAAAAAGTCGTCTGTGAGCATGTTTTGGACGATCATACATACTATAGCTTCATCTTTGTACGTATGTTGATCAACCCAACAACAACTGTCACTCACACGCTTAACCTTGTTTTTATTTATACCCTATGCTGCTTCCTACAAAAGAACAAAACAAATAAAAAATAGACTTAATAGCCATTTTCGTCCCTGAGGTTTGGACCAGTTTGCCACTCCAGTACAAAAGTTTTTTTTTTGCAATCTCTTACCTGTGGTTTGGATTTTTTTGCCAAATTCGTCCTTTTCACTAACCCAGTTAAAAAATCTCGTTAAGATCAAGGGTATTTTTGTCTTTTTACTTATAATTTAAAATTTTAATTAAAATCCAATGCTGGCCTCTGTATATGACAAAAATAATATTTAACAGTGACAAAGCGTCATTATGTGAACTTATAATATTTTAACTTTATTAATTCAAACTAAAGAATTAAGCCAACAGAATTGTATAAGAAGTAATACCTTCTGCCATATGTGAAACAGAACAAGATAAACAAGATCAGTATCACCACTTTCAGTTGCCTTTGTTAAGGCTGTATCTTCTTCCCCTATCCCCACCCTCTCTCTCTCTCTCTCTCTCTCTCTCTCTCTCTCTCCTCACAACAATCAATAAAAGATATATCTCCTGCCGTTCAAAAAAAAAGACATATATCTCCAATGATGGAGTAAACCAGACACATTTGTAGCAAACTTCATCTTTCAACAACACCAACAAAGATTTTGTACCAAATTCCACCTTCTATCAGCAATTTGTAGCAAACTTTCCTGTTTGTCTGCCTACCAAACACCCTCTCAGACGAGAGAGAGAGAGAGAGAGAGACTGGCGGAGAGAGAGACAGACGAGGGGAAGAGAGAGAGAGAGAGAGAGAGGAACCGGAGAAGGGTTTCCGACCACCGTCCTCGGCGGGGTTCCGACCACCGTCCTCTGTTATCTAAACACACACACACATTCACAGATCTGCTAACAAAAAGAGAGAGAACCAAGAGATCTAAAGAGAGAGAGATAGAGAGAGAGACAGACAGATGAAGAGGAGGAAGGAAAGACGACGACGACTGAGGGTGGTGGTTCACAGCAGCGACGGCGGCGGCTGTGGTGGTGACAGGCGGCGGAGGACCAGGTTCCAAGGGGTTATCGGGATTTATTAATAGAGATAGGGAGAAGGTTGTGGTGTTTACCGGTGATGGCTCACCGGAGAAAGGAAACCGGCGGCGGCCGGAGGTGGCTGTCCGGTTGAGCTCTCATCTCACACACACATACTGTGTTTTACTCGTGGGTTTTGTGCAGGAGTACAAGGGAAGAAGAGGTTTATAAAGGGGGTGTTTGGTAACGGGTATAAGTCTGCATAAATGGTGTTTGGTGCTGATTTTAATAGCAGGATAAAATATAAAGGGGGTATTTTTAAACTTTCATCGTTAGGCAAATTCAGTCCCTCAAGGTTAACTGAATTTTAAATGCCAAATTCGTCCCTGAGTGGTAAAAAGACAACCCTACCCCTGACACTAACGAGATTTTTTAACCGGGTTAGTGAAAAGGACGAATTTGGCAAAAAAATCCAAACCACAGGTAAGAGATTGCAAAAAAAAAAACTTTTGTACTGGAGTGGCAAACTGGCCCAAACCTCAGGGACGAAAATGGCTATTAACTCTAAAAAATATTTTAATTAGTTAGGGTAAATTTTACAGCCGGATGGAAGTCAAACGGGTAACAAGGTGTGACGCAAACCCGCTTTTGGATAGTAAAACCTATCCTAGCGAAAACAAAACCTTGGTACAAGTCCCAAACCCGCAAATTTTTTTAGAACTAATCCTATACATGTCCCACATGTTTTTTTTAGAACCTATCCTAGCCGTTTGACCAGATCTGGCTCGGGTTGACCAGGTTGAACGAATCTTGAGTCGGGTCTGAACAGGTTGACCGAATCCAAAACGGCCCATCTTGACCCAAAACATGACCCGAACTTAAACCGAACACGATCTGGACCTGACCCGAACCTAACCAAAACCAATCCGTGAGCCGAAAACACCACCTGTCGTCACCATCTCCACGACAAGCATCCTTTTCACCCCAGCCACCCACGAAATAACAACCACAACCATCAACCACATTCTAATAGAAAAAGTTTTATATTCATCAATGTGTATAAAACGAAGAAAAGTGTTGGTGATTTAATAAAGAAACAAAGGATAGAAAAAAATCAGTAACTTTAGTCAGACTATATAAAAATAATAGATGCATAGCTAAAATTATCAAGTAGAATTAGGTGAAGGAAGAGACCTTTTTTCGTTCCTAGAGGCACTGGTTTGTTGTACCAAAGACCTTCTGTCACTACAGTAGTAGTAGTCGTAATCGTAGTCGTAGTGGTGGTGGTGGTGGTGGTGGTGGTGGTGGTAGTGGTGGTGGTAGTAGTGGTAGTAGTGGTAGTGGTAGTGGTAGTGGTAGTAGTAGTAGTGGTGGTAGTAGTGGTAGTGGTAGTGGTAGTGGTAGTAGTGGTAGTAGTGGTAGTTGTAGTGGCGGT